>CM076582.1:373663067-373788264 GCA_034641835.2 Pinus albicaulis
ACACTATTTAAGCTTCATGCATAATACATAACCTCCTCTACAATTGATCATCAATATGCGGAAATAGAAAGAAGTCGCATGCGCTCATTAAAACATAATCAAGCACACATATCAACACAATATGTAATGGGGAAAGCAATAGTTGAAAACCCCCAATTATTTGTATAGTATAATGATAGAGAACATGTAACAATACATAGCACAATACTCCTCACAACTCTCAGCACTATCTCACATGCTACACACAAACTAGCACGGAAGCTGAACAAGTCACAGGTTCAAATCTCCTCCACAAGTATGCCTGCCTCTACTACGCAATCCAATATGAGTAATGATGAGATCCAAGTTCGAATCCCACTAGCTTCAACTGCGCAATCCTCATTGGCAATCTCAATCAATGTGTGTGAAAATATCATGCACAGCTATAGTCACAACTGATAGTAGACTCACCCTTTCACCCACCTCTAAGACTGGTCTCCACTGAACTATCCATGCATTGCAGTTAACTGATGTGTTCTTTAGTTGATTTATGAGTTAATAGTTAGTGAATTAATTTATAATTAATTCACACCACTCATCACTAGTGTATTTATCAGTTAGACTAAATACAACTAGTTCAACTAATTTAAACCGAACACAACTCCACCAACTGTCTCATCAACTCCACCAAACTCTGCCACATGAGTTCTAACTGAAGTCAACCATGCAATAGCTCAACTAAACTAGAAAAGCGATTCTCTCCGTCACCGCATGTGCCACATCCAAGCATCAAACTGAAGTGCTCCAAGAGGAAAAGATAATGTTTATAGTCTAAATATTATTAAGGGTTAATAATATTTGACTGTTCTATTTTTAGCCCGACAGTCTAAAAATAGAAACCGCCCAATGTCTAAAAATAGAGGTCCATATATTTTTACCAAATCGACCAATCATCCATCAATAGCATCCTGCAACTCATAGACCATGATCCATATGTCTAAAAATAGACATAGTCTAAAAATAGACTTTGTGCCAAAAATAGCCTGCGGGCCCACTTAGTGAAGGCGACTTCTTTTCACTAAGCTCCATCATCTTGTTGCATTCTCAACACTCCCTCTCAACAAGATATGGATTATCCGCAACCCCTATCCTGCCTCTATGGTATTCGAATTTTCTCCTGGTGAGCGCCTTCGTCAAGATATCAGCATCCTGATCCTCCATGGGAATGTATGAAAGTAACATGATCCTCCGCTGCACACAATCTCTGATATGATGGTACCTGATGTCGATGTGTTTGGATCTATCATGAAATACCGGATTAGCCGAGAGTTTAATGCAACTCTGGTTATCACAATAAATCACAGTAGGCTCCAAATGTGACTCGAACAACCCAACCAGGATCTTCCTCATCCATATAGCCTCGCATGCAGCCAAACTTGCTGCCATATACTCAGCCTCTGCGGAACTAAGTGCCACGGATCTCTGCTTCCTGCTGTACCAGGAAACTGCTATCGACCCGATCCTGAAAATCCCTCCAGATGTGCTCTTTCGGTCCGTTAGGCTCCCAGCCCAATCTGCATCTGTGAAGCCACAAATCTTCACCTCATCCTCCTGTCTGTACCACAAGCCATATCTCGATGTGCCTCTAAGATAACGCAATACATGCTTGCCTGCCTTCCAGAATAGCTTGGTAGGCTTAACCATAGCTTGCGAAAGCTGGTTAACAGCATAGCATATATCGGTCGTGTATTGACCAGATACATAAGCGACCCCACCAACTGTCGATAAACAGTGGCATCCACTACCTCCGCTGAAGTAGCATCCTCCTTCCTCCAACCTCCAGGAAGAGGAGTATCAACAGGCTTGCAGCCATGCATGTTGAACTTCTCCAGCATCTCCCGGGCATACTTACCCTGAGAAATAAACAAATTCATCATCAAGGCCGCCAAATTTCCCAATCCCAGGAAATAATGAAGGAGGCCCAAGTCCTTCATCTCAAACTCTAGCAAGATCCTCCTTGCATGAAAGTATCAACACCATCACCCATCAAAATCAAATCATCTCAAGTATTAAAGACAAATGATCGCCACTTCCTCCACCATGTCCGTACAAAGTTAGATCCGCCTCACTCTTGGAGAATCCAAGTCCCAAGTGGAAGTAATCGTTGCCATCTGAAACTGACTTGCACGAGGTGCTTGCTTCAACCCCGTACAAGGCTCTCTGAGTCCGCACACATGCGACTCACCGCCGAAGATATCGAAACCTTTGGGCTGCTCTATGTACACCTCCTCCTCAATGACTCTGAGGAACGCAGTCTGCAGCCTTCACATCCATCTGATGGATGTGCCACCCCATATGTGTTGAGAGAGCTAGGATCGTTCGTATGGAAGAGTACCTTGCGACAGGTGAAAAGGTCTCCTCATAATCAATCCCCTCGATCTGTGAGAAGCCACGGGAAACAAATCTTGCCTTGTACTTCTCCACACTCCCGTCAGCCACTTGCTTCACTTTGTAGATCCATCATGAACCCACCACTGATTTCCCCTTCGGTCCCGGGACAATCTCCCATGCACTATTTCTGACAATAGAATCATACTCTTCCACCATGGCATCTACCCATGCGAGGTCCTCCACAGCTTCCTTGAAAGAGGATGGCTCTGTCACGACACATTTTCTCACAAGAGCCATGTATCCAGTGTACCCGCCCGCGACCGTTCTCGTTCATACGCTCGTGCCGTAGGTGGTCCTACAACCTCTCGCACTTGAGCCGTACCAATCTCGTAGTGCGCTTGCGCCCTCTGATGGTTGGCGCTGCATGAGTGGTCTCTTCCACTCCATGAACTTCCTCTTGTGGCTGATCCACATCCTGAAGCTCATCCTTAGGAACTAATAGCTCCTCATCCGCATGCAAGTGTGGCTCCCTCTCAAGTGAACACTTCATGGCTTTCTCCTCCTGAAATTTGATATCCAGTCGCACAACAGTCTTGCGACTATCTGGAAAATACACACGATAGTTGTGGGGCATATTAGTGTACCCCACAAATATCCCAACCTCTGTGGTTGGCTCCAGCTTCTTCCTGGCATCCTTCATCACATGCATGTAGATAGGTGAACCAAAAATCCTCAAATGGGAAATATCAGGCCTATTACCAAAAAACGCCTCCTCCGGTGTACTCATGCCAAGTATCTTGTGAAGGAAAACGATTCTCGCACATACACCGCAAGAGCCGCATGCCTTCGCCCACAAGTGAAGGGGCAGGCCCCGATCATGCAACATCGCCCCGTAAACACCCACGATCGTTCGTTTCTTCCGCTCAACAACCCCGTTCGTCGGTGGGTTATGGGGTGCGATGAGCTCTCTCCGAATCCCTTCGTGGCCGGGGGTGGCCTCCTTGAATTCAAGTGGAGATGAATTCACCACCATTTTCGCTCCTAAGAGCCTTCACATGCTTCCCCGATTCCCTTCAACCAACGCCTTGAACTCACAGAAATTTGAGTATTTCTCGCTCTTCTTCTGCATGAAGAAGATCCAACACTTCCGAGAGAAATCATCAACAAAGATCACATAGTACTTGTGCTTTGCTGTCGAAGCTACTGAGAAAGGTCCACACATGTCTGTGTGGATTCTCTCAAGGATCGTTGTGGCACGACTATCCTTCTCGTGAAAGGTGGCTTTCACAAATTTTCCCAAGGTACACCCCTTGCACCGATCTGACTGCACAAGAGTGCCCTTAGGAAGCCCAATAGAAATCTTCTGCAGTATCTTCAAAGCTCCATGGTGAAGGTGGCCCAATCTCCGGTGCCATATCTCGCCATCATCCCGGCTCACCACGCCTTCCGCCTTACATGCCATTGCTGCGTAGCCATCTACTTGCAACTGATAAAGGTTCTTTACTCGAACCCCTATCTTCCGGGTCTCTCCAGTTGTCTTACTGCACAGGAAAGCTTTTCCTTCGCTGAAGACCACATCATACCCCTTGTCTTCCAACATCACCACAAAGATCAGATTCTTCATCAATCCTGGAACATGCAATACTTCCTTCAATATGAAGGGTTTACCAGACTCCCTCTCAAAGGAAATGGTACCGATACCGGTCGCACTGTATCTACCATCATCGCCCATCTCGATGTGCACTCCAAGATCTTTCTCCTCCAGATCTGAAAACAAATCCCGATCTCCGGTCATGTGAAATGACGCACCACTATCCAAGAACCATACTGATCCCATCACACTTGAGACCAAGCATGCGATCAGTGAAAAATCCAGCTCAAACTGTGAGGCTAAGGCCTCTCCCGCTGCAGATCCAGCAACATGCTTATTTTTCTTCTTCTGCGGACAATTTGTGGCATAATGTCCGTGTTGGTGACAGTGAAAGCACTTCACCTTGGACATGTCTTGCTTCTTGCCTTTCGCACCAGACTGAGAAGCTTTCTTGCTCTTCCCCTTCTTTGCTTTGGCAGCCAAAGCGCAATTTTCTTCATCAAATGCCTTTGATGAAGGTCCATCCCTGGTACTCCACCTTATCTCCTCTTGCATGAGATCCGACCACAGTCGCTCCCATCCTGGCAGTTTCTCCCGACCATTGACAGAGTCCTGATAGGAATGCCAACTCTTCGGAAGACCAAGAAGAGCCAAGTCCACCAAGTCTTCATCATTGACAGTCTGCCCCCACACTTCCCGGCTCATCTGCGCATTGAATGAACTTCGTGAGGTACTTGGCGATGCGCTAAGCTTCTTTCTCCATATTTATGTTTCTGAGTTTATCCTTGAGCGCCAACTTCCTTTGGTCGCTCTTGCTTTGGAATAAATCTGTCAACGCTTTCCACATCAAGTATGGAGAAGATTTTCCATGCAGGCTGGATACAATGTGATCCTTCACGCCCTCCAACAGAATCCTTCGACACTTTGCTGTCTTCTTTTGCCAAGCCTCAACTTGAGCAGCATCAGTAGGCTTTGGGACTTCAGAATCTATGAACTCCTTCAGCCCATTGTCATCTAACACTGCCTCCATCCTGTCCTTCCATGCAACATAATTCGAGCTGCCCTCAAGGGCATACTCCAATCACAATCCGTTGAAAGACATTTTGACTTCGACACCAAGAAAACACTGCTGCAAATTTGAATTCCACCAGCTCAAAACTCAACCGCTTCTGATATGTGAGAACAAAGTATTTCTAGCACAGAGATCGACTGTAGGGGCATTTACTGGATATATCACCTTTCAAAGAAAGGATGGATCCAGAGGCTACCTAGCCCGCTTACAGACTCTGTCTACCGAAATAAATTGTAATCACTGTAATAGATCCGATGATCAATTCTCGCTCTGATACCATGTAGAAATTTGAATAATAGCTGAATTATTCACCAAGATTATCCTGATTACACACTATTTAAGCTTCATGCATAATACATAACCTCTTCTACAATTGATCATCAATATGCGGAAATAGAAACAGTCGCATGCGCACATAAACACAATAGTCAAGCACACATATCAACATAGTATGTAATGGGGAAAGAAATAGCTGAAAACCCCCAACTATCTGTATAATATAATGATAGAGAACATGTAACAATACATAGCACAAAGCTCTCACAGCTCTCAGCACTATCTCACATGCTACACACAAACTAGCACGGAAGATGAACAAGTCACGGGTTCAAATCTCCTCCACAAGTCTGCCTGCCTCTACTGCGCAATCCAAGATGAATAATGATGAGATCCAAGTTCGAATCCCACTGGCTTGTACTGCGCAATCCTCATTGGCAATCTCAATCAATGTGTGTACAAATCTCATGCACAGCTATAGTCACAACTGATAGTAGACTCACCCTTTCACCCACCTCTAACACTGGTCTCTACTGAACTATCCATGCACTGCAGTCAACTGATGTATTCTTTAGTTGATTTATGAGTTAATAATTAGTGAATTAATTAATAATTAATTCACACCACTCATCACTAGTGTATTTATCAGTTAGACTAAATACAACTAGTTTAACTAAGTTAAACCGAACACAACTCCACCAACTGTCTCATCAACTCCACCAAACTCTGCCACATGAGTTCTAACTGAAGTCAACCATGCAATAGCTCAACTAACCCTTAGAAAAAGCGTATTTCCTTCTGTCAGCTGCATGTGCCACATCCAAGCATCAAACTGAAGTGCTCCAAGAGGATAAGATAATGTTTATAGTCTAAATATTATTAAGGGTTAATAATATTTGACTGTTCTATTTTTAGCCCGGCAGTCTAAAAATAGATTCCGCCTAATGTCTAAAAATAGAGGTCCATCTATTTTTACCAACTTGACCAATCATCCATAAATAGCATCCTGCAACTCATAGACCATGATCCATATGTCTAAAAATAGACTTTGCGCCAAAAATAGCCTGCGGGCCCACTTAGTGAAGGCGACTTCATTTCACTAAGCTCCATCATCTTGTTGCATTTTCAACATTTAGAGTTTTTTAGTAACCCAACGTTTCAGACTTCTTAAGTGAGTCCATCTTTAGGGATAAACGCCGAATGATCTTTTGGCATTTACCCCTGAAGATGAACTCACTTAAGAAGTCTGAAACGTTGGGTTACTAAAAAACATCTCTTTATGTTTAAATTACAACATCTCTTCCACACCCAACAAAACCAACTTATACTTAAGAACCTCCATAATTAAAAATATTACAATATGTTGTTTTAAATGTATATATACCTAACTCACGAATTACTTTTTTATAATTTAAAATAAAATTATAATTTAATTAATTTTTTATGATTTTTTTTTTTAAATGTTGGAAATATAAAATATATTACAAAGTAAGTATATTATAAATTAATACTTATCAATTTTCATCAACTATTTAATTTATATAATTACATTTATTTATAATATTATTATTCTTTTATTCAAAAATTTATTTCAATAAATTCAAAAATACAAAATAACAAATATATTTAAAAAATATTAACTTACTTTCAAAATTCTTGTGGTCTATGCCCTTTTTCTCCATTTATGTTTTCATTGTCACATAAAAAGGGATTTGATTTAACTTATTTCCTAATTTGAAAAGGATGGTTGCTAAACGTTATCACTTTATTACAATGGAATCGTAAAAAAAAGCAATTTTTACATTTGTTGGAATTGTGAAAACAACGAATCGTTATGTTTGTTTAATATTAGTTTAGTGTTGAAATTTTTAGTTGTGTTGATATTGTTTATACTAGCAGTTGTTTCTAAAGGTGCAAAGATATATCGAAGTTAGTTCATCTCGTTAAGATTTGAGAAGATTTGTCTTTCATTGTTGTGCTTGAAGTAGCAATTTCGTATTGTAGTTATGCATACAACATCCTGAATGAAATATCACAAAAACCAGAACGCAAAGTAAACAATGTGGCTGCTGAGTAGATAAATGAGAGTGTCTGGTTCACACGGATTCATGCACTTGTTTCTACCGAATTAATTTGTGAAAATAATAAAACATAGAGCGCACATTATGGCAGTTCAACTGATAAATGTGGATGTCTGATTCATTCATGTCTTCTGTTTGAGATAATGAGATATCCAACCATATTTATAAAAACATATACTCTAAAATTATTTTAACATAAGGTAACCTTTAGCGTCTTCTACCTGTTGTCTCCTTCTGAGCATTAAAATAAACGGCCGCCACTAGCAGACCAAGGCTATTGGAGCGTGCGAAATTTCTAGTATTGAAATTGATGCAAGAACTTGGAGGGTAAACTGTCTGCCGCCCTATCTTCTTGAACAACACAAAGTGAACCTATGGATACCGATAGTAGGCCTGGGCGACTCGTAACTCACTAGCTCTCTGCCTGAATCCATTCATTCTCAAACATTGATTATTACCACGGGCCCTTTATCCAAACTAAAAATCCCAGCAAAACCCTACAATTATAATAATTATTTATTATTTGGCAGATAGGCATGAATGGACTTACTGAAAGCGGCTGAAGTTGTTGCAAAAATATCAGTTACAATCCTGGATAAAGACAAAGGGATTCATCATTGACAAGATCCAGGAAATTTCATTTAATATAACAAGGACTTAGAATTGGTTGGAAATTCTAACCAGTGTAAGTATTCTCGCAGTGTTGGATCACTAGGACTGGGAGCATCTGGATCCGTCATAACCTGAATATAATACGATCTGGAGTTATTGATTTTTTTATTGAAATAGTGTAAAAGTATTTAAAGAAAAAATCAAAATAATTGTCATTCCAAGAATTAGGTATAAAAGAGGATAACGGAGAAACACTGGTAAGAATCTAATAATAAAATGAGATTTGATGAACCGAAGATTAATTTAATGTTTGAGAATTTTAATTTTCGTAGTTATTCATAATTTTATTTAAAAGAAGACTAGAAGATAATCTCATTAAGGCTTATTTACATGGAGCTTCACTCTAGACTTTATATAGCCCCCTATCCCTGAATGGCTCTAGCCCCTTCCCGGAAAACAAAATTCACCCCCCTCGCTGAAGACCCTTCCTTTCCTTTGCGTCTTATCTTAAATTGTAAATGAACATATATAAACAAAATGAAATAAATGTTATGTGTGTGAAGTTTTATGGTGGTCTTGGTTAAGGCTAAAGGTTAATGAACTAAATCAATATAATCAATCGCTAAATTAACTGTATCAATATAAGAATAAACATAATATCTAGAATTTTCCAAGAGCATCAGTACAAAGGAGTCTTCTTCGATATAATGAACTTTGCCCGATGCGGACAAGAGGCTTCGCTCCTTGAATCTCTTCTGCTCGAAACTATGAATCTTTTTTCTCTCTTTATAAGGTTATGCTTCCGAGGACATGCCCATAGGTTATGCCAATTATCCGAGGCCTTCCCCCAAACAAAAAGGGTTATGCACTTTTGAAAAACAATAGGGATATCGGGTGGTGGCCGTCCCCTATAAGATGGTGGTTTGGGTCTCCCATGCAGGGGCTGCTCTCCATGACAACTTCTGAATCACGATCACTAAATTGAGAATATTTAGCTAGATCGGGTCAAACTTTGCCAACTCCCTCTCTTGTTACTGGATCTCGTCCATAAGGATCTCACTTCCAAAATTCCTAATCTTGCATCCCAACCAAAAATAATATTCTTACTACCGATCTGGTTCTTCCTTTTGATTACGATCATCAGAATAAGTGGCTAAGCCAACAGAAACGACTACATGAACATAAGAAACATATGCATCATCGATTGCTTCTTCTACGACTGGCTTTGGCTTGAGTCCTTCCAGCTTACCAACTTAGGAATTTTCTTGTATGTCTCATATCATTATGTGGTTGATGGAGAAGTAGTTGAAGCAACAATACTAGTAGCAGTTGCTTTCGGTTAAACAGTTCTTTCTATTGACTCTGAAGCAAAGGTATGGGAAGCTAAACTGGTATAGGTATCACCCACATAGGCAAAGACCAAATTTTGAGTCCCACTACCACTAGCAATAGTATATAATTAATGGAAAGCGCGTATTTCTTTTGTTCTGGATTGAGACTGAATGGACACTTTTCACTCCTACTGAAATAGGGATGGGACTATGAGCAACTTGGGTGGAGCCAGAGCAACATGAGATGGATCAGCAGGAGCACTCACATGCGATGAGCCGAGAGTGATACGAGCTAGGGTAGGCTGTGATGAGGTAGACGTGGGGTCTTGGGTTCTGAGTGAGCAAGATGGCCACATGGATGGCTGGTGGGACCCCATAGGAACACATACTCACATACTAGCTAGGAATGAGGGGGAACAGCTATAGTATGACTAGGTTGCATAGGGTGAAGAGCTTTACGAGTCATCTCTCTGAGTGAGGTATTAGATAGAACATACTAAAACAAGGCAGATGGATCGACATTCTGGGGTTCATGCTCAACTGTCTGATCTATGTATGGATGTAGGGTCTCCAGACTATATATGTGAAAAGTGAACTGACTAGATCCCTTGTCAAGATGTTCCTCTGGAAACCCAGTAAGAGATGATTGATGGGAGACATGAGCGGAATGGGAAGTGAGTTCTTGACAAATTATTTCTGTTTCAACTATGGTTTTAGTGTATTGGATGGAAGTAACTAGGTTTCGGGAAGGGTTCCTTGCCCTCCCTTCGAACAAGAAATAAATACGGGGATTGGGGTGGGTGGGTAAATAATTCATTTTTGTGAAAGAAAATCTCCTTTTTGGGGAGGACCAATGGAAGAACATTGGGGAAATTAAATGTATTTTATTCTTACTAAAATATGCCCTTTCAGGACATTTACCTAGGATTGGCAGGATGGAATCAATTGCTTTTAGGTTTCACGTATGCTTGCTGCTCGAATACAAGCTAGTCCAAGAACCGTGGGCTTGATCGCTACATTTTCGGATGCGTGGGTGGAGGCAAGCGAGGCGGGGGTGGACAGACACGAGATTGGTGCTTTTATTTATACATAAATATGATATATGCTGCTATAGGATATTTGAATTTTCTTTTCATTTATTTGATTTCATCCATGAGGGAGGAAGGAAGGAGTTGGAGCTGGATGAGTCAATATACCAGACAGAGCCAGTCACCATTGGACTTAAGCCAAGAGTCTTTCACTTTGAACCTTTAGCCTCTAGCCTTTTAGCCTTGAACCTTCAGCCTCACCTCAACCCCAATAGCTCACCAAGCCTCATCACCTTAGGGAGGGGCTTCAGCCCAGAGCCATTAGCCTAATGAAGCCCAACTAGTATGACAGAAGCAAAAAAAAAGTGATTTATTTGTTTCTTGTGTTATTATTATTATTATTTTTTTATTTAGTTTATTTCTAGTCTTTTGATAGGGGTGGTCCGGAGGACAAACAACTACTGCCAACGCATAGAAAGACCGACGAGGGTGGGGTAGACAGAATGAACGTTACCGGGACGAGGCTTACATATACGAAACATAGGGGTCCTAAAGCACCAACACATAGTTGTTCCTTTCATCACAGCTTCCATTGCCTGCAATCTATGTTTTCTTGGGACCAATTCATCTATGTACATTATGAACTCTAGTACTTAATTAGTCCCATAAAACTTTGGTAGGTCATGCACCTTATTTCCAATCCACCGCATTGACCTTTGCACATACGCGCACCTTCATGACGACATCTCATGTACACGAACCTGCTACGTGGATCTCTGGAAACGTGCCCTCCTTACTCAAAAAGCCCCATCCTACTAGCCGAGGAACGTTACCCATCAGGAAGAGAGAAAATGAAATGAAATGAGATTGATATTGTTGTACCATTATTGAAAAAAGAAAGGATAGAACTGGCTATTAGCGACCTCTTGGAAATGAGCACCACCTTCTGGCTATGGTGACTACTGGCTATGGTAACTACCTCCTGTCAATGAGACTACTAGCTATCGATGACCACCTCCCACCTCCATCTCTTTATCAGCGACCACTGGACTGACCCTCTCTCTCTTGGATTGGCTAGGTATGACTGGTGTACCTCCCTCTTTTGAATAATCGTATATAATGCTTGGTCATTCCCTCCCTCCATATAGTGCAGGTAATCACCACTCACATTCCCAAGGTTCCGTCATCCCGATATGAAGTCAAATAGCACATCCCGATATAAGGTCAAATCTTATTTATCGATCATGCATTACTTACGATGCACCTATTTAGGATCATCGACAGACACATGGTCTCATTAACGCTAGGAAGGACGTGCTAGTAAGCGAGGTGGTGCTTTATAGTGAGTTATTCATTGATTGATAACCCACATCTTCTGGTAAAGGCGTTCTCACAGATGGACAGCAACCATCTTCCCGGTGACCTTTTATTTTTATCTCTGGTATGTTTGTTGAATGGGGCATGGCTTACCACTAATGAAAGGTAACAACTTAACCTATACATTCTAAGACTCATCCATTATAAACTCTCCATACTCGTACCTCATTGGGACCTTCATTAAACCCTTCCTTTGGAACTTAACCACCTCCTTGGAACCTTACACTCAGTCATTCTGCCCGGGAACACCTACTTGGGAACATCCTAACAATCCTCTACCCTCATACATACTTACTCTCATCCTTGGGACCCTCATCAAATTCCTTGAAAACCTAATTATAAGCTTTCTTTGGGACCTTACACACTCCTTTGGAAACTCATCAACATTCTTTGAAACATTATGAAACTTCAGGAACCTCATCCCTAGAATATCCAACCTATGCACTCCTTTGTTGGCACCTTACACTCCTTCCTTTTGGGTTATTTAGAGAAGCCTTACTTTGGACCTTCTTACTTGGGATCTTACAACACTCCTGACTTTACAACACTCCTTTGGACTATCCTTGAAAACCTATGCATCATACCTACTCCCCTCCTTGGAACCCTCCTAAAAATGCTCCTTGGGAATGGTAAACTCATCAAATTCCTTCCGTGGGCCCCCTACCTTATCCCATTTTGCAAGCTATCGACAATGCCTATGAAAAATAATATAACCTACCTCGAATGTTTTTCGGTACTTATACCTAAAATCCCTAATCAAATGGATGAAAAAGGATGACAATTCACAGAACTGGCTAATCCCCCAATGTATGATGATAAAACCCAATATGATGACTAGTAGGTGTAGGTAGGCATGGTAGGCTGAGAAGTCAATGCCCGATCTGGTGATAGAGTTCAATCTATCATGAAGGGGGCTTAAGTGGCCATAGAAGGTCCAAAAATGCCCAGCTTCTCAATAAGCCAGCCAAGCTCGCTCCCCCTGTTCTTCCCCTTCTTCCTTAGAGAGTCAAAGATAGTCACCCGATACAGCTCTAAAGGCTTTAAGGTGACCAATAGCAAGTTCAGAGAATCAATTTTGGTACTTCTGCCTAAAATACCTAATCAAATAGATTTCAATTTCATTAATTGAAATGAGAATTCTTTCACGCTCGAACAAAGAAAAGGCAGGGCAGGGAGGGGGGACCGTGATAGCTTAGATTTTGGATTTGACCATGCGTTAGTAGGGGGCTTATCTCTGATCCCCGCTTAGGTCATCACTTCTCCTACCTTAGCAAGGTCAAATTAGATTTATGCCAAGCAAAAAATTAAGTCTAGTAGGTTGTAACATGCTAAGTATACATCACGCGATTGCGCGCGGGCACGCGCGATATATAGTGAATAGAAAGCATATAAGGTTCTGAAAAAGCCAATATATGCTCAATGGTGGCTCCATTTAAAAGCATTATAGCGTAACTTTCACCCTTCAATAGAGGGGTTAGTACCGCCAAGAGCTCAGAAGCCCAATTCTATGGCCATTCTAGCCCCTTTTCACGGGGTGAAACCCACTCACTATTCATATGTTGAGGGGGTGAGGGTGCGTTAGCACACTCGACTAAAAGGCCGCCATCGACAAACCCACTCGAATGACACAGGAGGGAAGAGGCACTTTTTTGATCTGATATGACCTCCCAACCTCACACTTCAAGTGCTTTTGATTAGATCATAAAGGCCATTGAACGTCGTTCCAAAGCCTACGCTTTAGCTGAGATCATCGCTAATTTGATGAGCACTTTCGTTGATCATTCCCCCACATTACAAGATTGGTGAAAGCCCACCCAATGCACCCTTGAAGAAGGTTAAAAAATACTATATCTCAGATCCTGGGGCAGGGGGGGCCACCCTAGCTCTTGTTAGCTGCTGCCATCCATCCTGTTGGATACCCAGCATGCAAGGTGGTGGTTGCTCCCAATTCATGCCCTCGATACCCATTTGACACCCTCGATATCCATGATTCACGCCCTCGATCATACGCCCCCATCATGATATGCCCTGCTCTCCATGCGACCCGCTCCATGCGCCCATGAGGAACGATACCGCTCGAAACCCGCGATCACACAATTTGCTCCCGATTGCGACAATCCACAGGTGCAGATAGAGAGATACCCCACACATAATCTCTAATAGCATGATTCCTACTTATCTATTTTTCATCCGTTCACTTAGCGAAACATGATGGTGACATGACAATGCATGTCGAGGTAGATGTTAATTTTGATTGGCCTTGGAAAGAAGGGCAAAGCACGATCCCACCTACCTGATTTGAAGCTTAACCTGAGAAATACACATTACCCACTCCTCATCCAACCCACATTCCCTTCCCCAACCTGCCTTCCCTTCAATCTGCATTCCCACTACTCAATCCACATTCTCCCATTCATTTCCTTCAATCCATCTAAATTCCACCAATTGCATAATTACGTTAGTAAACAACGATCAATTCAATATCGTCAAAGTCCCATTTCAATTCAACGGTGGCATATTTACATATATAAGCAATCGAACAAATTTAGAACCGGAACCAGA
This sequence comes from Pinus albicaulis, assembly GCA_034641835.2. NCBI lineage: Eukaryota > Viridiplantae > Streptophyta > Pinopsida > Pinales > Pinaceae > Pinus > Pinus albicaulis. The sequence continues at coordinate 373,677,368 of CM076582.1, forward strand.
TATAGCGATCAGTCCGGGTTGCTAGTGTCTCAGTGAGCTAAAACCTTGCTCGATTCACACAGCACCTGATTGCTCTTATATAATTGGCCGGGGGGGAAGTGGGTAAATGTAATGCCAATGCTAACGCATCTGACTAACTTGATTGTATCGTATGAGCTTATCAAATATTTTGCTGGTCCTAAAACCTTCTGGTGCTTTTGCTGATGCTCGTTATTCCCAGCCCATATGGAATGTTTACCAAGGATAAATTCCCATCCATACATTAGGTTCATAGAGACATATTTCCCGACCTATTTTAAAAAACCTCCCTGCTTGCTAGGTTTCCTGCATGCAACCTACCTTTGTCTATAGGATATAGGATTTCTGGGTTTGTAGGCCATAAAAGAGCCAGTTGCGAGGTATGTTCAGTGACTCGACTAAAAGGAGAGGAACGAAGTGATCCAACAAAAGGCCCGGTAGGGCCTCACTATTCTTATGGTGAGGGAGAGGAAGCCCCCGGCAGGGCTCGAATTCAAAAAATAGAAAACTTGCTTCTTGGGCACCCAATTTACTTTTACTTCGTACCTCACCTGCCTAATACTTATTATGCTGCACCCCCTGGTCTTATTGGATGGGAATCAACTACATGAATTCATTTATTTCACTATTGACAAATCATAGTTATTGAACCCAGTGGAAGATGAAGATAATTCCTATGAACCCGGAGAAACCATCAGCCGTTTGACTTATACAATACTGTATCTCAAAAGCTTTTGATAATTCATGAATAGACTAGCATTGCTTTGATATATTGCTTTAAGACAGGGCATGGTATGGCTGGTTGGGTGGTCTTCGAAAACCTTTCGTTTCATCCCTTGCTCCCCATGAGCGATTGTTGGATAGTACGAAACTGATCGGACGTATTTTCATTCCCCCATCCTGCTGCAGTTAGACAACTCTGTTGGGTTGGTTGGATCGTTTTCACTGCCCTATTTTCATTATGAACTCAAGCCAGAACTTTTATATCAGATCAAATATAAGATTATTGGGTGGGGATCAACACTTATAACCTTAAGATAAATACCTCACCCATATGAATGAGTGAGTGACTCCATCCCTTTGCTTACTTTATCTTTACTCTTACCAATTACCCTTGTTCACCCTATGGATACACTATTTCCGCCTTACTTATATAGAAAACTTACATACAACCTTGGATCCTAAGGAAGGGTGGGTTCACTTGAAATAAAGCGTCGTTAGACGGGCTTCGATAACACTTACTTAAATCAAGCCTGGGTACCACATTTCTCTTTACTCAATCTATACCTTTGCCTTTACCTTTGATGTTACCTCCTACAATTTGCCTTCACCTTATGACTTATCTTTTGAATGAATGCCCCAAACCCACAACATTTACTGCAATCAGACTTGCTTAAATATCTTTGTATGGCTAGGAAAGGAATATTCCGGCTGAGCTACAGATACAATTGATTTATTAGACCCCACTGCAATAACTAGGCCCTCTCTATAAGAATGACACTTCCTTTATAAATACCTTAAGAGAAGAGAGGAGGAACTGCTATTAACCCTTCTGAAGCACCCCGGATTAGATGATCCCAAGCTTAACCCCTTACCCTTTATACCTCACCCTAGGAGATGGAGTTATGGATGCCCCGGGTACCCATTACTTGATCTTAGAAACAAAAGAAACACTGGATGGATGGGCTTGATTAGCCGAGGAATTTTAGTAGCATGCTCCTGTGGGATTATGGTAGACAATAGGTTTTCCCTTTAAGATATCGTTGAACTGCCGGATGGATGGCTTGCTCGACAATAGGAGGGAAAGATGAGTAAGGCTGCTCTATTTCTAAGCTATTTACCCACCCAACCATAAGAATTTATAATGTAAGGAAAGGATAGGGTAGTTCATAGACTAGTGCCTATCACCAACAATGTATTCCTGGAAGCTATAGGTGAATGGATAGGGTGGGTACCTAGTTAGCAGGCACTAAAATGACAGGCAAGATAGGGATCTAAAGTTTCTTTCCGAGCAATGTTGTCTATCTTAATTAATGGAGGAGTAGAAACTAAGCATGGATGAGGCAAGTGTACAGGGATAGGTAGTTTGAGGTGGGTGCAACAACCCTACAAATTCTCCATGCATTACCTGGTGCAACCTGAACACTCCATGCCTGGTGGGTGCAACTAACAAATGGAAAGATTTGAACCAATGATAGGATAGGAAGGAGTTAAAGCATACACGTTCTGTTAAAGACATTCAACCTATATATCTACTCTATACCCTCCATCCTCATACCTCAGCCTTGGGACTATCCTTGGTAACCTATGCCTCATTCCTACTACTTGGCACCCTCCTGAAACTATTCCTTGGCACCCTCATAAACCTCCTCCTTGGTACTCCTTGGGAACTCTGCCTTACACTCTTACTTCCTTGGGTCCCTCATCCTCTGAATGAAACTAGTAATCCGCTATTCTGTTCACCATATTCAGTTCACTTTCAGTCACCCGTATTCACCTGCATTCAGCCAGTCAGAACAGCCCTGTACGTCAGTACCCCTTTACCCCCACTATCCTTGACTAGTACCATGACCTTAACTTCATAAAGACATTGATTAGCACACAATAACAGAAGGAGTGGAAGTGAACTAGTTTGAGTGTGGAAGTGAACTAGTTTGAGTGAGGTGGGTGCACCAACCTTACAATTTCTGCATTACTTGGTGCTAACTGACCCATCTTCCGAGAGAGGTGTTCCCATTATTGACAATCTATCGTTCCCATCATAGAACAATCTAACGTCCCTATAAGAGGATGCATGAATTCAATCCGCATTCTCCCAGTGTCAAATTCTAACATTCCCCATTCAGTTCGCATTCTATATGCCTGCCTAGTCCAACCCAGGAAGGAACAATATGCCCCCCCTTATCACACAACCCTTATCCAGCATCCCCGCACATACTCGCTTTTTGTTCAATCCGCACCTACCATCAGATTACGAGAGAAGCCTTACAACTGATGAGGATTATGAGTTTGCTGGCTGGTAAGGAGCGGCCAAAGGCAACTTCTTAGTATTATGGAGAGGGGCGTTCCCATAGACTATAGTCAACATATGCCGAGAGGAGAGGGGTTCTCCCACGAATGGACAACAATGAACATAGGAGGTGGTGGGGCAGTACAACAACAATATTCCCCCCTAGCCCAATAGCTATCTGCCACTAGCTAATGAACCATACCCAATAGCGATATTAACACTATACCTATTGCGAGAGGACACTTGCTATACTACCCAGGCCCAATAGTGCCATTACCCAAGCACACTAGCAAGAGGACAAGAGCTCTCCTCGATAGTACAATGGCAAGAAGGAATAGGCTAAGATGCTTAGACAATGGGCGTAGAGAATGGGACACGGAGGAAGCTACACATTGATGGTGGTTGTTTATTTTGTTTATGTTGTATTTGATGTTGGTTACATGGACCCTCTTGATACGATCTATAGCTCTATACGACGCTATAAGGATTGAAAATAAAGATGTGAAAGATGCTCTAAGACAATATTATGAGCCTACGATACGAGATAGAAGATCTCAAGAACCTCTCTAAACGAGATATTACCTACACCCTCAATAACATCTCTCTAAACTAAACTCTCTAACCTCTTTCAGCAATAACTCTCAATTACCTTGAAACAAACTCTCTATAAACTATACCTAACCGATATATAATCTCTATCTCTATACCCTCAAAATATAAAGAACCTTTCACTTACTGGATGGACAACAACAAACATAGGAGGCGGTCGGGCGGGATGAAGGATGGAAAGGAACTGCCCAACTACACCTGCCCATATCACCCAGGAAGGAACAATACACATTCACCAGATTCAACAGATTCACCAATACACCCTCATTCCCCATATAATTCCTAGTCTCACGCATTCTCCTAGCATTCTACCATTCTCACATTTTAGCACGCATTCTCCCAATCAAAATCAAATTACCCTGCCTTTCTCACATTCTACCTGCATCCCGCATATCGCCCACATTACCCATTTGAACACATAAGAAAATTCCCCATAGAACGTCCCAATACGAACCATCCAACACAATTTGATTTATTACTTAATCTCTTCGAACGTCCTAACTGAGTTTCAATATCATGAACCCTGAATTCAATATATAACTCCCCATCATTCCCCATCTCATTGCCAATATGATTCATTCTCATGGAAAAAAGCATTACCAGTTTTCAGGAAACAATACAAAATTAGCAGAAAGCAGCAAACAATAAAAAAGAAGCAGGAAGCTTTCAGGAAACAATACGAAATCAACAGTAACCCACATTCTCACATTCGATCAGTCCCGCATCCTCCCATGACGTGAAATATGTATGAAACAACCCACTTTCCCCAGGACATTCACCCAGGAAGGCACAATACGCTTTCAGGAAATAATCCCACAACATTAATAAAGAATAAGCATAAAAATCTCTTTGTTCGGAGCGGGCACAATGTGAGGGTGCACCAGATCTCACAAAAACTTATTCTCATTTTCACTTTCATTTAGACCTGTACGTATTACATGCAATCCCAAAGAACTACAGTGATGGATGATAACACACATGAATAGGAGATAAGCACATGGAGCATTCTAACTTATATAATGCAAGCTGATTCCTGCTACGGAATCTCAGGTGTAGATACAGGAATAAACGAAATGGCAGGAGGAAATGAGATGAAAGGGTTGATGCCAGTTGTCAATACACGAGATCCAGGTAGGTTTAAATCTAGGTAGGTGTTGATCCACACCCATATGACATGAAAGTTTCAATGCCAGCGACAGCACGAAATACCAACAACAATACTACCAAGCACAAGGGCGATACTTGCATGAAAATCTCTCTTTGCCACTAGCTATACTCCTCACCAATAACGATATTTTACAAGACCAATGGAGATAGTACAATTTGGTTTTATCCCACCCATTGCAATTGAAATGGATTGAAAAATACCAATAGACATATTACAGCAGCTAAATTACCCAAGAACAAGAGCTATACATCCAATAGCACAAAGCCCTGTGTGACCAGTTATATAAACACCATGCCCAGGAAGGGAGGATTCTTATTTTTGATATTGAGTATTTCCCACATGCCCAGTTAGTGAGGTGAGTGAGGAAGTGAAGGGCAAAACCGATAGCCCCAATCTAATTCCCCAATACGCCCGCAGTCTCGCATGAGATCTGCCCACATGAAGGACGCATTCCACATTACCCTTGAAGTTCCCCTACCCAGTATGCATTTATGACGTTCAATCTGCATTACCCATTAATGCTTTTCCCGTCAAATATGCATTCCCGCTTTCAATCAACCCCCATTCCGCAGTCGAACATTCGAACATTACCCATGAAGTCCGCATTCTCTCTCTTTACTAGCACTCCCCCCTCCCATGAGAACAGTCCCGCATGAATTGAAATCCCCAGAACGCTCTATTTAGGCTTTGTTTATGGTTTATGGTTTATGTTATGAAGAGCAGTAAGTGAAATAGTATGCTATATGTATGCTTTATGTTCAATCCGCAATAGAACATGATAGAATGAGCCTAAATAATAGAGCAATGAGAGAAGATATAATAAGAGGGATATTAGGAGCGAGATAAGGGAATAGAGATATATTTGATTAGCTCTTTAATACGATATAATAGTTATCTCTATGACTTGTCGGAATAGAAAGGATAGCCGGAAAATACCCCAGCACTTTAGTGGAACGCTACGCGGTAATAAGATAGAATGAGCCTATGAAATAAAATATATCAGAAAGAAGAAGTTATATTAGTAGCTTTCTATAATAGAATATATCTATAATACGTTAGAATAGGACTGATACTAGCCACTATGGTTTTTTTCAGTCCCCCTCTTTATCCAGATACTTCAATTAATCCTTGCACGGCTAAGATGGAGGCTTGAAAGAGAAAGAGAACGTCGGGAATACCTTTCCTTCATGGAAGGGCTTATATCTCTTGTGAAGGTTGCCTAAGCTAGTTGAGATGTAGGATTTTGAGTGGAGATTGGCTAAGGCTGGGCTGATATCTATTCATAAAGCACATCCTTGACCTTTCATAAAGAATATCCTTTATTTGTGGGTTTATGTGTGGATGCCTCCCTTGCATAAATCATCTCCTTTAAGGGAAGCACGTTACCTTTGGTTTCTCGGATTTCCTTCTGAGTCTTTGCTGGTCCTAGTAACTGTCTACTGTCTATACTACAGGTGTCGTAACCTCTGGCTAAGGGGCATAAGGAGTGCTCCTCGCTGAGCTAAGGCCTGGATGAATGCCCCTCTCCTTCTCCTCCACGTAAAGAGAAAAGGTTGGAACTATCGTTTATGCACCCAACCCACCACTGTTTCTTTATTTGGTCAGTTCGCTCGACCGATACCCGACTATTGAGGAAAGGAAAAATTCTTCAATCGAAATACATCTTAAAGTCGATCTTATTCCACGAGTTTTTAATACATATAAAGAAGCGACTCGACTCAACGCCAGATAAATCTCCTTCAACCCAACCTTACTTATTCAGTTAAGAGAGATAGAACCTAACCTCACCTATGAGTCTCTATCCTACCTATAAGGACCACACCTTCCCACCTTCTGAGATACCTTCCTACCTAACCACACCTTCCTTTTCTAGTAGTATATTACCTTTAGAGATAGGGGGACCTTGCCTTTATAGATAGTAGGATAGGATGGGGAGACATTTAGAGCTGGTCCTATTTCATTAACTGATTTCCTGAGCTAAGATAGAGACTATCGATAACTGATCTCCTTTCCTATTGATAGCTTATCTCCTTGGCATAGCTTTGCTTCTTTGTTCCAGTGCCAGAGGCGAGTCTCAGTTATAGTGCGTGCTAGCTATGTCTGCTGCTATAGGGATGGATAGTGGTAGCTGGTCCAGCGATAGCAGTGATAGAGGCTGTTAGAGCTCTTACCTAAGTAAGGTATCAATTATAACGTGTGAGAGGACCCAGGTATCAATGATAGCGGTAGGACTAGCCCTTGCCGATCAAAATGCTAGGAATAGCAGCGGTGTAGGTCAGGTCCTTCCTTACCTGCTCGTATTAATTGTCTAATTGATAGGTAGGATCCCGACCCGTATAAATGACATCTATGATAGCAATAGCAATGGGGCCCGTAGACCAATTATTACTATTTTCATGCTAGGATTTATCTATCCATATACCTGTGCAACCGTATAATGGTAGGACCTGTATATCCATATTAAAGATAACACTAATGGTTATATAAGTAGCTGATAGCAAAGCAAGAACTTCAAGCAATGGGTACGCTCCCACCTAGCCTAGAGTGCATCCTTCCCTATCCTAAGCCAATTCCTTCCAAGCCTGCCTCCTTCCCCATCCCTTGCCAATCCATTACATATCACATGCCCAAGGGAGATGTCAAGCAAGGGATATAAGGACTACCAATCCATTATCCTTCCTAGCTAGATTATATACTGGGATTTTATTTCCATTGAGTTTTCCAAGCGACCATCTAGCAGTATATAGTCTATAAGCAAATGCTAATTCCCATTTTGTGGGTTTATGTGTGGATGCCTCCCTTGCATAAATCATCTCCTTTAAGGGAAGCACGTTACCTTTGGTTTCCAGGATTTCCTTTTGAGTCTTCGCTGGTCCTGGTAACTGGCTACTATCTAGACTACAGGTGTCGTAACCTATGGCTAAGGGGTAGAAGGAGTGCTCCTTGCTGATCTAAGGCCTGGATGAATTCCCCTCTCCTTCTCCTCCACGTAAAGAGAAAAGGTTGGAACTATTGTTTATGCACCCGACCCACCAGTGTTTCTTTATTTGGTCAATTTTCTCGACCGAAACCCAACTATCAAGGAAAGGACAAATTCTTCAATCGAAATACATCTTAAAGTTGATCTTATTCCACGAGTTTTTAATACATATAAAGCAGTGGCTCGACTCAACGCAGGATAAATCTCCTTCAACCCAACCTTACTTATCGATTAGAGAGTGTTAGCACTCGAATGCATACCTCAGTGAAAGAAGGAAAAAATCGAGGCAACATCAAACCAACCTTAGCCTCGTAGCTAGCCCTACGAGGACAGGAGAGGTCTCTCTCCGGGTCTATCTCGGTGGAAAATTTTCAATGGGACTAAGATGACCTATAATAGATACTGATTTTAGGCTAGTAAATAGATATGAATGAGGTTTTTCATAAATGACGGGGTTTTCTAGGCTGTATGGGGCAAAGACAGCAAGAGAAGAGATTTAATCAAAGGCACAGATTATTCCATAAGGCCAGATAGGAGTGAAATTTAACAATTAAATTGAAATTAAATGGAATGTAAAGACTGTTTAAGAAAGCTGAAAAGGGCATTAAACAATGAGTCCTTTACAGACAGAAGAAAACACAGAACATCTGAACACCTCAAGGTAGAGCAATGACTGAATTCTACCTTTCTTACTGTAAAATATTCAGTTGGAAACGATTATGAATGAAACTATGAAACATTACAAAAGACATATGAAACAGAAGAAAAACATATGCTAAACTTCACACCACAAGAATCTGATGAATCAGAGCTGCACCATTTAATTATTCCTCCGTCAAACTGTACAGTGAGAGCGCTCGATTTTTCCTCCCACAGCTTTCAGAACTCTCCCCCTATTTTCATTACATTTGGCCTTCATATAGATGATGAACTGACTTCCCCATCTGAGGGGTCGAATCCACTATCTGAGGATCAGATCTCCTAAAAATCTCCAACTAATCACAAAGTCTGGGAGGCTTAAACCAACTCCCACATTTTTCTCAACTTACCTTTGACCCTTGGAAAACATTTTATGACTTCAGAATTTACAAGAAAATGACTTTATCCACCCTCTTTTAACATGCTTAAACCATATAACTCTTTTACATGCCACATTACAACCTTTTGGCCTGACCAAAACCGAAAAAAAAACATTCAAAATTTGAATACAGTGATAGAAGCGCAGCGACCATACACAGAAGCGCAATGTCCATTTGATTATGACTTTTGGGGATCCTCTGAGCCTTGTTTTTCTGATTTTTTTATTGGAAGTGATAGCCTATCTAACGTAGAAGACCACCAAGGTTTGAAACCAACAAAAGTCCCTGTGTAAGGTGCTCAAAATTAAAATTTTCCAACATTACTCCAGATGCGCAACGACCTCTTCAAAAAGGTGGCAGAGAACTAGTTTTCAACCTGGCATAATATCCAGATAACGTGGACTCTTTTGTAGCTTTAAAACGCAGTCCAAATCATCATAGTTAAGCATTTCCACATTATCCATATCATCGTCGACATTCTCAATATCCTGCCCTGCTTCATCATTCTTTTAAAGAGTTCTTTCACGTTTATATGTGCACATGCTCCCATCATTGTTTAACGCATTGAGCACATATGCCTTCAGGCTTTCCCACTTCAGTTTGGTCCTATGACTTTTTTATATGCTTGTGCTAACCATTGGTATTTTGCACGTGCCTCTGGACCTGCAACGTTCTTAGTTGTTCTTGATACTGTGATAAAATCTGCTTCAGATTCTGTGACTCACTGGCCCTTTCATCATGTTCCTTCTGCCGCTCATGCTGTATAGCTACAACTCGTTTGAGAATGCCATTAAATATGTGAAGGCGTCCATCCGATTCAACAGCTTCAATCGAAATTGACCCAATCTGGCACGCAATTAGATGAAAACATTGTCTTTGGAACAAGCATTTTGAAGATTTGAGAGGCAATTTCGATTTTTTCGGGCTTGAAGGTTGTGTGCGCCGCGCGCACTCCCAGTGCGCCATGCTGGTTGAGTGCGCCATGCCAATGTATTTCTACACCACGGAGAAGCGCCCAGTGCGCTGCGCGCGCCATGTGCGCCACGCGCAGAATTCAACACAGTCAGCTCTTCACCAAACACGATTTCGCCTTCCATGATCTTGAATTCGACTTTTCTTTCAACTTTTGGATGCACAAGAATATTTAAAACATATGAAAGATCTTTCTAAAATCGTGGAGTTTGATTCAAGACCCATTTCTATAACATTTGGCATTGACATCTTTTACAAACTAACACAACTCTGAACTTTGTCATTGACATTTGGCATGAACTCAATGTTGTTTTTTTTTTTTAATTGATTTTCTTGACTTGGGCAATGACAATTTTCGGAGTAACGAGCATAAGATGCGGACTTGTCCTAACAAAAACCCATTAATGGAAGATTCGACACTTTCACAACTTGAAATAAACTACGATTTTTTACGCACTTGACTCTTTGGCTTGAATGATGTTTCTTGATTGACTTTTTTGCGGGGATGGTGTTATTCATGAAAATCTTCTTATTGAAGAGCTTGTACAACTTGAAACACTTTGACAAATTACATCTTTATTACAAAAACACATTTGATGATTTCTTCTTCAAAACGGGGTTTTGAAAATCAATCTCGCATTATTGACGATAACAATCTTGAAATAGAAACTCACTGACTCTAGCCTGTGGGAATTTATTAATCATATCAAAAGACTGAACCCTAGACTCTAAAAAGTGAAATGGATCTTTTCTGGACCACAGTAACATCAACGACTGCAAATGACGAGAAATGACAGAGGACTGACAAAGTAGGAGTCTAGCAGAGATAGAACCTAACCTCACCTATTAGTCCCTGTCCTACCTATAGGGACCACACCTTCCCACTTTCTGAGATACCTTCCTGCCTAACCACACCTTCCTTTTCTAGTAGTATATTACCTTTAGAGATAGGGGGACCTTACCTTTATAGATAGTAGGATAGGATGGGGAGACCTTTAGAGTTGGTCTTATTTCATTAAATGATTTCTTGAGCTAAGACAGAGACTATCGATAATTGATCTCCTTTCTTGTCAATAGCTTATCTCCTTGGCATAGCTTCGCTTCTTTGTTGCAGTGCCAAAGCCAAGTCTCAGTTATAGCACGTGCTAGCTATGTCTACTGCTACAGGGATGGATAGTGGTGGCTGGTCCAGCGATAACAGTGATAGAGGCTGTTAGATCTCTTACCTAAGTAAGGTATCAATTATAGCGTGTGAGAGGACCCATGTATCAATGATAGCGGTAGGACTGGCCCTTGCCGATCAAAATGCTAGGAATAGCGGCAGTGTAGGTCAGGTCCTTCCTTACCTGCTCATATTAATTTTCTAACTGATAGGTAGGATCCCGACCCGTATAAATGATATCTATGATAGCAATAACAATGGGGCCTGTAGACTAGTTATTACAGTTTTCATGCTAGGATTCATCTATTCGTATACCTGTGCGACCGTATAATGGTAGGACTTGTATATCCGTATTAAAGATAGCACTAATGGTTATATAAGTAGCTGATAGCAAAGAAAGAGCTTCAAGCAATGGGTATGCTCCCACCTAGCCTAGAGTGCATCCTTCCCCATCCTAAGCCAATTCCTTCTAAGCCTGCCTCCTTCCCCATCCCTTGCCAATCCATTACATATCACATGCCCAAGGGAGATGCCAAGCAGGGGATATAAGGACTACCAATCCATTATCCTTCCTAGCTAGCTTATATACTGGGATTTTATTTCCATTGATTTTTCCAAGCGACTAGCTAGCATTATATATTTTATAAGAAAATCCTAATTCCCATTCTAGACATCGAAAAGGCTTATAGCTTTCTGTCCCCATAAAGCGATTCCATAATTGTATCATACTCGGCCAAACCAATAGTTGTTAATAGGTGGTGCCAGTAAGACAAGGATATAGTAAAGGAGAAATAGATTAGTGCTATACCCCCACTCGATTTCTGACTAAATGAATAGGTTGGGTAAGGACCTGGACGACGCTTTCCTATAATCAGGGAAGGGAATTACTTCCTATCCTAGGGTTATGGCAGTAGCAAGTATAAGCAGGGCTAAGGTAATAGTCCTAGTGTGGTCTTCCTTTTATGCCAAAACTAGGGTTGCTGGGATTGCCACTTACTGACTAGTCGGTGAACTTAGAGTTGGTCGATTCAAAACGGGGCTTGACGAAAGAACCCGCCTAACAAATTATATCTATCGTGAGTATCTGTTTGCAGTAGTTGTACGATATCAGCTACCGTTCACCCACAACACATAGAAAGCTATTCACACAAAGAAGCCATTTACTGCATGCACCTACCTAGTCCCCTCTGTTTCATTCACTACACTTCGCTGTTCACTTAAGCCATTCATTCACTGCATGAAGCTGTTCACATCAACCATTCTTCACTGTTTACCCACAACACAAGCCATGATTTCATTATATACGTTAATATACCACAATAAGCTAAGCATTGCCTTCCTTCCTTCTAGCATGCTTAACAAATCCCCTCCTTTCATAATTCTATTTGGATCGAAAGCAAACCTATAAAGCCGCTCGCCATTCATTCAAAGCATGCACCTAGCTGGCCTCGTTTCATTAATTGCACAAGCCACTCACTACACTTTGCCGTTAACTTACTTCACATAGTTGATTTGCCAGGATCTTGTTTTCCTTCCTGGGATGACTAGGTCAAGGGGATTGGTGCCCCATAGGAGTTAAATGAATCAATATTTACTCAAGATTGCAACTCTATTGGTCCTAAAGACTGCGACTCTATCGGGACGGGAGTTATTGCAACTATTGGGACGTGAGCTGTTACTTCTCTCTTGGGTCTGAACTGAACGGGGTATCCTTTGAATGGATATGGCATGAACTTAACTAAACAGGTATGTTTTTCACGTATATGAACTGAATGGCTCATCCTGTATGGAAATGCTCTCCTGGCATGAACTGAACTGAATGGGTATGATGAAGGGGTCTGTATAGAATGGGTATTCCTTTGATGGGGTCCTTATCTTTTGGGTATGTGGTGATGTTGACTCTCTTGTCTGGTGACCTCCACCACCCCACACATACATCGACATCTAGAAATAAAGCGATAAAAACCCCTTCCTTTTTCAAGGAACAACCCAACCAGTAAGCAAGCGAGTAATCAATTGTCGTTAGTTGGTCAAAGATCCTTCCCTGATTACAGGAAAGTGCCCTCCGGGTCCTTTAGTGTCAAATTTATTTAAGTGATGTTGGGTAAAGGTTTATAGGCAAGCGAGTAAGTTGAAGCGGGTAGGTGTACCTTGTCGGCATAAGGTTGACTACGGACTTAACATAGCTATTGGGAAATGGTTCTTTCATTGAACTAGGGGTGTGGTGGTAACATGGGGTAACGTAATCAATATCGTTCGGTTCATTGTAAAGCAAGCAAGCAACAAGTGGCCGTGTTCTCCCAGCCTCCTTGTATCCTATCTCCCAGCTTCTTTGGGTTATTTCGTAAAACCTCGGTTAATCGACCAGACCACCCGTGATGTGATAAACCATGGCGAAACGTTAGGCTTTACAAACTAAACCGAGAGAGGCTGGTCGAAAGGCCAGTAGAAAAGGTGGGCAGGCTGGTCGAACCCATCAGATGGTTGCTACTTGCTTTTATTACTTTATGACTTGCTTATTATCATTACTGCGGGCTGGGACAAGAATGAATGATGAAATAGGCGGGCTTGCTAGGAAGAAGGAGAATAAACCCTAGCTAGGATATGATAATACAGACAGGACTCGTGTGCCCCTGGAGACCCGCCTTCATCGACCTTCCACACTGCCTTCATCGAACCTCCGACCTTAGTAGGCCTCGCTGCTTACTTCGATCTTATCTCTTGAGACCCATATATATCTTCTCGCGAATTGGAGATGATCAAATTGACGGCTTTCCCTTTTATGCTAGACTATGAAGAGGCTAGAATGCATGTGGCTAGACCTGACAACCCGAGGCTGCTGGCATCACACCCGCTGTTATCAACAATGCATTGGGAGTCGTTTGATAGCCACAATTCGTTTGAAATCCACTGAACTATGAATCGATAGATGTTTCTTAGAGAGGAGGTCACTTATACTACTGATAATAAAATCATTCACCAACATTCCCCAGTCCCACTTTCTACCATTACACTTTCAGTTCACTTTACCGCATTCAGTCAGCCCGAAATTCCCACCACATACCCGCGTTCTTACTTTCTCCCAGCATTCCCCATTTACTTTGCTTTACGTACGCCTGCCCCAGCCAACCTAGGAAGGCACAGGATGCCTCGACGGTAGAGAAAGCATTGATTCAATTGGATTATCTATACTGATGAGGATTCCAGGAGTTCCAATTGACCCTTCTCGTGTACCAATAAGAGTACGCATTTCTTCAAGCCGCATACAAGCCATACACGCCGTGCATTCCCATTCTGCCCACCATTAGTTTTATGCCAGGATATTTAGTGCACCGATGATGGGTGTTGTCTATTTGACCTAGGTGGGATGATAGGGGTGGTCCAACAGACAGAGCCAACAAAAGAGCAGGTTGAACCCCGACGGACGGAAGGATAGAGGCAGGCTGACATGTTACCAGGAAGGAAAGGAAAGGAAGGTAAGGTGAACCTTCCCTGGATATAAGTCTTAATAAACATATCTAGGCGTGGTACCTGGTAGAATTTAGAAGGCAAGGCAGTAAAGAGTTCATAGCATTCCCGACTAACTAAGTGCATTCATATAGATGCCATACATCCTAAGATTCTTAAAGGAAAGTATTAGTTATAAAAGGTGTCTCCTGGCTGTTTGGACATCATATCCTATCAATCTGAAGCCCGTCCCCATCATCTAATGAGGTTTCTTTGATGGATGATAATAAAGCCATCCTCCGGCAGTTCAACGATATCAGCTAAAGGGAAAGCCTCTTAGGACCATCATCCTCGCAGAGGAGCATGCTACTCAAAGTCCTTGGCTAATCGACCTCCATCCAGTTGCCCCACCGCCATGTCATCCAAAATTGGTAGGAACAAGGTATGAAGGTGAAATAAATGTCCCTCCTAAGTGCATTCATGGTCTATGGCTAAAAGGGGATTTTATATCTCTCTCTCCTCATAGTGTTGTACCCTACATCTATTTCTGGCTTCATAAGAGGTTGGGCATAACTCCCTCGACTAGGATGAAGGGAGAAAGGTAAGGTTGTATAATGCCATCCCATCCCATCCCATCCCATGGCATCCCACCAACCTATCCTGGTCGGGTATGTCTCTAGCAGCTAAATTTCAACCCTATAGGCTACCGTAGGAGCATCATGCTACTAATACCTTGGCTAATAACCCACCATCCATCTGGTGCTTCTAAGGGAAGGGGTTTATAGCCATTAATTCCTGAAGTGTTCAAGTAGGGCTCAAAAGGCTAGCTAGCCCTGAAGGTGTATAGTTAGAGTGCCATAGCAAAAAAGGCATTTATAAAGCAAGTGTGATAGCATATCCAATGAGGTTGCCCTGATGGACCCCCACATAATCCACCAAGCCGCAATCCGTTCAACAGTTCAAGCAGGTAAAGGTAATTCAACCCTCCCCTGCCTCTTGGGACCATCCCTGTAGGAGCATGTGACTAAAAGTGTCTTTCCTTGGCTAATAATCCAACCTCGTGTCTGTTCAGTTCTGGCTGGCAGTAGATAGAGGGAGTTCCAGGATCTATACCTAAGTGCTTTATGCCCTCAGCTTCAGTGTGTGTGTTAGCTGTATAGAAAGACTCCTTCTTCAGGCAGTTTCAGGATCTAAGCTTCAGTACTTGATGACCTCAGCTTCAGTTCTGGCTGTCAAGAATAATGCTAAATTGAGCAGTTCTGAAATTACGTATATAAACGAAAATATGGTTCGGACTAGGTTAAAACTAAATTGTGGTATGGGGTCGATGTGACCCATTCTGTAGCATTGAGGGGGATAAAAGGTGCACTATTCGGGTGACCAGGTAGGATCGTTTTGTAGTTTGGGTGGAAAGAAATATGCTTGCAGTGTCATCGTTACGAGGGAAATGGGGGTGTGTAATGAAGGTAGGGGTGTTCCAACAGTAAGGTCAAAGCAGCAAGATAGCCAGTTCAAAGGATTGTGGGTTGGGTTAGTTGGTTGAAGCATAATCTCGTTGGGTTAGTCGTTCTCATATAATCATCAGGTTGTATTTTTTATCGTAACGTTCCATCATCACGGGTTTAGCCAGGCATAAAGCAAGCCGTAAAGTTTCATTGTCTCCCTAGTTGGAAAAAATCGAGATCTGTCCATGTCGATATCTGGGCTATAGAGAAGTACATGTATCTAATTCATCTCTCAGGCAGGTAGGATCAAGATGAAAATATCATGGATATATCGATAGCAAGATCGAGATATCATGAAGCAAGGTATCATTTTTCAACCCCACCACATCATACATAGATTCTTTCTTCATCCGGTGTATAACGCCCCCAACAAACAGAAACATATAGCGTTAGCGTAAGAATCAACAACATATATATATATATATATATATATATATATATATATATATATATATATATATATATATATATATATATATATATATATATATATAAAGATATTTACTTTATATATAATATATATATATATATATATATATATATATATATATATATATCTCGATCCATTCATTAACAACTGATAAGCGAGACGTCCTGGAGCAATGAGTGATGATTGATCCTGCGCTCCACCTCTCCCAATGGTCGAGCGTGCTGCTGCATCCTCTCATTTGCTATTTATATTTAGATAGATCTCGTTTTTATTGGGTACGAGACTATTCTCATCGCAGGTACTCAACGTGATTCTTAATTACTGAAGATTGTAATTTCATAAATGTTCTTCTAATTCGTGGGATGGATTCGTTGGCTGGACGGACGGGGCTACTTGACTGGGATACTTGGATACTCAGCTTGGCCCCTCAAATGGGCTCCTGGGCTGGGTTGGCCTGGGTTGGGTTGGGGCAGAGAGATAGAGATTGATTCGATTGCCAATAGATAACAGACAGAATGGGCGGTCCAATGGAGGACGGATTGACAAATGATGACTAGTTGGGAGAACTCAACAGGAGAACTAGATCAGACCTACCACTCTAACCTCTAACCCTTACCTATCCACTTTGCATAGCCATCATAGACAGACAGAAAGGCATTTTCGATAGCCCAATCCTTGTATTGTAAAGAGGCTCAGAGCCAGGAGGTCAACCGGTCAGACGATAAACATTCATTTTCAATATACGCTAGTTGATCCAGGTGTTGATGATTGTACTCAATGAATGGCTTCTTCCGTTGAGAGACTCTTGGCTTGGTGACTTGGCTCTCGGTGAATGGCTAGCTAGAGGTGAGAGGCTTCTTATGTTGAGAAGTGAAAGGTGGCTTCTGACGACTTATGGTGAACAACTTATATATGCTCATGGCTATTGGCTCATGTAGTCCCTGGTGTATAGGTTTGTGTGATTGATCTAGCAATAAAGAAATAAAAGTAAGTAGAATCAAATCAAGAAAGCATAAGAGTGATCAACCTAAGGAAAAGAATATTTACAGCATAATGCCTGTCATATAGGAACTTTGTAGCTCTTTGAAGTAAGGCCGAAGTAAGGCCTCTTTCTTTCAATAATTGATGGACACAAAAAACCTATAGCTTCTTCAATTTATAGTTCTTCGTTCTCAGGGGATGCTTCACACTTACACTCAGGATACAAAGAGCTTATTCACCTGATTCTCATGGAATAAGGAGATAAAACTTATATTGCTTTCGTTCAAGGGAACAATGTAGTGTAGTGATAAATATCATTTCATTCTACTGAACTACAACTTCGCATAAGCTAAATAGAAGAGTTATATAATTTACAGAGGAGGTTCAATTTTATGAGCCCACATGTTGGATAGAATCCTCCGTTACCGATTGGACGTGATCTGATCCCCTGCACCCTAGAGGTGGTTGAGTTGTTCGTGTGGTATGATACCAGTTATTTGAAAACAGGTAGGATGGAGTTCTACGTGACCCACCAGTTCTCAATACACTGTCCCCAATGAGGTTCTTTATTATTCCCCACCATATGGGGGAGCATTAGCCTAAGAGTAATTGTATAAAGAAGAGGTATGCTTTGTTGGGGTGGGACCAGCTAAAAAGGAGATTCCTTTATATCTTATTTATATAAAATCAAATGGCGTCTGTTTAGCGTAAGTAAGCAATAGATCAGCGGGTCTCAAGATAGAAGATCCCAGGCAGTTCTCGATAGAGAAAACATATAGGTATAAAGAGTGAATATATCAGGGAGATAAATTCGGTTATCAATTGAGAGATGAGCAGGCATATCAAGCTAATGCTCCATTGAGATTGTTGGAAAGAAATCAGGTTAAAGAAATTGAAATTTCTTATAAAATTTTGAAAACTCCTGAATGTTGCACATATTGATACAATTTATTTTCAGAAATCTTGAACAACGTCAATTCAATAATTATTTACACGGAATAACAGTATCTTTAAAGAAAAAAATTTCCACAGAATAATATTATCTTTAAAAAAATCTCTGGACTTGTAAAAATGATAAAATCTTTGATAAATTTTCAAGAATTACTAGTAAGCAAAACATTACAAGGAGAACTTGAAAACAAAAGGATGTGTTGTAAGTATTTAAGGACAGAGAGAAGAGTAGATTCATGGATGAATGAGAATTGGAATAAAGGGACCGAGAAAATGCAGAAACGTGAGCAATTTAATTTTAGAAAGCGCAAAGTTAAAGGTATCCATCGTTCCTATCCTTTCTATGACTAGAATCGAAATAACGACCATCCTTCTAATCTCTCTCCGTCTTTCGGCCATTTTTCTTTGTGTAATTGTGTTGGCCGTGAAATGAAGTGTCGAGCCATTTTTTCTCTATTTATAGTACAATTGTGGCAATGGCAGAGAAAGTAATTGTAAGTTATTTTTTTAGTAAGTGGGGAAACTATAGATATTCCTTGATTTTTTTTTTCTAAGTAAGACTAAATTCTATTAATATAACACATGGTACAAGGGGAGTCTGGCCTCTGGAATTGCTAAACTAGCCAATTCAAGAGCCATTATAAGTCAAAAAATCAAAATAGTGACTGCCCAAGTGGGGAAACCAGTGAAGCCAGTCTTACTAAAGCTACCCACATAGGGGAAACCAACTTCATACAAAAAATAGTTGAGTATTATGAAAATATTCAAGAGAGACATAGTGACCCAGAAAATTAATTGAACTCAGTAAAAAAACCTGTTCAAGCTAGGTGTCATTGTGCAAAGGCGATGGTTCCTCCACAACGAGGCACCTTTACTCATCGAAGGAGTCACCTGCATTCTTCATTTGTGGCACTGCTGGTTCAGGAGTTATAACGGTGCGTGCATTGCCCTTGCTTCCCTCTTCTCTAGACCAATCGCTGCCATTGCTGCCATTGCCGCTGCTGCCCTTGTCGTTGCTACTGGAGGAGGGGGCACCCTGAATGACTAGATGGGCTTCAGACTTACGCGAGGGTAGAAGAGGAGACGAGTCAATGGTGGATTTTTTGAGCTTTTTTCTGGGGCTGTGGCTTGCATCAAGGGAAGCTTCCTCCTTGAAGCTGATGGAAATGGTGGTTATGATGCGAGGGTGGTCCAGAGCGCAGGTATAGTGGAATTGAGTAGAGCTCGCAGTAGACGGAGAGGGCCGCATCTCCAAAAGAGGAAAAGGTGGGGAGGGGCGATTGGTAGGGTGGGGCAACGCTGAAATGCCAACCGGAGAGATAGAGCGAGCCCACTGTGAATCATGACCTCGGCCTCTGCCATTGCGAGTTGCAGGGTAGTGGCCAAAAACCTCATCAGGAGACGGAGAAGAAGACTCAGAGCAGATGGACTACGGAGGACGAGTCGCCTCAGTGTCGCCTGGGCATAATGGAGCTGTTGGAGGTGTTGGAGATGCAAATGGGCGTAGAGGGTTGAGCAGTGGGAGCAGATGGATGAGGAATCGAAGGTGCTGGAGAAGAATTGAGGCTGCAATGGAGGCTATGAGAGAAGTGGTGACTAGGGGCGAGAACAATGCAACAACAGAGGCTGCACCATCTCCCTGTGGGTGTTCGAGAGCTCGGCTTTGAGACCATAGAGGGGCGGATGCTGCTGGAAGGTGAAGGCGGAATGCTACAGCACGAAGGCATTTTGAAAGGGTGGTGGCTGCATCGACGTTTGGGTGAGTTAATGTTTCAGCATTGAGAGCAGTTGGCAGATATAAATTCCCACGGCTTGAGCCTATGCGTGGCCATGTGGCTGAGCTATGTGTCACGTGCTGGGCTCGCCATCCACCTGCCTTTATTGTTCACCTGCATCTGGGAGATATTCCTCGACTTTTAAGTTTTCAACATGACATGATTCTTTTATGGTTCAAACAATAAAATATACCTATTTAATCCTTTTTAAACCATGAAGAGACTGAGTTGTTTAAAAATGGGAAGGAAAAAGTAAATTCACATTGAAAAGTTCATAAAATATTTTAATACAAGATGCAGAGTAAAGAAGTATTGTATTAACCCATGCCAAAGAGTACACTGCATCAAACCAATTTAGCCTAATTATCCTCCCAAGCTTTTGTACTCGCATAACCCCGACACTATGAAACTCTCGCCCTCACTTTGCAGAAACATCAATATTTTTGACATCGCTAGTAGAGACAGAGACAATGTCTGGTTTAATTTTGGGGGCTTTGACAACTAGGACACCGTTCTCCAATTTAGCGGATAAGTTGTCTGCATTCACATTTTCCGGCAGCCGGAATTGCCTCATGAATCTCCGACAGTGGTATCTATAATTTGTATACAGATATTTTTAGGTAAAACATATAGCAAAAGATTTGATCGACTCGTTTGGTGTGATTCATCATCAAAACTAATTATATATTTTATAAAATTGATATGACATACATATCCCTCCATATAGATATACTGATTGGTTCTACATTTGTGGAGGTTTTATTTTAATATATTTTATATAATGCTTCTTCATCTTAATTATTAAATTAATAATAATTTTTTTCTAAATATTATATGATTATTTTTTTTTTTTAAAAATTAAAAATTTATTATTATATATATATAGATAATTTTACATCAATTAATACAATTGATAAGTAATAAAGATACAAATTTATATAAAAAACTATTCATTTAAATAAAAATCTTAAAAGTGTAATTTAATTTAATTAGTTAAGTTACTTATGTGAGACCTATTATTGATGAAAGAGTAAAAGTTCAAATTGGATCAAATCTTGAGATTACAACTACTATTTTACTATTACCTTTTTAACTTAAATCTATGGCTTTTAATAATAACCTAGTCATATGAGAGGTCTCTAGAGAATTATTGTTAAATAATAATTGGATTTTAAGATGAATGTTATATCATATACTTTATTTGGCTTGTTTAGTGAAATGACATATATATTGTGGTGGGGTCCACTAGGCATTTTCTTTTAGAATCAAACGTTGCCACTTAAATGGATTAACGTTTCCTTCAATGGTTCATAAACATCTCAAGCCCTTTGTCTTGCATTCCATACTCTCTTTATAACATGGTGGCACATTTAGATACCCTTTTCTTCATGGCTAGCCTATTATTTTTTATTATTATTATATGCTTACACGTCCCACTAGGTGGTATAAATGCTAGCAATTAGGATGCATATCTTTGGACTTATTTAGGGGTTTGAGAGGAGTGGACGGTTGCTTTTACTTTAACAACTTTTTTTAATGACACACTTGTATTTTGGTATGGACAAATTTACATATTTATCTTTTAATCCAATCGAGGAAAGGTGAGAAAGACTAGAGGGAAAATACAAATATAGAATGGAGTTTAAAGTTTATAAAAATGATTTGAAAATGTGTAATTTATTGATATTTATTATATATGTATTTATATAATATTTTTTACAAGAGAGTATAAAAAGGTGGAGGGTGTTATTATTTTTTTAATAAATAAGTTTAGATTTAGTCTTTTTTCATTCTAAAAGAGGTTTGTATCTCAAGAGATTTGATGCTTCTCAATTTTTGGTAGATCCGAAGTTAAGATGGATCTAGGCTGGTTTAATTTCTCCATTTAAATAGGCTATATTTCACATGAATACCATGATTCAATACCACGGGTTCTCATAATCTTGGAGCTCGAATATATTTTAACTCTGAAAGAGGTTTGCATCTTAGGAGATTTGATCCCTCTAGGAGCTTGGTAGTTAAGATGAATCTAGGATTATTTAATTTCTTCCTTTAAATAGGCTATATTGCACATGAATACCATGGTTCAATAGCATGGATTCTCATACCATGAGTCAATACCATGAAGTTATTATTATTTTAATGCTATCTTTTTATTATTTTTATTTTATTTTGACCGAGTAAAAATGTTTTCACTTTAATTTTATGTTAGTTTTAATTTTGATTTTTATGTAATTTGATCGATTCAAAATGTTTACAAGATAATACGGGACATTATAACATATCTTCCATACTAGGCTTGAGAGCGTCTCTTGGCACAATTACATTACATTACAACATATCTTACATGATCAAGCCAAAATGTTTACATAACGTTACATTACAACATCTCTACAATACTAGCATGAAGAGTGCCTCTCGGTGAAATTAATCATTGTGTTAGTAGAAGGGTGACTAACTCTATGGACACCTACATTGAGATGAATGTCATGGTATGTTGACATTTAAAGATACCATAGTTTACACTTTGTAGACAATGTAAGATAACACATAATAGGAGAGAAGATTTTAAGTCATAAAACTATTCATGGAAGAAATTTGCGTGGACATATAGCACACAAATCCTATGTATATTTCTATGTATATAAAATCAATACACACGTAAGGTTTACTAAACATTGAAAAATCAAATCTATTAACCTTTGAAGTTACTCTAAAAGTGTTTACAACAAGCTGGGGGTGCCTCTTGAGAATTGGGGTGCATGGTGTATGTCAAGCCCCTAAATGGTCTAATAAGGATTTTCACATTGGAGATGATTTTTGAAGGATGTGCTTAGTTGAGATAGTTTACTTGATGTATTCTTAACCTCACATGTTTGCTTGCTTAGTGTCCTTCCTTGGGGTGTTTGAGTTCTCTTGACAATTTTGTGGAAACCCTTCATTGGGGCCCCATTAATGATCCACTTGATTGGAGAGTGTTTGACATGAAAGGAGGAGAATTATACAACTAGGAGGAGGGCATCAAACCTTAGTTAGCATGTGACAACTTGTATTCATGTTCGATTGATTGGGCATGGCTTGGGGGTGCTTGGGGCTTCGACAATATTCTTGCAAAAGCAACTAACCCATTGGAGTACATTTCTTAGAAGGATCATTGGATTTTTTCAA
The DNA here is from genome assembly GCA_034641835.2 of Pinus albicaulis. NCBI lineage: Eukaryota > Viridiplantae > Streptophyta > Pinopsida > Pinales > Pinaceae > Pinus > Pinus albicaulis. Next base: position 373,700,623 of record CM076582.1, read on the forward strand.
GGTAATTCATGGAGGGATGTGGACTTTCCTTGTGTCACTATGTCACCTTTGGATCCATTATTGTCCACAACGTCACCTTAAAGCATGACACATGTACTATAGAGAATAAAATCTCGCTTGTGCTTGGATATAAGTGCTCATTGTAGGTTGCCATAATGGATAAGGACTACATTGTATTGTCGGTCTCCCCTACCTCTCATATAAATAGACAAAGGAGAGATTATTTCCATTCATATATGTTTATTCACTCACTTATATTCACTCTTGTGATGAGATGCAACCTAAAGAAGAGTCCACACTAGCAACCCTCTCCTCTCCCCATCCCCCTCTCTCTAGAGTATTCACATGGGATTGATCTCTTTCTCTTTTGAGTTGCTAGGGTTTCTTGGTCTTCTTGGAGTATATTATATTAGATACCTAATCCTTGAGATTGTGGTAAATTGTAAAAATTATTTTAAATATTAATTTAGAATAAATATGAAGAGCCACGAGTGAATAAGAAGAGTCATTTGGATCTCTTGGAAAATAAAATGAAAGGTCACTTATAATTATATTTAGGTATGGATCACTTAATCAAACTTCCTTTTCATCCACTTCATCTCACTCCTTCCTTCATCGATCATTTTTGGTGAAATATTCAATGCAATATAAATAAAGTTGACTTTAATTATAAAAATAAAACATTGAATAAATTCATCTCATGGTCCCATTTTACTGCACAATATTTCCATTCTAATCGCCTAATTGAAAAATTAATGGAGATTATTATTATCACATTACATATTTGATTTGTGTGTTGCATTTTGGGTGCCTCTATGCATTACATCCCTAGTACCTCTGCAAAGAGTGTGTACTCCCAATACTATTGGCATTTCCACATCCATTGGTAGAAGAAAAGATCATGGGAATTTATGTTAGATCAAAGAGAAATTGTAATACATAAATAAAGGTGAAGTGATTGAATAAACCATGTTTTCTAAAGTTTCTAAAGACCATTATCATCTAGACCAACAAATTTACTTGTCGATGTGCATTTCACCTCCATTACCTAGTCATCACTAGTCCAGTGTGTGTCCAAGTGACTTTTTGTCAGGGAATACCACATAGCCTTGAGTTTTTTTCTCTCTTGCATCATTAACATTTTTTTTCTTTCTAAGAATGCCTTTTGTTATATAATCACGGGTAAAGAAAAGACTCACATAAACATTATGGTCATAGGACATGTTGACTCTAGAAATTCCACCACTACTACCCATCTTATTTACAAGTTGAGTGGTATTGGTAAGTGTGTGATTGGGAATTTTGAGAAGGAACTTGTTGAGATGAACAAAATCTCGTTCAAGTATGCATAGGTGCTTAACAAGGTCAAGACTAAGTGTGAATGTGATATTTCTATTGAAATTAGTCCTTAGAAGTTTGAGACTGTCAAGTACCATTACATTTTCATTAATCCTCCCAATAATCATGATTATGGGTAGCTCACAAGCTAATTGTGTTGTTTTAATTTTTTATTCTACCACCAACGATTTTGGAGTTGGTATTTTTGAGGATGGACAAACTAGAGAGCTTGCTCTTTTTTACTTCACTCTATTTTTTTGTTAGGTTATTTGAGTCCTGAAATGACTAGCACACCTAACATGTGGCTTGAGTAGTTGCGACCTAGGGGCATATAAGCCATAAAAATCACCCGAGGATCGCACTCGGCCTAGGCCACACCGATCCTTAGCATGGCTGGATTTTTCCCATGAATTTTCGAACAAGTGACCTTTACACCACAAAGTGCCTTAACATAACACCTTGTCACCGTCTACTCTATGCCCTGTGGGCATTTTGGAGGGTCGGTGATTAATTCAAATTATCTTCTTGATAATTACTTGTGAGATTACTTGTTTTACTTATGTCTTCTCTTCTTAGCTTATTTAGTCTTTCATCAAGGTAGTTACCAAAATACAAGTGACACAAATTTAGGCTCTTCAAGCCAGGGCAAAACCTCTCCTTCTTGGAGAGGAAAACCCACGAGAAATTCTTCTTATAGACTTTCAGATTGCAAGTACCATGACCAAGACTCATACCCTAGACCTTTATATGCTTCCAAGACCTTGCCATTGCCTCTTCATTGGCTCCTTCTTTCCTGCGCCTTCCTGCATCGATCTATACCTGTTAACACCAAGGCTAGAGAGCTCGGTCTCTACTCGTATTCTTCCTTCTCTGGATGTATATGATCCTTGCTTGTGATATCAACACTTTACACAGTCCCGTTTTTGCACACTAACATAATATTATTTTGGCATAGTAGAATAGTCTCTTCTTCATACAACACACTGCCTTGATATCACATATATTCTAGACCTAAACTCACACCTTAGACACAGAATTATCACTGAATAATATTACTCTTAAAATAGTTCTCGCAATTTTGTGATGGTGTAGATATTATCACAGAGATTCATCGCATCTTCTTCAGTTAGTATCCTCACTATACATATGTGATCCACATTCTAATTTCAGACTTAACCGTATCTTTTAGCCTCAAACCCATCCACATTGCTTCTCCAAATAGATCCGCATCTTGACATACTTCAACGCTGCCTTGACTTCACATTTGATTCCAAATTTTATCATGCTGAAAATTCTCAGAGACCTCCGCAATTTCTATGTCCAAATGAGCCACATCACATCACTATATATAATGCATTGTTTCTAGATTTAGGTCGACTCTCCAGGCTGCTTGGTAGGTCGACTTTTACCTCTGTCTATAGGCCGACATGGAGGGCTTATATTCCGACGTTAGATAGGATGACATGAGGGTATATTTGAACATCATTCAGAGCCATTTTCTTCATGGATTCATGACAAGGTATTGGAGCATTTTTTTGACTAGACTCTTCATATTCATGACTCTTAATTACATTTATAACTAGAAGACAAATCCTAATATACATCAAGAAGAAATTTATTGACCTATAATAAAACCTTGCTCATGAAACCCATAAAGAAAGCATAACAGAAAACATTTTATTATCTTTGTCTTCTTCTTTACATAAATACATAATTACATAGTCAATATGAAGATCGATCCTAGTTACACATTTCAACACTACCTCTTAACTAGGGAGGTAGTCATACAGGTACATGGTCACTTTCAAACTGAATAATCTCATAAGAAGAATCAGATTGGTAACCACATCTGTATAACATCATATCAACCAACATTGTCCTTGTGCAAGGCCTTGACTAACAACCCCATCTCTCAATGTGACAATGGGCTACAATGTTGGCGAGACACATGACTTGTAGACACCATAGTCATTGTCTCTCCAAGCTACATACCCCACCCAAGTGTTACCAGAGTATGACCTTCTTTAGACTATTCTTCTCTTGGGTAGCTAGCCCTCAAATAATATCGGTCCCCGACTACTCTTATCTTGAATGCCCTATCACATTCTCAAAGTGTATCGAATGCTAGATGATTACCCAATCCTCCATTATGTCTTCCCAGAAGACCATAATGCTACATCTATCCATTCTCTCCACATGGCCTTCACTAAGACTTATGGTTGTTAGTCCTGGTCTCGTGCATGACACATGTATTAGAGAATCATATACGTCATTCCATCTTAACTTAGGAAGGAGATATTTCAAGTTTCTTCCAAGAAATAAACTTACCTCTAGGCTTCTTTTCAGCCAGGGACTTGCAGTAGCATTGGTGAGACACCTAGCTGCTCATGAAGAATTCCTCCCTTCTATTTCATGGATTTCGATATTGACGAATCTTCAAACTTTGGATTCATAAGGCACAGATCATCCATTACTTTCATCCATGAGTCATGTGAGCTATCATAAAGTGATTCATCAGACTTCCTTATCTGGTCCAGCTTTATGCCATGTTGCTTTGCTTTGAACCATATCACAAGGATCTTACATCCTTTCACATGATTGGCAGCCTTGCATAAATTCATCCAGATAAACATATACATGTGAACTTTTAAATCAAAAGTTACCTCAGTGATGATCTTTCACCATGACATCTTCCTGAAGGCATCGAAATCCTCTATTCAGATTGACACATCTCCTAAAGATATGTCTTGTCAAGGGTCTTCTTCTTTACCTGACTTCTATGAGAGTCTACATATCCTCCCAAGAGATCTCCTAGTCACATTTTCTTGGCTTTAGATGATAACCGCCTCTTGACATGGTTACACTTCATGATCTCTTCCTTTCTTTTTCCACACATATTCATTCCCAGGAAATTCTAATTTCCAGTTCCTTTTTTGTATACAACAACCTCAGATTCCATATGAGGACATATTATGTTGATTTCATCTGATAATGACAACATGTGCAATGGAAGAGATCCTCCTTTCTCTGATCATACTTATAAAGATAGAAGTTCATTGCCTGAAACCATATGACATGAATTCACAACATCCAATGTCAGCATCTAAATATATATAGTTGATACCTTTTTCCTTTGAGTCATCTAGTAGAAATTTTACTAGAATGAAGAAATTCATTCTATTGACTCGCTTTCAACAATATGTCATCACAACCTAATCCCATAATTCTGTAACATATAATTCTGGACGAAACCTTTCTTATTTCTTTCTAATCAGTGAATTCATAGAGAAATCCATTAGAAAATGTCAGCACCTGTTTCCATGATGACCCTTGATCTTGATGACTGCCTTCCATCAATGTTGTTTATCAACAAGGATTTCCATGAGCTGTTTCATCAAGAGCTCCTACCATGCTTCTATCATGATTCTATTTGTTGGGTATGTGTTATATTCTTTCCACGACTAAGCACGCGCATGGTTTTGCACATGGTATTGGGGTACGATGGTTTTCGGCCCCTAGTATTTTTGTAGATCCGATCAAGGGAACTACGGTTATGTTCTAATCCAGGGTTAATGGATTGGGGTTTATGTATGCTTCGGCATGTATATATATGTGTTGTAACACTAAAAGGAATATAATGAAAAATCAAGCTGGTCGTCCCGATTTGGGATCCAGGGGAAAATCTCTGTGTTTATCTGTTCTATGTTTTATGCTCTCGCTATTGTTTATCTTCTATTATAAGATTCGTGTGTAGATAATTTCTGTTCAGGGTTAAAACCTACATTTGGTATCAGAGTTGTTTTGGCTTCAAGGGGACGCCTTTGCTGCTGAGGATTTTTTAGTTCGGGCCTGTGGTAGACCCTGTTCAGTGGGAGATCTGCAGGGATCGATTATTGCGGTGAAAGAAGATGGCGAGCAGCGGGAAGATAGAGATCGAGAAGTTTAATGGTCAGAGTTTTGAGTTGTGGAAGCTTAAGATGGAGGATCTGCTGGTGGATAAAGATCAGTTGATCGCGGTAGATCCAGGTACTAAACCAACGGGAATGTCAGATGAAGACTGGAAGAAACCGGATCGGAATCGCAAGGCTAAGAGCACAATACGGCTAGGTGTCTCGCATTCAAAATATTGTTGAATGTATTTGGGCAAGCTACGAAGAAGAATTTGTGGGAAAAACTTGGGACTTTGTACCAATCTAAGTCTCTGGTGAATAAGTTGTTCCTGTTGAAAAAGTTGTATAACCCGAGGATGAAGGATGGAGACTCAGTGACAGAGCATCTAAACGCCTTCAATACTGTGGTAAGTCAGCTGTCATCTGTTGATATTAAAATCTCAGATGATTATAAGTGCATCAGCTTTGTTAGGTACTTACCGTACTCGTGGGATAGTCTGGTTATTGCAATAGGTAGCAATACAACTACCTTGAATTTTGATGACATTGTCTCAGCCTTGCTGTCGGAGGAAATGAGACGGAGAAATATGGAGGGTCAAAATGGAGATGCCTTATCCGTACGAGGAAGGTCCCAGAATAGAAACAAGAATAAGGTTTCGAGTGGGAGATCTAAATCTAGAGGGAGATCTAAATCTCCTGGAAAGTTTGTAAAGGTGTGCTGGAAATGCGGAAAGGAAGGGCACTACAAAAAGGACTGCAGATCTAAAGCTCTTGAGAAAGGAAAGGGATCCGATGATGCTCCTTCTGCAGAGGCAAAAACCACCTCGGATGAAGGTGGGGATGTGTATTTGGCTTCTTCTTCAAATACACATGTAGATCATGAGTCATGGTTGATTGACTCAGGTGCATCCTTTCACTTCACTCCCCATAGGGAGTGGTTCTGCGAGTATGAAAAATATGATGGTGATGTCTTCCTAGGGGATGATAGGAAGGCTAGAATTGTTGGACGTGGAAAGGTCAAGCTGAAGCTGCAAGGTGGAAGGATTAGAACACTTCCTGGTGTTCTTCATATTCCTGCATTGGCCAGAAATATGATTTCTGTAAGCAAGATGGATGATGCAGGTGTAAAAACAGTGTTCGAGAAAGATGCCTGCAAGATGGTTCGGGGAGCACTGGTATTAATGCGGGGAGTTCGGACTGGAACTCTGTACAAGCTACAAGGTAGTACTGTTATTGATGGGTGTAACAGTTCTGTGGTTCCTGAAAGTGGGACGAAAAGCCTAGTTGTCTCCGGAGAAAAGACCATGCTATGGCATCAAAGGCTTGGACATATTGGAGAGAAGGGCCTTCGGATACTGCATAGAGATGGTATGGTAGAAGGTATGTCTAATTGTTCTCTGGATTTCGATTTCTGTGAACATTATGTATATGGGAAGCAGAATCGGGTGAGTTTTCCTTCTGGTGCTAAGAGGGCAAACAAGATATTAGAACTTGTGCACAGTGATGTGTTTGGGCCTGTGTCAGTTCCATCACTGGGAAAGTCTGGGTACTATGTTTCATTCATAGATGACTTCTCAAGGAATACATGGATATATTTCTTGAGGAAGAAATCTGAAGTCTTTGACAAATTTAAAGAATTTAAGGCTCTGGTGGAAAACCAGACAGAAAAGAAGATAAAGGCATTGAGGACAGATAATGGTGGGGAGTTCTGGAAGAAGGAATTTGAAGAGTTCTGTAAGAAGTGTGGTATAGCACGGCAGAAGACTACTCCATACACACCTCAGCAAAATGGAGTTGCAGAAAGAATGAACAGAACACTGATGGAAAAGGCAAGAAGCATGCTCAATGGTACCGGGTTAGGACAAGAATTCTGGGCAGAGGTAGTGGAGACTGCATGTTACTTAGTTAACAGATCACCTTCATCAGCGTTGGAGGATAAGACTCCACATGAGGTATGGACTGGTAAGAAACCCTCTCTTTCACATCTAAGGGTATTTGGATGTGATGCATATGTACATGTTCCAAAGGAGAAAAGGACCAAGTTGGATAATAAATCTGAAAGGTGCATCTTTATTGGGTATAAGGATGGTTTAAAGGGTTACAAGCTTTGGAACCCAGAAACAACGAAGGTTGTGTACATCCGAGATGTGGTGTTTAGAGAAGTGAAAGATGTTATTAAACATGAAGTCCTACCAAAGGAACCTGAGAAGATAGAGTTTGAGCTAAAGGAGGATGAATCAGACTCTACAACAGAAGAAGACTCAGAAGATGAAGAGCCCCAAACTCCATCTTTGAGAAGATCAGTTCGGGAAAGAAGGCAACCAGAAAGGTATAGTCCATCTGCTTTTTTTTCAGGTTTTGCCTTAACTATAACTGATGATGAACCCAGAACCGTCAAGGAGGCAGTAGATTCAGAGGATGGAAAACTTTGGAAGGAGGCCATGGTTGATGAAATGGCATCCTTGCACAAAAACGATGCATGGGATCTGGTGGAGTTGCCGGCCAGAAGGAAGCCCATTGGGAGCAAATGGGTGTTTAAGAAGAAGATGAATGTAGAAGGCAAGGTGGAGAAATACAAAGCTCGGTTGGTAGCAAAAGGTTATTCCCAGGTGCCGGGAATTGATTTTGGTGATATTTTTTTCTCCTGTTGCCAAAGTTACTTCTATTAGATTACTTTTATCTGTTGCTGCTGCATTTGATTTTGAAATAGAAAAGATGGATGTGAAGACATCATTTCTTCACGGGGATCTAGAAGAGGAGATCTACATGAAGCAACCTGAAGGCTTTATGGTGAAGGGTAAGAAAGAATTGGTATGTAGGTTGAAGAAGTCTCTGTATGGGTTAAAACAGTCACCAAGGATGTGGTATCAGAAATTTGATACCTATATGTGGGGACTTGGCTTCACCAGAAGCAAGGAGGATCACTGTGTTTATTTTAAATTAATTGGTGACCGTGTTATTTATTTGGTCTTGTATATGGATGATATGTTGTTGATTGGAAATGACAAAGAAATTATCCAACATTTGAAGACCCAACTGTTCTCCAAATTCGACATGAAGGATCTGGGTGCTGCAAAATATATTTTGGGCATGGAAATTAAGAGAGATCGGGCAAAGAGGAAGCTCTGGTTAAACCAGAGGAAGTATGTTGAGACTATATTGCAGAGGTTCAATATGTGTGATAGTAAACCTAAGGAATGTTCCTACTCCCGTAGGTGAAACTGTCATTAATAAAGGTCCCAAGGCACAAGAAGAAGAGGAGGATATGTCCCGTGTTCCATATGCAAGTGCAGTTGGTAGCCTGATGTATGCAATGGTCTGTACTAGACCAGACATTGCACATGCAGTGGGAGTATTGAGCAGGTTTATGTCAAACCCAGGGAAGGAGCATTGGACAGCAGTGAAGCGGGTTTTCAGATATTTACGAGGCACTAGTGATTATGGCTTGTGCTACCAGGGAAGACCAGGATTGGAAAGAATGTTGGACATTCATGGTTTTGTTGATGCAGACTGGGCTGGAGATCTGGACCAAAGAAGATCTACAATTGGGTATGTGTTTAGCCTATTTGGAGGCGCAGTCAGTTGGATGAGTAAAAGACAGTCTGTAGTGGCACTTTCAACTACATAGGCAGAATACATAGCAGCCACTCATGCAAGCAAGGAAGCAGTTTGGTTGCAGAGATTGTGTTCAAGTATGGGGTTGGTACAACAAGCTATAAGGATAGACCGTGATAGCCAAAGTGCAATTTTCTTGGCTAAGAACCCTGCTTATCATTCAAAGACAAAGCACATTGATGTTCAATATCACTTTGTTAGAGATATGGTTGAGGCTAAAAGGGTGTTGCTGGTAAAGGTGGACACTTTGAAGAATGTTGCAGATGCATTAACAAAGTCTGTGAGCACTCAGAAGTTCTCTTGGTGTAGAGAAACAATGGGTGTTGGAGAATTGGGCCAATGACTAAGCTCTCTTGTGACCCCATGTGGAAAGAAAACAACAAGTGGGAGAATGTTGGGTATGTGCTATATTCTTTCCACGACTAAGCACGCGCGGGGGGGGGAGGGGGGGGGGTAAGAGGGGAGGAGCAGCCCCCCTTGCGGGCCGGGGCGAACGGGGGTCGATGGTGGGGGCGGCAGCCCTTTCGGGAACCGGCGGGGAAGGCTCGACGAAATTTTTGGTCCCGCACTCGTGTAAGTAGTCCGTCACACCATGGTTTTGTGCATGGTTTTGCACATGGTATTGGGGTACGATGGTTTTTCGGCCCCTACTATTTTTGTAGATCCTAATAAGGAACTACGGTTATGTTCTAATCCATGGTTAATGGATTGGGGTTTATGTATGCTTCGGCATGTATATATATGTGTTGTAACACTAAAAGGAATATAATGAAAAATCAAGCTAGTCGTCCTGATTTGGGATCCAAGGGAAAATGCCTGTGTTTATCTGTTTTATGTTTTATGCTCTCGCTATTGTTTATCTTCTGTTATAAGATTCATGTATAGATAATTTCTGTTCAGGGTTAAAACCTACACTATTAACATACATTGCTTCTCGTCATACTATTTTACAACCAACATAAACCACTTAAAGAAGAATATGATATCAATCATAATAGAGATCTCTCACTTCTTCTTTCTTAGATTTCTTTATATCAAGTTCTTCCCTTATATATGTGACATGGGATTCTTCCTTTTTCCTCTTGTCCTTTCCAGATTTACGACAATCCCTTTTATAATGCCCAAGTTCATTACATCCAAAGCATTGTACTTTGTCCATATTTCTTCTTTTATTCGGAGGATCAAATTTTCCGAATCTTCCTTTCTTCCTGGATATGGTTGCAAAGGCTTGATTCCCTTCACTTGATCTTGTATCAGATTTGGATTTTAATCTTGTTTCCTCTATTTTACATAGAGACCGTAAATTGTGGAATGGTGTTGCTTCTTTCTTCCCGTATAAGCTTTAAGTGAAGTTTCCCCATTCTTCTAGTAGAGCATTCAGCACCACGGTAGTCATCTCAGTGTCAAACATTACTTCTCCCAATTCCTGAAGTTGGTCTCTTATTTCAGAAATCCTCATAAAGTATGAAGTTATTACTTCTTCTCTTGACAATTTAATTTTGTATAGTTCTTGTCTTAGAGAGATTTCTTCTTCAACATAACTCACAGAGAATATCCCAACTAGTTTCTCATATATTTCTTTTGCAGACTTCAGTTTTGATACATAGGGAATGAGTGAGTCCTTAATGGATTCTATGAGAATCCTCTGGGCTCTGATTGTTTTCTTTCATGTACTTGGCATGAGCTGGAGCATCTTATTTTGAGGGTTGAATTGTAGATCCTTCGATGTAGCCCATAAATTTGTATTCAATTAGATTCAAATATGTCATTTTCTTCCATGCACTAAATTTTGATGACCCAACCAACTTGTTTCTCTCTTTACAATAAGTCATATTGACATATTTAAATAAGGCCATAGATACTTACTTGAGTAGAGTGACTTGAACTTCCTTGATGACGATGAAGATGAAGTCAGGAGCTTCTTCTAAGATTGAAATCTCCAATGTAGGTGTTCTTGGATCCTTGATGATAAAGGATATTTCCAAAAGATGATGTTTCTTCCAACAATGTATTGAATATAAATCTTTGATGGCAAAGATTATTTTCTTGATGAGTTGATAATTTGAATGAGATTCAAGATCTTTCTTGAAATAGCTTGAGAATCTTCCTTACAAACTGATTAGACTTTTCAACACAAACTTTGACCTTGAATTTGATTCTTGCTTCCTTAAGTGCCTCCTTGCTAAGTAGCCCTTTTCTTTTAGCTTGAATAAGAAGACACTCCAGGACACATCAAAAGAAGTGAATGAACTTTAGGGTGCAACTAAATATAAACAACTTGTGGGACCCTTATCTACCTTACTACTACCAAAAAAGTATTTCATATCCAGTTGGGATTCTTTCCAGGTTCATGAAAAAACCTTCAGAAACACATTATTATGCTACAAATATAGTTATAAGGTACTTGAAAAGAAGCCAAGACTTTAGGCTCAAACACTTTAAGGTGGTGGACTTCAAACTAGTTGGACACTTAGTTTCAAATTTTGATGGGGATAAGGAGAGTGGAATGTGTACTTCAAGACACATCATCAGTCTTGGATCAACAACTATCTCTTGGATATCACACAAAAAATACATTCCAATAGATTCCATTACACAGGTAGAGTACATGGTTTTGCAGAGTCAAGAAGGGAAATTATGTGGCTTATGAAGATACTAGAGGATTTGCATGAAAAACAAGTGAATGTTACTCCATGTTTTTTTGAAATACTTATGCAATTAAGTTGGAAAATAATCTTAGATTTCACGATAAAACCAAGCACATAAACATGAAGTATCATTTGATTTGACACTGTGCAAAGACCATTTGATTGGTACATTGTTCCATGAGTGAGAAAATTGCAGGCATCTTCACCAAAGTACTTGGAACATTTTTTTTTTTTAAATGTTTGGACTTACAAACATCCCTTTGGATTAAGAGGTGGGAGGGGGGAAGAGAAAGTTATATATGCAATCCTTACGATTATGGCACATTGTAAATATTATTTTAGGAGAAATATGAAGAGTCAAAGGTGAAAAAGAAGAGTTATTCAAAGTATTGGAAGGAAAAAAAGGTCACTTCTAATTGAATTTATGTCCAATTCACTTTAACAAAAATTCTTTAATGCACAGAGTTATTTATCTTTCACATATAATCTTATATCATATTGGAGGTCTAGGGTCATGGTTTATCCCATGGATATTGGAGATGAGGGTTTGTGATAAAACCTTGGGTGGAATTGTGAAAAAGAAAAGGAAGAGAGCATGTATTTCCTTGGAGGATGTGTTGGGCTGATTCTTCCGCATTGGAACTTCTTGGTTTCTAGGTTTTGTTTGATTTTCCGTACCTAGGGTTTGGAGATATAGAATGATTTGTATTGACATTGAGAGAAGTCTATGGTAAGTACATGTACTTCATATTTAGCATATTAACGAAGTTTCCAACCATCAAAATATTTTACAATTTCCAAACCTTATTTCTAGCTATATATATTATTTATCCATGATTATTTACAATCGTATATGTATTGTTGATTTGAAATAAGTAAAAAGGAAATTGTTAAATGATTTTTGACATCTAAGTGAAGAATATAAGGGGATAATTGAAGTATTATCATACTACTATTGTAAAACTATCATTATTGTTGTAAAATGATATTTTTAGATTATATTTTGGTTGATAAGTTGCCATAAAAGGGCTTAAACTTATCCCTTTGGTTTTGTGTATTTTATCCTTGAATTACCAAGAAGTTTGTATTGTTTGGAAGTGAAATATTGTGCCTTTATCTATTGTTGTTTTTTATATTGTTTAATGATAGATTCAAGTTTTACCATTTATAAGGCTAAAATTCAAAAAATCATCAAGGTTGAAGGTGAAATTTCTTATTTGCATTGAGTTTTGAATTTCGAGAAATTTCCACACTATGAGGTACAAAATTGAGAATTTTTTCATCCTAAAAAATCCAAGTATTTAAGTTTAAACTTCTAGAGAGATTAAACAACATTTTTATCCATGTGGGTAAGTATACTATTTACAATTGTCATAAGGGTAAGCTCAAGTGGCCATGATCCAAACATGAGATCTCTCTCACAATGTTGGGAGGTCATAAGTTTGGTTCTTTTGATCCTCTTAGGATTAGGTTCCATAATTAGGGTTGATGATTTACCTTGTTACTATATTTGGACAATAGGGAAGTACTCTGGGGCTCTTTTGCAAGTTTTTCCCTAAGAAAAAACAAATTACATGTATTACAACATGCTCTTTTGGCTAACCCTTGGGGTGTAAACCAATTAGTGATAAGGTGTATTGTTTAGGAACACCTCGTGTAAAGGTCATCGGTTCAAACACTAACTTACCCATGTTTATAGTAGGGGAAGTTGTGGGTATTCAATGGTTATAATGATAGGATTTGAAATCAACCCCATGTCATGCAAGCACAAGGCCAAATTAGTTATCGATTCAACTATTTATAAGGAAAAAATGTTCTTTTAGTTAAAATACACCGTTTAACTAAGATATGTATCATTGGATATTAATGAGAGTTTGTTTATATAATGTTGTGGAGGAGAAAATAATCACATGATTGTAAGGATGACACTTTAAAATTAATCTTTGATGCTTAATCAAATAAGAATTAGATTGGGTGTGCAGGCTTTCATAGAGGACAAGAAATTTTATAGTTGTAAAAGTTATTTCAGGACACCAAAAGATAGGTTTATCTAACTTTTACACTCTCACATGAACATAGTATGTTTAACAAAGGAGGAAGAGAAGGACAAGGAACAAAACATAATCACCCCAACATCAATTAACCATTATGTTAGTAGGAGGTACTACTTACTACTGGGTGTCCCCATTGATATAAGGAACATGATTGATTAGGAATTATATGTTATTATGAAGTAGCCCTTAATCAAAGTGGGAAACACATAAGAGGAGAGGATATTTATGGTCATATAAGTTATTCCAATATGCCACAAAACAAGCATATACCATTGTTGTTGCACACGAACAATTCCCACACAGTATATTTGACAATGAACAAAGGGAAAGGCAAGAAACCAAGCATACTCACCCCACAACTAACCAACCCTTATGTTAGTAGGATACACCATTCTGTTGTGGGTGCCCCTATTTACTTGAGGATCATGGTTTGTTGTGACTTATATGTTGTTGCAAACCAACCCCAATAACCAATGTCAAGAAACACATAATAAGAAAGGAGACTTTATAGCCATAGAAGCCTCTTCAAGATGCCAAAGATATGTGTATCTTGTCATTGTTTTAAGCACATGCATAAACCCACACAATGAATTTCATAGAAGGGGAAGGGAAGGACAATCAAGCAAGCACACACACTCTATAAAAAATCAAACATTATTATTGTGAGAGACACCAATCCATAGTGGTTATCTACATTGACATAAGAATCTTGGTTTGTTAGGAGTTATGTGATTCCACATACCAACTCTTACAATAAATATGGGATAAGATACAAAGGGAGAGGAGATTTTTTAGTTGTATAATATATTCTAAAATACCACAAAATAGGTATATTTGAAATTTGTTTCACATAAACCCACACAATACATCTGATACAAGAGGAAGAGAAGGTTTAGAAAGCAAGCATATTCACTTTGCAATGAATGGAAGACAACACTCCCTTGAGGATACTTGCATTTTCAAAGGATTGTGGTTTGTTGGGGATATATGTTGTCATACACCAAACCTTGTAACCAATGTGGGATAACACATGAATGGAGGAGATTTTACAGTCATTGAAAAAATTGTGAGACAAACTATAAAAATTCATATTATTTTAGTCAAGAATTTTGATTAGATAATCTAGTTAAGGTTGAGTGTTGTATAATGAGCTTGAATATGGAAATTAGTTTGATTATGTTTAAGGTAGTAATAAATCAATATTATCAACTTATATTGAGGTAATAATTCTATTTAGCTTCCTTTTTTGCTCAATCTATGCCCTTGTCATTGTCACCATATGCTCCATAAGTTGTACACTGCAATTTTGTTTATGCCATTTTTCCCCCATGCTTACTTGTGTTCCCTCTTTAAGGGTGATTCCTATTGCTAATGGCTTCATTAATACAAAGAAAAAGGGCTTTATTATGCCCTAAAATGGAAAAGGAGAAATTCTTATTGGTCTTTCGAAAAATATGGTTATTATGTCTGTAATGTGGCTATCTATTAATCCACCTTTAAAGGTGCGTGTTTATCACTGTTAGAGACGTGCGTTTCATTGTCAGATATGGTCTCTAATACCTCTACTCACTTTAAAGGAGGCTAATCCTCCACCCCCCTCACTCGCTTTATTTAAAGAGGGAATTTCTTCTCATGCAACCTCTTTGGAAAAGCCTTTCAAGGAGGTTTTAACTCTCATTGGTGATATCAAAACTTCACATTCTCAAGAATATTGATTTAGTCCCTATCATTTTTGGGGCAATATGTGTTATGTACTTTCCAATATTACTCAATTAGTAGGGCATTAATTCACAAAATTTATTTGATTGTAACCACAAAATTTATTTGACTGTAACTACAAAATTTACATGATTGCAACTTCTAACTAGTCCTTGCTACAACCCATTACCAAATCCCAATGCTAACCATTTATATATGAACATGTACACACAATGAAGAAACGTCTTGCTTATACACAACCATTCGAATTTACTAATTGGATGCAACTCTATATACTTCACCATATAAAGACCAAAAAATAATGCAAAATAATTTGCATACCATGAAGTGCTTGTCTTCAACAAAGTCCATGTCAATGAAAAGTCACCACTGAGAAATTCACCACCAAGAAATAGGAAACAATCATATATTCCACCCTTGTGTTGAATGTCTACGAAGTGAATGGTTTCCCTCTAGCTCACTCTCTCTCATAAATCCCCAAAGGTAATGTTGCATGGTCCATGCTAGACAGTCAATTAAATAAGAAAAATAAAAGAATTGTAGGCCAATTTCTACAAGGTTGTGGTCTAGAGACAACTCAAAGTAATGTTATTACAATGAGCTATGTTCAAACCCTAACATAATACTCCCCCCTTGTATGAGATATGCCATATGTGACCATCAATGTAGACTCCAAGAAAGTTATTTCATAGACTTGGTAAATTAAGTACCAATGAATTTTATTCTTCACTTAAGTGTGTGATGGTGGGTTAAGCTTATTTCCATGTTTGCGATCCATAAAAATAGTAGTTCCCATTTTAAAAAATAACAATCCTCCAATAATCATATTAGTTCATATTCTAGCAACACCTAGCACTAACACTCACTTACATACATGAGCAATCCCTTGCTATGAGAAGTCACACTAACTTTACCGTTTTGTCACAAGTTTACCAACTAAATATGAAACTCTTCATGGTCGGGATACAATTATAACATAAGGATTCCAAAATTGGGCTATAAATTTGGTAAGGGTTCTCAGATCATGACATATCTACTAAATTCATGAATTAATTCCCTAATAGTAATATTACATCTCCTTAAATATCAAAACCCCACACAATATTAAGCCTCCACATGATAATGTCCTTCTCATCCTTTAAAGCTCCCATACAACCACCAACAAAATCTTTATTATTAATACATAACTAGCAAGAAATGAATTAACACATGTACGTGGGCTAAGATTGAGTGAAAAAAGCCTTATGAATCCTTGAAAAGAGATATAAATGGATAGAACAAGTATGTGCATCAAGAAATAAATGTTTATAAATGATCTATAAATGATATTTGGGAATGAAACACTTTTTTTCATACACAACGGAGGACTTAAAAATATGGCACATGTCCTACAACTTCCCTTCCCTCTATTTTAGCACACCTTAACCCCACTCTTACTCCCAAACAAACCATTCACATTATTATTTTATGTTAGTCCACTTTTAAATGCAAAATATCTTTATTTCACATATTATGCTTAAGGAAACATGATATCCCATGTGTAGTTAACCATAGATCCTCATAGTACCTTCACCATGAGATTCTCATTAGGAAGTTCACAACTTTAATGAAACGTATGAAGTTAACGACTTTGAGTATCTTGATAATTCCTTGGAGAAGTTCAACTCTATATGCGTCGTCATAATTAACCACATAGAGAAACTTGACTACATGTTGTCACAAGTCAACCCTTGTAACCAATGTGGGATAACACATGAGTGGAGGAGATTTTATAGTTGTAAAAAATAATTGTGAAACAAAAAATATAAAAATTGATATTATTTTAATTAAGAAATTTGTTTAGATAACCAAGTTAAGATTGAATGTTGTATAGAAAACATAAAGGTGGTAATAAATTAAGGTATGTTTATGGTTGTAAGGAAAAATTATTATAATCTTATATTGAAGCAATTGTTCGAAATACTAGCAATACTAAGAAGGGTGCGGGGGGGGGAATCAATATTGCACACCTTTAAGACTTGTGTTTCATCAGTAGTCAATAAACTGGCACGCAAGAGATCAATAACAAGAGTACATCTATATATTGAATTAAAAAACTCAATAATGAGAATATATTAATAAAATCATAATCAATTACATATACACGAGGATATAACAATCTCCAAAATTTATGAGCAACAACTCAAAGGAAGCTACAACTCCCTCATATTATGTCAGCTAAAATTGATAAGGAGCTCCAAATCCCTTGGATTTACCTCCATCAACAAGAAGGAGGCTACAAATCCTTGAGGCACAAGCTCTAATTTTGTATGGTTTGCTTCAAAGTGAATTGCTTGGGAGGACCTACCCTGTTTGTCTTCAACTTTGTTAAAGTCTTCACTCAATCTGCCTTTAAAATGCGAATTATTGTCCATACATGGTTATGCACTTGATGGATCATACACAATTATGATGCCACAAATTTGTACCACAAAATACCCACAACAAGTCTATGCCAGCTAGTATGAAGAGGTTGCTTCAATATATTCACAACAATCTGTGCTAAGAATAGTCCACAGATTTGTGCTTGTATCCGACTCGAATTAGACAACAAAAAGGCTTATTCTATTCTTCATATTGTTAAAAAAAACTTGGCCTATCCCTGTAGTGAAACAAAAACAAAAGTAAAGTATGGCCAACACTTATATCCTCAGAATACTTCTACATCAAAGAGCTTGTTCTATTGCTAAAGATCAAAAAATAAACTCAATCTCCTTACCTGTGGCCTCTGCTCTTCATATCGCAAAATTTCACATTCATTCCTTTTTTGTGTGTCTCGTTCTACTCCAACGAATTCAAATAACATATGCCTCTTTAAACTCCCATGGTTGGGTTATTTATAAAATTCGGAGGGAGGCCTATTTTAGGTCTGACCTAAACCAAAAAATATACAATTTTTCCCTTTAAAAGACACGTCTATTGCTAGAGTCGACTTGAAGTTGTTTAGTAATTAATTAATCATTTTGATCTCGTTTGTCTATAACAGAAGTTGACTTGAAGGTTGTATTGATTATGATTTGGACCTAACAGTTTGAACCATATTGAACCATATTGGACCCATTCAATTCAGGGTAGGTTTCATGCATTTTATGGGAGGTCAAACCCATTCAGTCCGGGGCAGATTTATTGAACAGATTTTAGACTTGAATTTCTCACAGATTTCAAACTTGAAATTCTCTCCAACCAAGAGGACCCACGTGGCATGAAACCTATCAAATTAAATGGCATGACGAGGGAAACCAACGGAAATGGTCATACATCCAAAATCACGACCTTGTGTATGTATATCGATAAAAAAATGAAAGGGAATGATAGGGTTAATTTCAACTCATCGATGGCCCATTCACCCTTTTACATCAATGAAAAATTTCTTCCAACAATCCCCCCCTTTGTCATTGATGTAAATATTCATGCCCTCCTATCTCCATGCTTCAGTTCCTTTCTCTCCACCTTTAACATCAATGCCAAAGGGTGACTCATTTATTTGGCATTGCTCCTCGTGGAAACATGGCACTCAACATGACTTTTGTCTTCTTACCCTTCCCTTATTTATTGTCCATAATTATCTTTTGCTTGGTTGTAATTTTCTTATGCTCTGCTTGGTCTAGAATATATATGTTGTTTGATCTTCTTGTGGTTGTTGCAACCAATATTCCCCAATATTCTTATCTTGTTTCGCATTTATGGGAATCAAACAAGATATTATGTCCTTCTTTCATTCTTCATTCAAAATCTTGTCCTGAAGATGGATCCCCGTTGGGATTCGAAACATCGACCATTGTTTTATAAAAATGTGGATAATCCAGATATTTCTTCAATAAAGGATAATCACAAAATCTTGAAAACCATAAAGATATTATACTGTTGATCATACATTTTTCTGAAACTAGGAAGATTGTGCTTCAAATACTCAACCAATAAAACATTTGTTGTTTTTACATGTTCACTTCTAAGGTTTACTACACTTTTTTCAAGCATCCTAGCAGAGGAGTTATCTCCGAACGCAACAATGCATCTTTTTATTTTTAGGTAGAAATTATTTTCATGATCTCCTGTCATACATGTCGAGCACCCACTGTCTATGTACCATTCATCTTCTTTATCTTGCGAAATCGAGGCTAGATTTAAATCTTCCTTATTTTTATTTTCCCATATCATAGTTAGCTTCTTTGTCTTTATGATTGAATTATTTTCTTTTATAAACCTAAAATCTTATGCCTTATGACCAATATTATTGTACTTGTAGCTGTTGAGAATTAGGTAGGGCAAACTTTAATACAAATTCTCTTATATGATAATTGTTTGTGTTACTTCTTTCCTTATTATCTTTGTTCATCATTATGATTATGTTCAATACATTAAATATCCATCAAAACAATAATATCAGCGACATTTTAGTTAGGCTCCAAGCCAGGGCTAAAACCCCTCCTCTTGAGGGGAAAACCCGCAAATCTCTTCTTATAGATTCTTTAGTTGATGAGAACAAATACCATGACCAAAACCTTGACCTAAATTGCCTCTCCTAGACCAAGACATAGTCATCCTCCTTGATTTCACCATGCAACACTGTGATACCGAAACCTATTACTGAACATCATCGTTGCACTGAACAACACAATGACTATATCATGGTTGTGTTGGCCTTCCTTCACGCTGTATATATCCTAGGCTAGGACTGAGGCTCTTCTACTTCTTCGATCTTCCACAAACTAATATCATATCTTCGGAACATGTCATCAATCATTGTTACAGTAGCACCAAGTGACATCGAACACCAAGATTCTACTTGAGACAGCGCTGACTCCTTAACTGAGGAAGCACTGGAAGATGTCACCGAAATATACTGATATATTACGCCGAGACAATGAAGAAAGTGTCACTGTATTGTTGCCCAAATTCTGTGCTAGAATCTGAACTGTAATCACTGTGTTTTTCTTGAGTCATCATCCGAAACTTCTTGCTATATATTAACCGAGTTCCATCAATGTTGTACCCATCCGAAATCAGAGATGCACCGAATTGTACTTCTGTCTTGTCACCGAAAAACCTCAGAGATAGGTCACCAAAAATATCAGAGCAGATATCCAAAAATCTATGTTTGTAGACTGAGCCGAGGTTGCTATTTATAATGGTTAGGTTTCATAAATAAGCTGACATGATTTTTTGAATGGATGTGTCCTATTTATGTAAGCTGGCATGTCAAATATATATTTAACGAGGCCGAATTTCAAGATGACTATGTCTTGTCTTTTGAAGGTCTTCTTTCAAGTGTAACATGAATCTATTAAGATGACAATGACTCTTATAAATCGTAATGACATCAAGAAGAAGTCATAGTAAATCTTGCTCATGAAACCCATGAAGCAAGTACAACAAAATACATTTTAATATCTTTGTTTGCTTCTTTACATAAATAAACAATTACATAGTCAACATGAAGACTGACCTAGTTACACTTTTCAATAGTAGCATACAATGTTTTGATCCATCATTGGTTTAAATGGTTTGTAGTTTCTAGTTGTATATCCATGAACATTTCCTAGTCCATGGTCATGTCTTGCATATCCATAATCATTCTTTCTTCTCGCATAATTGTATCTTGTATTAATTTTATAATGAATTTCTTTATGCCCAAAATTTCTACAAGAGTAACAATGACCAAGAAAAATATTTTCATACCTAGGAAAATAGGATTGCCATGATGATCTTGTAAAATTTCTCTTCCTTGGAGGATGTTCAATCCATTGTTGATATTTGTTGATTTCATTGTTGTCTTCTCTATGATGGTCAACACTTCTAAATTATTTTTCAATTTCTTCCTATGAAGGTTTAGAACTTGTGTTCTCTTTGCTTGAAGGTGCACCTGTATAGCCAAGAAATTTTTTATCACATGGTGATCTTTAACAGTTGAGAATTCTATTCAACACTTGTGAGTTCTTCAAGTTCTTATTAAGCTTTTCAACTTCAACCCTCAATGACACAATTTTCCTTCCAAGCTTCTTACAATCTTTTGAAACTTTTTATATTTAGAACTTTCCACTAAACACAATCATGCTCAACCATCCAAAAACAAACAAAACCCTTGGCCTTCATAACTAGCCTAATAATATTACTCCAAACTTCAAAGACAAATCCATCTTTTCACTTATTGGAGAGATCCCTCTCCGGATTCGGTGAGGGCTAGATCCTAGAATCCCAAAGTGGCTGAAATAATGTTGTTTCGTGATTGGACTTGCCAATCTCTGCTAAATTAAGGTGCATTCCCTAACAATTTGAATCAATGATCTCTTCGCCAAAATCGACATCATGATCATTATTTTTGGTTTCTTGAGTTATAAAGAGAACTTTTCTTGCTTCCCTTCATTTTGTGTCACTCTCATTTGAAGAACTGTTGTCTTATTTGGAATAAAGTTTTTTCTTGTGGAAGCTTTTCTTTCCCCAAAAGTACATGTCTTAGCATAATTACCTATTCTTCCATAATTGAAACAGTTAAAGGGTAACTTACCTCTACGTTTTCTAGTTCCCCTCTTTAACTTCTTGAAGAAATTCACTTCTTCTTCATTTGATTCATTACCTAGTGCTCCTTCTATCTTGATTTCTTTGTTTATTGTATTCGTCATGGCTTTACAATTTGTTTCTCTATTTGAGAGTCCAACATATGTATCTATTCTTATTTCATATGTTGCAAAGGTACCATTTAATTCATACATTGTCATTTTTTTCAAATATCTGGTTTCTTCTATGGAAAATACCTTGGCACCATATCTCAAAGGAAGCAATCTTAGAACCTTTTGTATTTTCAAGGATTATTTGACTTCTTCTCCTAATCCTCTAATGGCATTGGCAACTTCGTCTACTCTGAGTAAATAAGGTGTAATATTTTATTTTTCATCCATTTTCAGTTTTTCAAACTATTCTTTATGTCGTTGAAGTTTGACTTGTTTAAATTTATCATCACCTTCATAAAGAATTTTAAGTTTATCCAAAACCTCTTTAGATGTGGTGCACGTCATCACTTTGGCCTTAATAGTTCTTGACAATCCACTTGTGATTGCATGACGAGCCTTTGAATTACAACTAAATAATTTCTTCTCATGAGGATTAGTCGAACGATATTTTGGATTTTTGTAGCCATTAACAATGGAGAGTTTAACATCCACTCCTAAAGCCTTCGAATAGGTTTCCATGATACTACTCCATAATGCATAATCATTTCCATCAAATACCTAAATTGTTGTTGAATAATTTTTTTCCATTTTATCCATATTTATTCGCTATCTCCCTCCAATTATTATATTGTTTTGAGAGTAACCTTCTCTGATACCAATTGTTGAAAATACCAACAATACTGAGAGGGGGGGGGGTGAATTAGTATTGTACACCTTTAAAAATTTTACTGCATTATCAGTCAATAAACTAGTATGCAAGATTACACATATATATATTGATTAAAAACTAAATGATGACAATATATTAATAAAATTATAATAAACTACATATACATGAGGAGATAACAATCTCCAAAATTCATGAGTAACAACTCAAAGGAAGCTACAACTCCCTAGGATTATGTCAGTTGCAATTGACGAGGAGCTCCAACTCCCTTGGGTTTTCCTGCATAAAAAGGAAGGAGTTTACAACTCCCTGAGGCATAAGCTCTAGTTTTTGTATGGTTTTCCTCAAAGTGAATTGCTTAGGAGGTACCAATTTTGTCTTCAAATCTATCTTAAACTCTTTTGAAGTCTTCGCTCAATTTGTCTTTAACATGCTATCAATTACTATCCATACATGGTTACGTACCTAACGAATCATACACAATTATGATGCCACAAATCTATCCCAAAAAATACCCATAGAAATTATGTTCCAACTTGTTTGAAGAGGTTGCTTCAATCCATTCACAACAATCCATGTTAAGAACAATCAATGTATTTGTGCTTGTATCCAACCCAGATCATACAACAAAAAGGCCTATTCTATTATTCATCCTATTCAAAAACAACTTATCCAATCCATGTAGTGAAATATAAACAAAATGAAAGTATGCCCAACAGTTACAACCTCAGAAAAAATCCATAACAAGGAGCTTGGTTTGCTACTAAATATATAAAAACAAATCGGTCTCTTTACCCTTTTTCTTTGCTCTTCATATTATAGAATTTCACCTTCATTCCATTTTTTTGTGTGTCTATCTACTTTAGCAAATTCAAAACTTGTTCCTTCCTTCAATAGATGCCTTTTTAAACTCCAATGGCTGGGTTATTTATACACTTTGGAGGAATGTCTATTTTAGGGCCGACTTGAAGACTTTCTTGATTATGGTTTGGACCTTACAGTTTGAACCACATTGAACCATATTGAATCCATTCAATCCAGGGTATATTTCATGAATTTTATGGGAGGTCAAACCCATTTAATTGGGGTATATTTATTGAACAGATTTCATACTTGAATTTTTGACAAATTTCAAACTTGAAATTCTCTCCAACCAAGAGGACTCACTAGGCATGCAACCTATAGAATGAAATGGCATGATGAGGTGAACCAATGGTAATGGTCATATATCCAAAATCACAACTTTTTGCACATATATCGAACAAAAAAAATGCAATGGCATGTTAGGGTTACTTCCAACTCATCAATGGCCCATTCACCCTTTGACATCAATGAAACTTTCTTCCAACAATAATAATGCTACTTAGCTTTCTTTATTTCTCTAGTTATGATTTTTACCTTGTCACTATATACTTCACAAGCTCTACTCTACGAGTTTATATGCCATGTTTCCTCCATGCTTACTTGTGTTCCTCCTTTAAAGGTGATTCATGTTGATAATGTCTTCATTATTATGAAGAAAAGGGGCTCCATTATGCCCCCAAATGGATTAGTTGTTCAATCCTAAAGGGATAAACTCTTATTGGTTTATGAAAAATGTGGTTCGTTTTTCCACAATGGGAGTATCTATTGATGGACCTTTAAAGGTGTGTGTTTTATCACCATTGGATATTGGTGTTTCATTGCCACGTATGGTCTATAATACCTCTACCTCACTTTCAAAGGAAGCTAATCCTCCCCCCCTCACCATCCATTTTTTAGACAGGGAATTTATCATCTTGTGTCCTTCTTGGAAAATCATTTCAAGGAGGTTTTGATTCTCATTGGAAATATTGAAACATCATACCAACTATATGCTTAACTATTGAGAAAGTTGCTTTTAGTCCCTGTAATTTTCATTACGCAATATGTTTTATTTACTTTCCTAGATTACTCAACTAGAAAGGCACCAATACACAAAAATTATCCAATTGCAAATTATAATTAGTACTTGCTACAACCCAAATAACAAATCCCTATGACACCCATCTGTAAATGAATATGTACAACATTTAAGAAAAATATTTCAAATACACATCCATTGTAATTTATTGACCATCAAATAATGAAACAATAATTTATATACTCTAAAGTGCTTATCTAAAATCAGTGTCAATGGGAAGTTGTGATTAAGAAGTTTACCACCTAGAAATAGGAACCAATTATAAATTCCACCATCATGTTGGGCTATGATGTGAATAGTTTCTCTCTACATTATTCTATCTCATAAAACCCAAAAGTTAATGTTGCGTGATTTGAGCTAGACATTCAATTGAATAAAATAAGGCAATAATCATATGCCAATGTATATAAGGTTGTGGTATAGTGACAACTTGGAATTTTTTATTATTATAATGACCTTGATTCAAATCAGTAACCACCCCTCCCACATTTACCCAGTTTCATCGGCCTTCTAGGGTAAACATGAGACAAGAGTTACTATGACATGACGCGACCTCCTAGCTCCAGTTGAGGAAGTGGGGCCTACAACTGATCACTGAATGAAAACTCACAACATTCCTCAGGGCTACAGGGACACTCAGGGTCCAAATAACCATCCCAGGTGACCAAACCCTAAGCTGAGGCTCCTTATCACACAAATTAACCCCCAACTGCATGCATGACAAGGCCTCCATGCGATTGAAGGCCTCCAACCACACTCACAAGCCTCCTGAGTGTGGTTGTGACCCAAATTGTGTAGTTCAGAGGGTGTGGTCCTGATATCTAAGTCGTAACTCTAGGTCAGTCTCTAGACCACTTCCCATAACTTCTTGAAACTTCTTAGGATCACAAATGACATGACAAAAAGGATAAGAATACAAACTTGAAGGCAAAACTTGACCTATACTACCTAAAACATAACAATTTTTTTTCAAACACATGGTGAACACATAAGATATAGGTCATGAATTCATATCTGATCATAAAATTATGAGATTCATTTGAGAATCACCAAGAAGGCTCTATTCCCTCTGCACATAGCTGCAACAATGCTCTTTAGTCCATATATTCATCAACCGATCAATAGCTAAATAATTCATGACAAGAGCCATAAAAGATACACATAATATAAACAACATATAACCAAGAAATAACGAGCATATAACCCATGGAAACTCAAACATAATATCACCAACATAATCGCTACAAATATACATGAATCACAATAGAATAATAACCCTTATTAACATATGAAAATACCAACCAAGTTAGGGACTTCGACCATAGATTGGGTTGAACCAAATCTCTCTTTCGGTCAATTATCCCCATGCCATATTCCAAGCATGAATGTGGGATCTCATGGAATAAACCAAACAAAACCAAACTAGGGCTTCTATATGCCAAACCACCTCAACCCTTGACTGGTTATTCTTCACGGTCGTACATCACTAACACCAACCATATAAATCTCTACCGAAGCTATCCATGGCTCTAGGAACTAGTAACTCAACCCACAACCTTCCAGGGCTCCAAATAGTTTGTCCAATCTAACTTCAGGGGCTAGCAACTCAACCCACCAAGGGCTCCAAAGAATTTGTCCCAAATTAGGCTCCAAGGCTAGTAACTCAACCCAAGTTGTTCCAAGGATTTCAGAGCATTTGTTTCAACCTTCAACCACAAGAAATTATGAGCACCAACTAGAAAACAATCAAGTGGAAAAGCCCAAAACACCCTGGATATCTAGGAAATGGAAAGGCAAGGCTAAAACCACTGTCAATCTAGGCAATCCTCCATGCCAATGACAACATATAATAAAAAAACCACTTGCATATACCTTGCGCTTTCTTGCTTTCCTTTGCCTTCTTTCTCCAAATCCAAGTGAATGCTAAAGTGCTCCAAGCATGCTCTAAGAATGCTCTATGTGTGAAAGAGTATGAGAGAATGAAAGAATAGAAGAGAGCTCAAAAAGTAAATTGACAAAAGGTTTCGAATTGATCCTCCTAAGCCTTTTTTTTTATTATCATTGAGGCCTATATTTTCTTCATTTTTCCTTAAATTTCCTCCTCACACAAATATGTGACCCTTCATCTCATTTTTATCCTATTTTCCTTTATTTTCATAAATAAATGCCAATTAATTCCTCTTTTCCTTTTCCAATTTCCATAGCCATCAATTAATCACCAATGATCCCCATCACTATGTTTTTCCTAACATTCAACTTGGAATACATGTACCATGACCTTGGCCTTATTTTAATTTACATAGAAAATCAACCAAGGGTTGTTGCAAACCCCTCCCCCTTGGGGGAACACCATCCTTGGTGTTTAATGACACATATAAACCAGTAAAACACATGTTGTCTATGGAGATTTATAACACAACTCGATGCAACGTTTACATCATATCATACTGCTGGGACCATGACCATCATACCATGAACACCATACCACTTATTGGAGCTTTATAACACAACTTGATGCGATATTTACATAAATATGCATATACAAACATATCCAAAGAACAATTGTATCAAAATATATTCGCCCAACCAACGAATAGAAGGATACATAGCCCACATTTGATCATCCATCTCCCATATAGCTTTATGAGGCCCAAAGTGCTTCCACTGTAGTACTTTAACCTTCTCTATTGCTCGATTCTGGAGCATGAGAATCTTTCATTGCAAAATGCATTGAGGTTTCAAATGGAATTCTCCTTTTGGTTCCACATATAATATAGACCAGTCAATTACATGACCAGCGTCTTTCACATACTTCTTAAGCAATGACACATGTAAAACATCATGGACTTTCATTGTCAGAGGCAGTGCAAGTCGGTAGGCCATTGGTCCAATCCTCTCAAGGATCTTGAAAGGTCCACAATAACGAGGTGCCAACTTGGCCATGATCCAATCCTCAAGGAGCTCCTCTTGGGCTTGATGTGAAAATACACATGCTCCCCAACCTGAAACTCCTTAAATACCCTGTGCTGAGCTGCATAGCTCTTATTCATGTCCCGTGCTGCCTTTAGATTATTCTTGTTAACTTGTATTTCTTGTTACATCTCTTCCAACCTATTCAATTCAATCAATAACCTGTTCACTAGATCACTCCAACTCATGGGAGTATTACAACTTCGCCCATAAAGTGCATTAAATAGATTCATCTTCAAAGATTCCCGATACCCATTGTTATACGAAAACTCTACCAGTGGAAGATACTCCTCCCACCTCCTCTTCTGGTGCATAACCTACATCATCAACATGTCCTCAACAATATTATTGACCCTCTCTGTCTCTCCATATGTCTGCTGATGGTAAGTTGTACTGAAATTCAACTCTGTCTCCAAACCTGCAAACAAATCTTTCCAAAACCTGGACGTGAACTTGGCATCTCTGTCTGACACAATTTTTCCTAGGAATACCATGTAACCTCACTATCTCCTTGATGAATACTTGGGCTACCTCACTAGCTAAATTCATAGAATTCACTAGAATGAAGTGAGATACCTTAGTCAACCTATCAAACACAACCATAATAGAGACATAATTTCTAGATGTCCCTGGAAAACATGTAATGAAGTCCATGGAATTGACCTCCCATTTCCACGCTAGAATCAGAATGGGCTGCAATAAACCACTTTGATGCTTACTCTCTACTTTTACCTGTTGACAATCCAAACATCTCGCAACAAACCTAGCCACCTCTTTCTTCAAATTCGGCCAATGGTAGAATTTCTTAACTGTTGTCACTGTATTTTGATATCTCGGGTGACCTGGATGCGACTTAACATGAAATTAATGCAATATAAGCTTCTAGATGTCACTGTTGTCCGACACATAGATCTTGTCCCTAAATCTAACCAAACCATCTGTCGCGAGATGATAATCCACATCCTGTTCACCTGTACGCTGCTGCTGTAACATGTGTTTAAATTGCTAGTACCTATCATCCTGTTGTATTTCTTGTAAGATATGATCCTCTAAATCAGTCCCATATTAACTCATAACTACTATGTGATTTCCTTCACTCTCTTGCTAAGAGAATCTACAACCCCGTTCTCTTTACCCTTAATGTACCTGATATCAAAACTAAACTCACTGAATGTAGCTAACCACCTAGCTTGCCTCACATTCAGATTAAGTTGGTGAAACAAGTACCTCAACCCACTATTATCACTCATCAATATGAACTTCATACCAAGAAGATAGTGTCTCCATATCTTCAATGCATGAATAATCGTTGCCAAATCAAGACAGTGTGTCACATAGTTCTTCTCATTCTCATTCAATTTCCTTGACTCGTAACATACTACTTGTCCTTCCTGCAAGAGGACTCCACCAAGTCCTCTCTTGCAAGTATCTATACATACGAAAAACTCTTTATCTGGATTTGCAGTCTTCAAGACTAAAGAATTTATAAGCAAATGCTTCAACTGCTTAAAACTAGCTACACACTCCTCAATCCATTCAAACTTCTTTCCTTTTCATTGCAAAGATGTAATAGGATAGGAAATTCATGAGAAGTTATTGATGAATCTCCTGTAATAACGTGCTAATCCCACAAATGATCTGACCTCATCCACATTCCTAGGAGTTACCCACTCCATGATAGCTCTGATATTTTCTAGGTCCACTGATATACCTTCCTTAGAAACCACATGTCCCAAGTAATGAACTTATGTCTGAAAGAAACTGCAATTGCTAAGCTTGGCATACAACTAATTCTCTCTTAGAAATATTAATATTGTTGCTAAGTGTTCAAAATTATCTTCCTCATTCTTAGAATATATCAATATGTCATCAATGAATACTATCAAAAACTTGTCCAAATAAGGACACAACACACTATTGATCAAACACATGAAAGTAGCCAAAGCATTAGTCAAACCAAAAGGAACCACAACAAACTCATAATGCTCATACCTAGTTCGAAAAGTAGTCTTGTATATGTACTCTTCTTTGATGCATACCTGATGATACCTTGATCTCAAGTCGATCTTTGAGAACACTATCTCTCCCTTCAAATGATCAAACAACTCAACAATCTATGGTTAAGGGTACCTATTTTTGATTGTCACCTTGTTAATATGCCTGTAATCAATACACAACCAAAGAGTACCATCCTTCTTCTTCCAAAACAACACTGGTCCACCCCAAGGTGACACACTTGGCCTAATGTATCCCTTTTCAAGCATTTCCTTCAACTGCAACTTCAATTCTACCAACTTTGGAGTGCTCATCTTGTAAGGTGTCTCTGATGTTGGTGCTGCTACCGAAATCAACAGAATAGAAAAGTCCACTTCCCTATGAGGTAGTAGCCCTGAGATCTCTTCTGGGAACACATCCTGAAACTGTTGCAAAACTAGATACCTCTTCAAGACTTCAACATCCTCAACATCCTAACCTTTATCACTAGAAATATAAACTGCAAAAAATACACATCCTTTCCCGCTATTGCACTTTGCTTTCATGGTTGTAACCATTCTCACTGATGTAGGCTTCTTCGTACCCTGTAAGATTATCTTCTCTCCATCATCATCCAAGAACTCAATAGCCTTATCATAACAATTCACCTTAGTCCTGTGAGTGTACAACCAATCCATACCCAAAAAAATGTTGTATGATCCCAACGAAAGCACATTTATATGCGCTGATGTAGACATTCTGTTCAAATCAAATACAAAAGATCTTACCCAATGATGACCTATTTTCTTAGTACCTATATCCAACTGTACCAACCAATACTCTGCATGCACTTCTTTATTCAAGCAACACTTACCCACCAGGTCAGGACTGATATAACTATAATTAGATCTAGGGTCAATAAACAAGAAACAGATTGATCACAAAAAATAATTTCCATCTCGATTATAGATTCCTGGTGATCAGTCTCCCCATTATCCAATGCTGCATAAATATGAGGAATACTCTATCCAATAGCCCCAAATTTCTGTAACTCCTGAGCACTATAGATCTGCAGTCTGCCACCTTGATGTTGTGGACAATCACTCTTGCGATGATCCTTGCCGCAAGTCCAACACTGTATAGGCTTCTTGCTATCACCCTTGTTCTGCTCCTCATACTGAATCCCTATCCTCTGTCAACTTCATTGAATTTATTGTACAATGTTTCATTCTCCTTGCCATATGTATTATGAGAATTTCCTCTCTTCTTAACCCACTGTCCTTTATTCTTCTTGTTACCTTTCTAATCTTGCTTAGACATAGTCTTGCACTTTGATTGCTCATAACGGTGCTTTAACTTTTTGATGGCTTCCTCTAGTGATCTAGGTTCATCAAACTCAATTATTTCTTTGAATGATATTGACAACCAACTGATGAATTTCTATAATATTTTCTTTCTCCTCCATAAGATAAGCAACATATCTCAACAACTCCAAGAATATGATCTTCAATTCATAGAACTCCTTTGCCCATCATCATATTATCTTTTAGATAGATACTTCTTCCTAAAAATTTTCTTGAACTCACTCCAAGTCATCTCCTCTTCTCGAATTCCTCTAACATTCTTCACATGTCCCCACCAAATGTTTGATTTTCCTTTAAGACTGAAAGTAGTTATCCTGAATTTCATATTTTCTGAGTACTCATGCAATCTAAAAAAAATATTCATCCCAAGCAACCAAGCTTCTGCATCTTGTGACTTATTCATTTCTCCATCAAATATAAGAGGATTTAATTTCTTTAACTCCTCTAGCAAGTAGTACTTTTCACTCCTCCTATACGGATGATGATGGTGATGACGATGTTGTCTCTCTGAACTAGAACTAGAATAGAATCCACAGTCATTACCCACCCTGTCAGGTATATCCAAGAAAGAACCTACCATCTTTGACTGTGTCAACCTTGCAAAACTTGTATCCTAATTCAGACCTCCTTCCATATTCCCCATTTGTCATTTCTTCCTATCCAGGACTGATCCTAAGCGATCCCTATCTCTGCAAATCTGCTGACACTGAAGGATGACTGCATTAACTTCCGTTTTTTTTTTTTATGCTCTGGAAATTCTTTCCCGCGACTGAATGATCCTCTCATTATCTACCTTACAACTTAAGATCTTTGTGTTCAAGTTTCTTAATGTATCTGATATGTCAGGGGAGTACTCATCACCATGTTGTTCATATGATATGTAGGGAGAATCACGTGAACTATAGTCCACCATTTTTCTTGTCATCTTGATCTTCTTCTTCCTACAAACATACCATGTCAGATAAAACAAACATAAACATAATTAACATAAATCAGTGAACTTCAAGGAAGGTTATCTTGTCTGCAAAAACAATACGGATTAACACAACATATGTATATATAATGAAATCAACATATCAATCATCTCAACATCAAAATCATCAACCTCTACATGAAGACATGACTAAAACAATGACCATCATAATGCATGCATAAAAAACACATAGACAACTAAAATGCATGCACGAGAAACACATTTCGCCCATCTAGTTCAAGTGCTTGAACCTGGAAGCTCCGATACTAGTCTATAACTACCCCTCCCACATTTACCCAGTTTCACCGACCTGCCAAGAAAAAAATGAGACAAGAGTTACTATGACATCACCTGACCTTCTAGCTCAAGTTAAGGAAGTGGGGACTACAATTTCCCATCGAGTGACAACTCACAACAGTCCTTAGGGCTATAGGGACACTAAGGGGCCAAAGAACCACCCCAGGTGACCAAACCCTAAGATGGGGCTCCTTATCACACAAATTAAGTCCCAACGACATTCAAGACAAGGCCTCATGTGGTTGAAGGCCTCCAAACACACTCACAAGCTTGCCTGAGTGTGGTTGTGACCCAAATTTTCTAGTTCAGAGGGTGTTGTCCAGAGATCCAAGCCACAATTCTGCGTCAGTCTCCAGACCATTGCCTAGAGCTTCCTGAAACTTCTCGGGATCATAAATGACATGAAAATAAGGATAACATACAAACTTGAAGGCATAATTTGACCTAGAATGCCTAGAACATAACATACATTTCATCAAACACATGGAAAACACGTAAGCTACAGGTCATGAATGCATATCTAATCATAAAAGTTTGAGATTCATCTGAGAATACCAATAAGTCTCTATGCCCTCTCCACATAGTTGCAAAAATGCTAGTTAGTCCATACATTCATCAATTGACCAGTAGCTAAACAATTCATGACAAGAGCCATAGAAGATACAGATCATATAAACAACATATAACTAGGAAATAACCAACATATAACCCATCGAAACTCAACCCTAATATTTCCAACATAATCACTACGAATATACATGAACCAAAATAGAAGAATAACTCTTGTTAACATATGAAAATACCAACCAAGTTAGGGAATTCCTCGTATCACCTGACCATATATTGGGCCGAACCAAATCTCTCTTTCATCCAATCACCCCCACGCCATATTCCAAGCATGAATGTGGGATCTCACAAAATAAATGAAACAAATCCAAACAAGGACTTCTAAAGGCCAAACCACCTCAACCCTCAAACACAAATTCCACCTCATGGTCGTACATCACTAACACCAACCAAATTGGTCTCTGCCCAAGTTGTTAAGGGCTCTAGGAACTAGTAACTCAACCCATAGCCTTCTAGGGCTCTAGATGATTTGTCCAACCCAGTTCCAGGGACTCGTAACTCATCCCACTAATGGCTCCAGAGCATTTATCCCAACCTAGGCTCCAGGACTAGTAACTCGACCCAAGCTCTTCCTTGGATTCAAGAGCGTTTGTTCCAACCCACAACCATAAGAAATTATGATCACCAACCAAAATAAAATAAAATGGAAAAACTCACAACACCCTGGTTATCCAGGAAATGGAAAGGAAATGTTAAAACCATTTTCAATCCAAGAAATCCTCCATGCCAACGACAACACATAACTAGAAAACCACATGCATCTACCATGCATCCATAAATAAACAAGGAAATCACACATGAAACCATTTACCTGCAAAGCAATCCAACTGTATTTGCTAATACATATGTTCCCTTGCACTTTCCTTCTTTCCTTTGCCTTTTTTTCTCCAAATCCAAGTGAATTCTAAAGTGCTCCAAGCATGCTCCAAGAATGTTCTAAGTGTGCAAGAGTATGAGAGAATGACAGTATAGAAGAGAGCTCCAAAAATGAACTGACAAAAGGTTGTGAACTGATCATCAGAAGCCTTTTTATCATTGAGGCCTCTATTTTCTTCATTTTCCTTCAATTTCCTCCTCATGCAAATCTATGATCCTTCATCTCCCTTTTCTCCTATTTTCCTTTATTTTCATAAATAAATGCCAATTATTGCCTCTTTGCCTTTGACAATGCCTTTGCAAATTTCCATAGCCTTTAATTAATTACCAGTGATCCCCATCACTATTTTTTTCCTAACATTCAGCTTGGAATACGTGTGTCATGACCTTGGTCTTATTTTTATTTACATAGAAAATCAACCAGGGGTTCTTACAAAATCCTGGAAAGATATTCTTCCCTTGCATGGGGTTTTCCATATGTGACCATTAATGAAATTGATATTGTTAATGTAGCCTGTAGGAAAGTTATCATATGGACTTGGTGAGGTACCAGAAAACCCTATTCTTCACTTAAGTGTGTAAGGGTGGGTCAATCTTCTTTCCAGGTTTGTCATCCATAATAATATTGGTCCCCATTAAAAATATAATAATCCCCCACTAGTTATATTTGTACACATTCTAGTAACACCCAATACTAATACTCACCTATGCACATGAGTGACCACTTGCTATAAGCACTCAAACTAACTTGACCATTTTGTCGCTAGTTTTACAACTACATATGGAATTATTCATGGTTGAGCTACAATTCTAACACAAGGATTCAAAAGTTTAATTGTAAATTTGGTAAGAGTTTTAAGATCATAACATATCTACTAATTCATAAACTAATTCATTAATAGTAACAATATCTCTTCTTACATATTAAAACCCCACATAAGATCAAACCTCCACATGGAAATGTCCATCTCATCCTTTCAAACTCCCATACAACCAACACAAAATTTTTCATTATTAACACATAACTAACATGACTTGAAATAACATATGGATGTCAAATAAATTTAAGTACAAAAAACCTCGATGGGGGTGTTGGAAATAGATTTCCTCGAGGGAGGGATAATTCCTACACCTCATCTCCTCTCAAGTAATTATAGAAGTGGATGGCATGGGATGCTCCCCTCATGTAGTCACACATCCTTTGTGTCAAGACAATACAATGATTTATTATGGTAACATCCATGGCCTCCACATATTCTTACCCAACTTGGGATTTCTTTGCCATTTTCAACCATATTTATATTTTTACTAGGTTGCAAGTGGAATTACACCCCCCCCCCTCAACGTTTGGTTATTCGATGCTCTAGTGAAGGAAGGCCCAGACCCTCCTGGCCTAGAACTCCATAGTTATATTTACATTGTTGGTTGGATAACTTGTTGCACTTTCATGTCCATTGGGGTGCATGAAATGATATTGATTGAAATCTAGCGAGGGAGTTGACACCAGGACATATAATATGTTTCCCGAAGTGATAGTTCTATTTGCAAGTTGGTAAATTACCCATTGGTCATCACCCCTAATGTGTATTTTCATTCTCATTTTGTGTTTATGATTCTCGAGTGTAAGATTCTAGGTGGCACTGCTAAGGTTGAATTATATGTTGCTATTGATGTTACTTATACTCCTCTGACTCTCCCCTACACCCAAATAAATCTCCCAATATTTTCTTTAGTTTAGTTTCTTATGTATCCACACCTATGGTTAGCTCAGTCTCTCTTCATTTCTCTTTGATCTGCTTTATTTCGACCTCCCTCTAGTCCATCCATTGTATGTCACCCTTCTCCAACAGTCCCTAGTGTTTAATTATGGTCCATTTTGGGTGTAATGCCAAGGAAAATAATGAACCCAAGGCGTGAGTCCACGAGTCATGGTTCCTCAAGAAAATATAGAGCCTAGTACTTAGCTTGGTTAGCTAAGGAAATTTATCTTTCTATCACCCCTCCTGAAGTTAAAGAAAAAATCCAACATCTTGAAGCCTTGACAACAACAGAACGACAAGCCCATTTAGATTCATAAATCCAAGCTACACTTTTTAGCTGGGTCCCAGACCTCGACAATACAAGGGGATGTAGGAGCAAGTGTCTTCATTGCATTACCCTTCATTGGAAAATGAAAACCCTGTTGGTCCATGTCATCAAAGAGAAAAATGAGGATCCCAATGAAATAATAGCTTTCTGTAATATTCCTAATTAGTCCTAAGCTAATTGGAATATTCAATTTTCTTTTCTTTCTTTGTTTAAAGAATAAAAGTGTAAAGGAGGTTCATAAAACTCCTAATAAAGAATAAATCATAGCCAAATGTGAAAAAGGCTAAATCTTAGCTGCAAAATCAAGCACCCTTAGGTGTGAAAGGGGTTGGACATTTTGACTGGGTCAACCTTGACCAAATCTACAGCGTTGTCTTGGAGGAGTGGCCATCAATGAGGCATAACACAGTTTTAGATGGAGCTGCTTTGTGTGAAAGGAGTGTTTTCAATGAAGGTGGTTTAGGGTTTGCAAGCTCTCAACTTATAAAAGGAAGAGGATGGAAGCATGAGAAGGTTGTTTATGATTATCATATTTTTGAATATATTGTCTGTTTAGAAATATATCATTCCCTGGATGTTTAGCTGAGAATAATGTTATTTAGCACATGGTATTCCTGTTTAGGAATTCCATTCTCTTTCCTTGAGAGGCCTCTTGGAAGAGTTTGCTTTGTATTTTCCAAGCTTCTTCTTTCAACTACAACGCAGATCCTGTTGAGGGTTTGGTTGTCTTTGCAAGATGTAGCAAGTGGAGGCTAGATCTACTCAGATCTAGATCATTTTGGAGGAGGCTTCTAATCCATTGGGAGGAGTGTATTGGAGTGCTTGGGCATAATTTTCTAATCTTGGAAAACTTATTCTAAACCCTACAACGCAGTTTCCCTTCTAGATCTGTGTTATTCCTATAGGTGTTGTTGCAGGGTGTTTTGGCACATCAGTTGGAGAGCTGGTTTTCAAGTGTTGGGGATCTTCCCTTCACTTTGAAGATCCACTGAAGGAAGATCTATTTCTTGTCATATCAGATTTGATTTGAATACTTTGTATACTTCAGAATTTCTGAATATTTCTATAGATCTGCAGACTTAGATCTTAGATCTACTGCTTGTACTTGGTGTAATGCTGAAAACCCCAAGGGGATTTGAAAGAGGAGCCTATCTAGTAAATGGAACTATTATAGATTTGAATTTTCATGCACGAATTTTCTCTAGATCTGAAATGTAATCAATAACTGTTGCAGCCTAATAAAATAACGCTGTCAAGGCAGTTTCAGTCAATACATGTGGTTGTTTCACCTCTTTTGAGGGATTTCTGTCATTGGAGACTTGTATTTTCCTGGCATGCATTTATGGGCCACTTTTAACATGTATTTTGCAACTGTAATGACAAATGGAAGGTCTCCATATTGGCCTCCTGCTTTATAAAAGATAAACTGCGTTATTTTCCTGCATAACTGTCTTGTATTGCTACATTCCCCATTTGGGAATATTACAGTGGTATCAGAGCATCATCTTGGCACAACCTGTGCTTTCTAAGAATAAAATATGTCTTTTCAAGAAAAGAAAAGATAGAAGAAGAAGATTGATTACACAGAAGACAAAGAAGACAAGGGTAAGACCCCTTTATCTGGAAGAATGAAAGGAGAGGATTTCTCAAAAACTCGAGAATGAAAGGAGAGGAGTTCTCAAAAACTCTTTTCCAAGCTATGCATGAGCTGAAAAC
The DNA here is from genome assembly GCA_034641835.2 of Pinus albicaulis. NCBI lineage: Eukaryota > Viridiplantae > Streptophyta > Pinopsida > Pinales > Pinaceae > Pinus > Pinus albicaulis. The sequence goes on from CM076582.1 coordinate 373,738,088, forward strand.
AGAAATCAGGGGAATGAGGAGGGAAAGACATGCAGATCCCTCAAGGAGAATTGCACATGAAGAAAGCCTCAGTTCTTCATATTATGTGTGTGAGCATTCAACCACACAATTAGATCTACAACACTGTAGCACGCCTACATTCCTAGCAAGAGAAGAAGCAGAATGAGAAACACAAAAAGGAGGAGACTCTTGGTGACTATCTCCAAGAATATGAATCTCAGTCTAGAAGATTCAGGGAGAATTTAAGCTTCCAAGAGTTTTGTCAACTTAAAGAAGAGAGAAGATCCAAAAAATACAATAGAAGAAGAGGGTGCATGCAGCACACTTTGGGTAGGTTCTTTCTAACTACTTTTGATTGATCACTCGAGAACTCAGCCAAGTCTTGGGTAAGGAAGCTAGACACATATTTCCAGCTGCATCAAGTTTCAGAAGAAGAAGCCATAAGAGTAGCAGTGCTGCATCTTCAAGGTAAGGCTTATGCATGGTGGTTATTTAAATCTTCTTCATTGAAAAATGCAAATATCTCTACTTATGCAAAGTTCACTAGGAGGTTAGTGAAAAGATTTGATTTTAAGCAATATGAAAATTCCTTGGGTAAGCAAACCAAGCCCAAGAATTCAGCAATTTTGCATGAGTTGGAAGGATCCATGAGGCCAACTCCATTTCAGAACATTGTTGAGGGGGTTAAATATTTGCTACATGATTTTCCAAGGCCAAAGGCCTCACTTCAGCAAGAACCTCCTTCTCAAGAAGAAGACATGAGGATTCCTTTTTCAAGAGGAGATCCAGAAAAAGGATCTCTTAATGATGAGGTATTCTCCATTCATGATGAGAAGGAGGAGGAAGAGCTGGAAATATCCTCTAATGCTGTGACAATAGGAGGAGATCTACTTCTATTTGGATATGGAGGTGAAGCAATTGCTTCAACTAGAAGGGCTCTTGTATCTTTGCAAGAAGCTCCAAGGGATCAGCATCCAAGGGATCTTACATATGAAGAGCATGAGAAACATGTGTCTATGATGATAGACAATGAGACAAAACAATGGAGGAAATGTGTTCCAACATTGCATGCGGTTTTGGGAACACGCACTTTGATAGGTCATTCCTTTTTGATCAAGACTCTTGACACCAAGGAGATATTGGGTGTACATGGGTTAATTACATCTGAGGGAAGCACCTTAGACTGTGAAACCTTGCAGAAGGTAGGAGAAGAAGAACAAAGGAGGGATCATAGAGCTGATATGACAAGAGGTGATCCACTTTTATATGGAGGAAAGTATGGGGAAATTTCTCCAATCAGAAGCACTCTTTCATCCTTAAGAGTGAAACCCCATTATCATGAAACTTCCACAAAAAAAAACAAAGGTGAATTTGCGCAGTGGAAGAAGGGATATGATGATCCCATCTGTTATGCATATGGGAATTATCCACGAGACATCATTTTCTTGTCGAAAACCACCTGAGAGACCACCTGATTCAGATCTGGTGAAAGATGTCTCACACCTTGATGCTCCATTCAAGATCCAAGAAGGAAGGGAGCATTAGAAGACCATAATACAATGATGAGAGTGTTGGGGAAGCTCAAAGAGGAGGGAAATATTTTCCCCTTATCACCATTTTCCACTCTCTCATCTCATACTGTGCTGAGAGAAGATGCTGCAAGAAGGGAGAAAGACACATCACGGGGCAAGGAGGGCAGTCCTTGGCTATGAAGACTTAGAAGATAATATCACTTGGAGAGAAACCTTCCATACATGATATAAGATGGTGGCCTCACATGCATAATATGGCAAGACCAAGGAGGTTTTGGAGATATGATAGCCTTCCATGGGAGACTAACTTCCAAAAACTTCCATCTTCATTTGAGCATGTGCATATGCAAGAAGGGCAACAAGGAGGGGATAACAACCTTCCATCATGTACTCTTGGCATGGGATATGTCAAGAAGGAGAAGAAGGGAAGGGATAACCTTCCTACACAGATATTTGGCATGGGATATGTCAAATAAAAAAGAAACCACATAACAAAAATCTCAGTTGATAGATCATCAGTGTTGTCATTGTTGAGGAGTCTAGATCCATATTGGAAATCCCAACTGTTGGTGGATTATTCCAAGGATCTTCACACATGCATGATTCTTGATGAATAGCTACATGATGAGGGCTATTTAGTCCAAGATGGAGTCATCTATGATCATGGTAGGATCTTCTTGTCTACAGCCTCCAAGCTCAGGGAGAAGTTGCTACAAAGGGCCTATGAGGAGTTCTGTTTCAGCCACACATATTCCATGAAGCTCAACAAAATCATCATGAGGAGCTACTATTGGGAGGGATTTGAAGGAGAACTATATCAGCATTGTCAAAGATGCATGTACCATGTAGAGATGGATTAGCAACATAACTCTATGAGAGAGTTAATTCAACCTTCTCTTTCTTCTTTTGAGAGAGGAGATAGATATATGCACCACTCCATTTGTTTGAGGATAATTATTGGTGAAGAGCATACTTATGTAAATCATGTTTTATTTTCTAATTATATGTGTTCTTGTACCATGTATATGCAGGCCATGGCTCCAAGGAGGAGTGTTGTACCTTATGAACTTCATGGCCAACTTTGGGCCAAAAATATTTCTGAATATGGCCACTCCCTTGGAAGACAAAGGGAGATTTTGCAACATGATGGGTGCTTTCCTAAGGCACAAAATATATCTCACACTTTGAGCCATGGTGAGATGATATGGGCAGCAAGTAAGTGGCGGGGAACCCACTTACCACATCTTGATCTAATGCAGTCAGGAGATGCACTGCGCTGGTACCACATGTGGGACTAAGACCCACCTCCATATGCACAAATTTCTGTTTGTATCTATGTTGTTTTGATCCCCTACATTAGTGAGGTGCTTGTACTTTTTATGGGGATGATTGGAGAGTGGATGAAAGGATTGGATGTGTCCTTTGGGAGAGAGATTCTCCATGGTTCTTATGTTGCAAATGTTTGGGAAAGCATTGGACCATCCATGATTGCTACATTGGGTCTCTTGTTTCCTTATGGGATGAGACATTTGGGTAACTTGAGAATTTGGGAGGTGCCTCTCACATGGGAGGATTTTTGCTATGAATTACCAATATGGAGGGTGATTCATTTTGTATGGATGATAGCTTGGAGATTGGAGCTCCATATGGGAATGAAGGTTCCCCACATCTTTAGTTATGTCCTTGTAGTTGCTTGGGGACAGGCAATCTTTGGGAGGGGAGGACAATAATATTCCTAATTATTCCTAAGCTAATTAGAATATTCAATTTTATTTTCTTCCTTTGTTTAAAGAATAAAAGTGTAAAGGAGGTTCATAAAACTCATAATAAAGAATAAATCAGAGCCAAATGTGAAAAAGGATAAATCTTGCCTGCAAAATCAAGCACCCTTAGGTGTGAAAGGGGCTGGACATTTTGACTGGGTCAACCTTGATCAAATCTACAATGTTGTCTTGGAGGAGTGGCCATCAATGAGGCACAACACAATTTTAGATGGAGCTGCTTTGTGTGAAATGAGTGTTTTCAATGAAGGTGGTTTAGGGTTTGCAAGCTCCCAACTTATAAAAGGAAGAGGATAGAAGCATGAGAAGGTTGTTGATGATTATCATATTTCTAAATATATTGTCTGTTTAGACATATATCATTCTCTGGCTATTTAGCTGAGAATAGTGTTGTTTAGCACATGGTATTCCTGTTTAGGAATTCCATTCTCTTTCATTGAGAGGCCTCTTGGAAGAGTTTGGTTTGTATTGTCCACTGTTTGGCTGAAGGCCAAGATTCTTCTTTCAACCACAACACAGATCTTGTTGAGGGTTTGGTTGTCTTTGCAAGATGCAGCAAGTGGAGGCTAGATCTACTCAGATCTAGATCATTTTAGTGCCCTTTTTCATTAGAGGAAGCTTCTACTCCATTGGGAAGAGTGTATTGGAGTGCTTAGGCATCATTTTATGATCTTGGCATGTTGCCAAACTTATTCTAAACCCTACAGCACAATTTCCCTTCTAGATATGCATTATTCCTGTAGGTGTTGTTGCAGGGTGTTTTGGAACATCAGTTGGAGAGCTGGTTTTCAAGTGTTGGTGATCTGCCCTCCACTTTGAAGATCCATTGAAGAAAGATCTATTTCTTGTCATATCAGATCTGATTTGAATACTTTATATACTTCAGAATTTTTGAATATTTCTGCAGATCTACAGACTTAGATCTTAGATCTACTGCTTGTACTGGGTGTAATGCTGAAAACCCCAAGGGGATCTGAAAGAGGAGCCTATCTAGTGTATGGATCTGTTACAGATATGAATTTTCATGCACATATTTTCTCTAGATCTGAAATGTAATCAACAGTTGTTGCAGCCTAATAAAATAACGCTGTCAAGGTAGTTTCAGTCAATACATGTGGTTGCTGCACCTCTTTTGAGGGATTTCTGTCATTGGAGACTTGTATTTTCCTGTCATGCATTTATGGGCCACTTTTAACATGTATTTTGCTGATGTAATGACAAATGGAAGGTCTCCATATTGGCCTCCTGCTTTATAAAAGATAAACTGCGTTATTTTCCTGCATAATTGTCTTGCATTGTTGCATTCCCCATTTGGGAATATTACACTTTCCTTAATGACATCTAACATATTCAAAGACACTAGTGATCTTGTTTAGTCAACATAGGTGCTTGAGTGACCCAAAATGAGAGGTATCTTCAATGTGGGTGCCACTCTCGAATAAGTCCATGTATGGAGGATTTGGCCTCGACAATGTCCGGTGATAAATGATACATGCACAGGTATTCCATTTCATGTTTATGATTAAGGAACTTTAATTTTTTTTTTCTTGTATAATTTATAGTTAAGGTTTGGTATTAATACCCAACAGATTGTATGTAATGCTTTTGACAGTGATGGGAGACATAAGTCTTGGCATAGGGATGCTTAGTTTTTTTTTTTTTAAACCAAAAAGAGTACTTGTATTATATAATTGTGTGATTGGTTTGAAACAAATACATCAGGAATTACAAAGCTAATTCATAAACAAATTTCCAATTGTTTTATCATTTCCAATAATATTACATGATTTTCCCAAGGAGAATATATCTGAGCAACAAAAAGAGGGTTTTTGTAGGCGAATACCTTAAAATTTTCCCCAACAAAACACAAAATTTACAACACATAGTGTTACTAGGTAATTTTTTAATAGAATTCATTTGCCATTAGGGAATTATAGAAAGCTTGATTTGGCCATTTATCTTTAATTCCCCTACCTTTAATTTACACCCCTCATTAGCATATTTGTGTGCTTCTCTGTTTAATTCTCTTAGGTAATTGAAATATACTTTGGATGGGATATCTTCTGTAATTTTCTTGACTCTTTCATGATGTTTTCCATATATTTCTCTTTTGGGAGGGATTATTTGACTAGACGATGAAAGATTAGAAGAGAATATCCCATAATCATAAATGTACCCAGCCAATGTTCTTTTGGTAACAAAAGTCCCTTGTAGATACTATCTATCTTTTCTTGATTATTTACATATGACTAAGATCCCATGAGTGCCGGAACACTTTTTCCTCCTCATGGCCATAAAGTACCCCTCCCCCTCTTTCCACCCCTAGGTTTAATTTCAATGCTCCATCAAAATAGAGAATATAGCCTTGTAGCAAGATTTTCCATGCTCATAGTTCTACTTTTGTCAATATTAGATTCCAACTTTCATTTATTTCAGGCCTATTCCATATTGTGTTTTGGGAAAGTTTACCAAAACTATAAACTTTCTAAGCTAATCCGTTCCATTTGGTCTAATATTTGTTGAGAAGAGTTTTGATCCATCTTTTGACCTCCAAACTTAACACACAATGAGATTTCTTTCATCGTTGTGATGTGGGGAGGAGTATTCATGTTATTAAAGATTGCATCATTCCTTGTTAGCCATAATTTGCAACATATAAATTTTTGGAGAGCTTCCCATTAATTTTTAAGAGAGGTTTCCTCGAAAATATTCTAGCATAATTTTTGGTCCAAGAAGAGAAGAATTGTTGAAAATCCTAGGGCCATTTCACTTTATGGGAGAGTGAGGAAATTTATTCCATATAGACTGCTCTGGTATAATCAGAGTCTAGGAAATATATGAGAGATTTCTTCCTCTTGATGTAAGCAAAATGGACATCAAAAGGGGCCAATAATGCCTCTATTTTTTAAATTATTAGGTGTTAGAATTTATTTCTTAGCAAGAGTCCAACAAATAGAGTTTACCTTTGGATCAACATTACATTTCCATATTTTTTTCCAAGTCTTGATATTTGGGGGAACTCAAGACTAGAAGAGCATATCGATGTATTCCTCCTTCACCAAATAAATTGAGGCATTCCATCCTACCTTATCTGCTTCCTATGATCTCCATGGCGCACATCCCACTAGTTGATCACAAAGCTTGGAGGCCAAGTGTTAGAGATTCTTTGGAATATATTTAAGGTTACATCTAATCTGTTATAGGCCATTTTTTCGCATTTGGTCAATAGGCCTACAAAATGGATGGATCATCATCCGTGAACATGTTGTCATCATCCTTACATAAAGCCCCGAGCATGAGCCTCAAAATTCCTGAGTTTTTGGGTCTAATTGATTTAGAATAGTGACTTTAAGACCTTGCGCACCTTGGCCCTTTAGATACCTGCATTCAGCAACATGTTGCTCTTTACTGCACCAACGTTAATCAACAACAACTTGTCCCTTGCTAGGGGTGTGCTGATTTTGGAAATTCAGGAAAATTAAAAATAATCACGAAGCTTACTCTTCCAAAAGCTTCAAGTAGTTGTTCTAATTATTTTCCTTGGATAAGAAGTTTGAATCCTATCTGATCCTACCTTGGATATTTCACTTGTTATCCCTTAGGCTCATCCTCCCATCTTAAGTGGATCTCAAGCCTAGAATGGTTAATGGATAATAATTCCCAAACTACCACACTCTCCTATATATTTACTGCCATTCACAACATCAGAGTTGGATTTTGGAGACTGATCATGCCCTCATGTTGCTGCCTTGAATCTAAAGGAGCCATCATCTTCATGCATTAGGTTGAGATTGAGGGGTGCTTTGTGACAAGGAAGGACAAGTCAACTTGGGGAGATCTCTACAAGATCAAAATTATCTTTGGTAGTAAATTCTCTCCTATTTATATCAATAAAAAGAGTATATTGTTTTCTCATATGTGTTATGTTATGTTTACATTCATATATTTCAATGCCTCGTTGAATCATTGAATAGAGTGATTGAATTGTGCTATGTATATGTTGTAGATCCTTGGCATGTTTTAGTTGAATGTGCAGTTTCTAGTTGTAGCAGTTGGAGTTATGGTTGGAGTTACAAGCCGGGAGGAAAGTACAACTTGTGACAGATTGCAAGTAGGCCTATTTCCATCTTTCAATTTCTCTAAGGAAAACTTAATTTTCTTTTCTTTATGTTGTTCTAGAACAATCCACTAGGTCTAGGGGAGATAATTTTAGCCACAATCGTAAATATCATATAGAAAATTGGTGACTTCATCGGGGATTGTTTCATTCCCTTAGTGGTTTCATTGACCCTAGTACTTGTTTCACCTCTTAAACAGACCTTCATTGCCTCACTCAGCTGTGAATTGAACCTAGGGAGACCTTTCAATGAGCTTCATTTGATTTTTATGTCATAACTTGGCCTTATCTTGATCAACGCTCCCCCTGGTCTGGAGACAGAGCATTGCAACGGTCTCCAACCTTCTCTGCACCTACATTGCAGAGCACTTGTTCACTTTCGACACTTGCGCTAACCCCTGTTTGATGAAAACAATTTCCTTTTTCTTATTTTCTCTATGATTAACTTATTTCCAACTGGTTCTCCTTATCTCCATTAGTGTAACTTGGTCTGTAAGAAGCTTTCATCTTGTTTGATTTTAGTTTTAAGAGCCTTTGATAAGAATTTATTTCTATTTTCCTTTGTTCTTGTCAATTAGGTCATTAGCAAACATATTTCTTGATCATTGATTGCTTGAAATAATTGGTGTTTTAGTCATCGTTCTGAATATCAGTGATTAGGAAAGCATCCTAGTTTTCATCTTAAAATTAAGTGGAATTGAAAATGAAAATCCCATGCATCCTGCATTGCATGTACGATTTTGTATGTGAATTGGAATTAGAACAATTGCATTAGGGGAATTGCATTTAAGAAATTTTGTTTGCTACATTTTTTATTCTACATTCTTTGATTTGTTCCCTCTCGTATATAGATTTTCATTGAAAATAAAATTTCATTTTTTCATGCTAGATTGTATATTTAGGATATTTAGGTGCAATTTGCGGTGAGCCTTGAAAAATGAAACTTAATTCAAGATAAACTTTAAAATATATTGAATCAATCTTAAGGAGAATTTGATACATTAACACAAACATATAGAGGTCTATGCTATATACGTGTTATTACGTCTATAAATGTAGGAGGTGACTATTTTTTTCCAACATCACATTCTGAGGGTGATCCAGACTTATGTAGGAACACAATAAAATATAGAAATAAACATAAACGCAGAGATGCAACATGAATAACACTTCATTTCATTAATATCAAATACTGAAAAATGCTTACAGACAGAATGAAAAATAAACTAGCTCGGGCGATGGTAGCTTATCTTTGAGAAGATATGTGGAAGCTACATGCCTCTCAAATATGTTACAATGAGGCTCAGAAGCCTTTTATTATTGAACAATAGGATAAAACCCTAAACAACCAAAACCATAACCCGAGGAGATGTAACACCGAGATTTTATGGGCCTTGTTGGGGTTATTTGGGCAGCCAACTTACCAGGGTCGTAACTTGTTCATATTATCTCTGTTTTACGTGTGTTATACCTCGTTGGAAATATCTATTCGAGGAATAAAAATGTTGATGTGATTTCTATGTAATCATTGGATGAATCATTTCCAAAAAACATCGTTTGGAGCGTCAAAACGGCTCCTGAAGTTCAGGACCCGAGAAACTACTAAAAATAGAAAATAATAAAAGTGATGAAACTGACTTGGTGGAATAGGCGAGTGGACACCTGGATCATTCCTTAGCCCTTAGGAACCAATGGTCCCCATTGCGTGTGGAGATTCCATGAGGTGGGGAAATTTATATTGAACCTGGTCCCTGGTGAACCACTTTCCCTAGTGAAGGAGTTGGCATGCTTTGACAACTCAGTATAGCTGGATCCTCCATTAGCGGGTGTTCTCGATCTGTGTCTTCATGATCCGATGAATTGTGGCTTGTTCCATGCAGTCTATGTTTAAATTTGTTGGTGTGAGTTGTTATACCATGTCGGATGTGTCCACTAGAGGTGGAAATTAGGGATGAAGGTGGTCCACATTGAACACTGGGTGCAGACCAAGGAATGGTGGAATACTGAGCTTGAAGGCATTATCCCCTACAACCTTGGTGATGGTGTATGGCCATATTGAAACAAAGCGGCTATGTGGGGTCCAACGAGGTGATCCTTCTAAGAAAAAATGCAAGCACGCTTTATCGCCCAACATGGTGCTGTGTGGCACCCGATGTTGATCATGTCGCTGTTTGTAATTGGAACAGACTGGCTCTATCCAATATGTCAAAGAACCCATTAAGCAGATGTGATGAATGTGCTCAATGAATTTTTTTGCTCACAACTTTGTGGATTTCAGACATTGAGCCCACCTCCCAGTCGTCGCCAAATGGCATGGCTACATCAATGGGACATAGTGGCTGGAATCCCAAGCCCACCTGAAAGGGGCTATGGCCAATTGAACTGTGGAGAGCCCGGTTATAACTATGTTGTACATAGGGGAGGCTCTCGTCCCATGTGCGTGGATGCTTTGAATTTTACATGCGCAAAATGTGTACAATCATTCTGTTGACGACCTTTGCCTCGTCCATTTTGTCAGATGGAAAGCCAGGATTTTGTGCGCTTGGTGTCCAAAACGTACCAGCCTGGACCAAATGTACTCGCAGGAACCCATCACCCGATTCGAGATGATAGATCGTGACCACAATTTCTACCTACACTCGTTCAAAGAAGAGTTTAGCTGGTTTCTTGCTAGACATTATTCTCAAGAAAGTCGCCATAATGGTCATCTTCGTGAATCTGTCAACATCCACAAACATAGTCGTCATGCATAGGCAGAAGGAATTCTCAATATGTAATCCATGGAGATGGATTCCCAAGGTGGACTAGGGTAGAAGGGATTACAGTTTTACTTAATGGTCGTTTTGCAATGGCGCATATAAAACATCTGACTGTACTTCCCGACATCCTGTCCAAGGAGACTGTAAATAAAATAATTTTGCTGTCTTACTTACTATTTTCTCAACCCAGAAGTTCCCAATATTTGGTACAGTGCATTTTAAATGTCTTGGCATATTTCGCTTGAAGGAACACAAAGGTGTCTAAGGTAACATAGTAGTGCATCCTAGAGGTTAAAATTTGGAACTTTCTTACCCTCCAAGAGAATCTCGTATGTGTGGCCGAAATTTGGAGCACGTCTATAGAGAAGTGACCAATCGAAATTCTTGTGCCCACAATAGTTGATCACGGTGGTTAGCGCCAATATCGGTGGTTGGTTGAAGCATTATGCAACATTATTGGTGTTGCCCTTCTTTTAATTGATGTTCAAATGAAACTGTTGCAGGTATATAGACCACTTCTGATGGTGATCTTTTTGCAACACGTTGTGTAAGTATGAGCCCTTCATAGGTGGTCGATTAATTTGTGTGGATGACTATTTCCTTCCCCAAAGTGTAATGCTTCTTGCATTGTTTACTTAAGCCTGCCTGATGGAATACAACTCTTTGTCATAAGTGGGATACTTCCAAACTGCGTCAGAGAGTGTCTCACTGTGATATGCCACTGGATGCCCCTAATGAGTAAGAACTGCTTCAATAGCATAGTCAGAGGCATATGTCTCGATCTCAAATGGTTGTTGCAAGTCTGGTAATGTGAGCACTAGTGCAGAGTAGAGGCGATGCTTCAAATCTATGAATGCCTTCTTTTGATATTCAAACTAAAATAATTTTGCTTTCCCTCCTCCCTTGGTGACTTGACTAAAGGGCCAAGTGATATGAGAGAATCCCAACACAAACTTGCGATAGAAATTGGTAAGACCCATAAAGCTATAGAGCTATGTTAGAGTGGTTGGGGCTGGCCAATCCCAAATGACTTGAATCTTGGCTGGATCCACATGCACCCCCTACTCATCAATAATGTATCCCAGATACTGAACCTGGGTCATTCCAAAAATGCACTTCTCTAAATTGGCACACAACTTGTGTTGCCGCAGTGTTTGGAGGACCTGTCAAATATGGTGGAGGTGCTCTTCCCAAGTCTGGCTGAAGATCAAGATGTCATCCAAGTACACCACCGCAAATGAGTTGGTGAATGGCCGCAAGATTTCGTCCATCATCTGCATGAAGGTTGTGGAGCATTCGTCAGTCCGAAAGGCATGACCAACCATTTGAAAAGGTACTCCTTGGCTTTGAAGGAAATATTCCACAAATAGGAGGGTTCGATTAGTACCTGGTGATACCCATACTTCAAGTCGATCTTGCTGAAATATTTGGCCCCCCTGCGCTGGTCCAGGAGGTCATCGATCCATGGGATTTGACACCTATTCTGGACTGTGATCTTGTTCAGTGCCCCATAGTCAATAAAGAGTCTCCAGGTGCCATCCTTCTTCTGTACCAACACGATCAGGCTCCCATGGGTCAAGGAGCTTAGCCTGTTGTGCCCTTTCTATAACAACCCTTGGATCTGCCTCTTGATTTCATCATTCTCCAGAACAGAGCGACGATAGATAGACCCATTATGCAGCGACGTGCCTAGGTTCAGATCAATGGACTGCTTGACCTGAAAGTGTAGAGGAACCCCTGTGGGTGAGGAGAAAATGTCCTGGTATTCCTCCATGACTTTGTCCATCTGTTGCTACCACGTAGGGGCGCCTTGTTTGGAGGCTACGGCCACAATATTCTTCTTGCCCTGTGGGCGAATTGTAATGAAAAAAAATCATGGTTTGGGAAATAATCTTACGACATTTCTTGGCAGTAATCAAAGAGATGGCGAAACACGGTACTACCTTGGGTATCCTGTACAACTTATTTCCCAAAGAAATAATAATTGAATGAGCCCCTAACTTATTTCTTGAGTTGGTGAATGGCCGTAAGATGTCATCCATCAACCTCATGAAGGTTGCGAGAGAATATGTCAACCCGAAAGGCATGACCAACCATTTGAAGAGGCCCTCCTTCGCTTTGAAGGCAATCTTCCACACATCAAAGGGTTCAATTGGTACCTGGTGATACCCGAACTTCAAGTCAATCTTGCTGAAATATTTGGCTCCCTTGAGCTGGTCCAGAAGGTCATTAATCCGTGGGATTGGATACATATTCTGGACTGTGATTTTTTTTAGTGCCCGATAGTCAATACAAAGTATCCAGGTGCCATCCTTCTTTTGTACCAAAATGATTGGGCTCCTACAGGGCGAGAATCTTGGCCTGATGTTCCCATTTTGCAAAAAATCCTGGTTTTTCCTCTTTATTTCATCATTTTCAAGAATAGAGTGTTAATATATCCACCCATTAGGCAGCGACGCGCCTGGGGTTAGATCAATGAATTGCTTGACCTGACAGTGTAGATGAACCCTTATGGGTGAGGAGAAAATATCCTGGTATTCCTCCACGACTTTGTCCATCTGCTGTTTTCGCGCAGGGGTGCCCTGTTTGGAGGCTTTGACCACACTCTTCTTCTTGCCCTGTGGGCGAATCGTAATGAAAAAAAAATTCATGGTTTGATAAATAATCTTACTGCATTGCTTGGTAGTAACCAAATATATGGAGAAAGGTGGTACTGCCTATGATATCTTGTACAAATTATTTCCCAAAGTAATAATAACAGAACGAGGTTGATACTCATACACAACATGTCACTTCCACAAGTATGGTTGGCCTAATAATACATCAGAAACTTCAATAGGAGAAATATCACACAATACGTCATATGTGAAGGGCTTGATGTTGTACGGAAGGCGACACTTCTGAATGACGCATAGATCTATTCCTTGGTGAAGCCACCTGATGGTATATGGCTGCAGGTGTGCCGTGGTCGGTAGGCTGAGATGATCCATGACCTCTATTGAAATGAGGTTCTTTTGTCTTCCTCTATCGACAATGAATTGAAGTGCAAAAACCTTCACCCACATCTAGGAATGAAAGAGGCTCTTCCCCTCCTCTCGATCTTCGGGTTCATACTTCTAGATCTTGAAGGTGGCAACGGTGGCACTAGGTTCTGCATCAATGATTTTCTTCCCTTTTTCATTCCCCTTGTTCAGTTCCGACTAAGAATTATAACATGCATCTAATTGAGATGCCTTCAGGTAGACCACTAACGATTGTTTGGCTTGACACTTACTTGTGTTGTGAGTGGAGCTTTTATGAAATTCACACCACTTCCTCGCGTCCTTCTTTGGATTTGTGGTGGTTTTATTCACTTGCTGCTTCGGCGAGCTGTCTTAAGTCACTCTGCTTTGTATTTTCCCCTTGTTCTACGATTTGGGAGCCCCTTTTCCTGGCTTCAGATTCATGGATCCAAATTCTCGCTTCTTCTGCTTAAATTTATGCTCGATCTTGGCGGCATATCGATATGCCGTGCCAAGCTAGGTTATGTCGAGGAACTCCATTTCCTCCTAAATGTATCTGTGCAAACAACTACGGTACTTTAGCACCAAGTGTTTCTCTGAATCTTTAATACCCAACTATGTGCGCAAGGTATGGAACAAATTCATCAACTTGTGCACATCTTGCTCCCTTTGTTGCTGCAACGTGGTCCAATGGATGTACTTGTCCTCATAGCTCCCCATGGGGTAATATTTTTCCTTGAAGCCATCTCATAATGAATTACAAATGGGTGCGGCTGAAAAAAGTGAGGTTTCTTCCTTATCCCTTTGTTCATAGTAGGTTTCCCACCAATATTTTACATGGAGGGTGACTTTGAGGAGCGCAAAGGTAATAGTTTCTCAATCGGAAAAATCATGGACCGTGTTATATCTTCGTAATTTGTAAGATTGGTAAGAAAAAATAGAAGAGGAAAACATCAAACCACTTTGGAGTCCAGGACCTAGCCTTCCTAGACTCAGAGAGGGCTCTCTCTGTTCTTTATGATTTATGATTTAGCTTGATGATTATAATTGCTGATAATAGGCTAGTTATAGAGATTATGAGAACTGTTGGTTTCGATTGGTTGGGTGGTTGGACAGACAAAGCTGTGAAGCTTAATCCATTGGGCTATGGAGTCATAACAGGCTGAATTGTGCATCAAATTTTTCAAGGGGCATTCACAGGGAAATCTAACTATGTAGACTGGATATTACTGGCAGTGTGAATATGAGATGAAAGAAAGCAGTGAGTTTAGTAATAGCTAAAGAGTAGTTAAAAATTATTTAACTATACTTTAGAGGAAAACATTAAGATAAAAAAAAAAAAAAAACATAATTAAGGTGCTCCCTCAACAAATCTTAATCTAAAACTTCTGTTTTGTAATCAGAGAAACTGATGCACAACATGAAAAGATAGAGGGAAACATTAACACAGAGGAAAGAACATCACCATTAACATAGCTGATGAATCCTGTGAACAGTCTCTTTATTATTGATGCCCAACTGAAAATGGTTACAATGCTCCAATACAATGATCTTTTACAACACAGAGTCTAACAAGGTTCTAACCTTTGATAATGAAAATTCTAGCAGTTTTTAACTAAAACTTGAGTCGGTTGCCCTAATCTACTTGGGCCAAACTTCATGTATTACAAAACAACTGAAATTAAATAGACATGGCCACACAAGGCTTGAGAAAAAGATCTTTGACAACATATCGCCTGTAAAATTAATTTTGAGCAGCTCTTTATGGATCTAAACGCTTTGATGGCTCTGACATATGGTCCTGCTTTTCAAAAGATCAGCGTTGGGTAATTAAGTCTAGTGCAGCGCTGGCTACTTTCATTTATTGATGTTGGTGCTAATGTTCCCTTCTGTCCCTTTAGTCTTTGCCATTATATCTCTACATCAATGCCTGACTCAACCTTTTTTACACAAAACATCCTAAAATACAGATTTACCCGGACTTGAAAATCAATGGATTTTATCTTGGAGCCGCATTGCATCCACGATAGCATCACATTTCACAAGTTTTTCAATTTATAATATAAGGAAAGGAATCGGTGATGCAATGCGAAGTGGGAGGTGATGTGGCAGGAGGATGATGACGTGGAGTAGTGGAATGGGAACGATAGTGAAGGAAATACGTATTCGCGGTGAGCGGAGTATTATGGTGGGGCCAAAACCGCATCACGAATGCAAATATTTACCATAAAGCAGTAGAGGTAAACTCTAAAATGTGCAATGTGTGAAGCGCGGAGAGGAAGGAGGAGGAAAGGTGGGGGGCGATGGCATGATTAGTTTCATTTCCTTTTTGTTCATAGGAGAATCATCCATGACTTCACCCATTTAGGGTGCACGAATCGACCCAAACACGTTCAAGGCTCTGCCTTTGCTTGTTTTTTATGCCTTAACTGCTTTCTTTTTTGCCTTTTTTCCTTTGCCATCTTATCAACAAAATTTTCCCTTTCCACTGAACTGAAAGGAACATAGATTCTTTTGAAGCTCATGACAGTCAGGACTTCCCATCTTTCCAGAAAATAAATGATAGAAATGGAATATTGTTTTTAGTAATGACAAATATAATCAATAATCAGTCACCTAGTGATACTGTGAAATATAGGAGTCTAACAGACCAAAAATAACCCTTCAACAAAATTCAACCATCTATCTAGGACATCTGCATCTATTTGGCCCTTAAATACAGGAATGTCAAAGTTTAATTGTATCTTAAAAGAAGCGATGCCTCCAGAGTGGTTGCTGGATGAAGATGCGCCATCGGTGGGTAGTCGTTGAAGTATTTGGGCAAAGTTATCCATCATCACGTTCCTTTGTTTCTCGAGGGTCTCCTCTAGAAATATTTTGATAGGATCTCCTGCTCCCTCGTATTTATTTTCTTCCACCATGGGAGGCTGTTGGGGTTTGCGAGGCCGATCTTGAAAAGGTTCAACCAGATCGAGCCCTAACTCCTTATACCCCGACCGTGTTGGGGACATGCAAAGAAAGATTGAGAAAGAGAAGACCGCTCTGATACCATTGATATGGAATTATGCAGGAACACAATAAAATATATAAATAAACATAAACGCAATGATGGAACATGAATAACACTTCATTTCATTAATATCAAATACTGAAAAATGCTTACAGATAGAATGGAAAATAGACTAGCTCAGGCGATGGTAGCTTATCTCTAAGAAGAGATGTTGTGGCTACATGCCTCTCAACTGTGTTACAATGAGGCTCAAGGGAATTTTATTATTATTGAACAATAAGAGAAAACCTAAACAACCAAAACCCTAACACGAGGAAATGTAACACCAAGAGTTTATGGGCCCCGTTGGGGTTAGTTGGGCAACCAAATTCCCGGGATCATAACTTGGTCATATTATCTCTATTTAACACGTATGATACCTTGTAGGAAATATCTCTCTAAGGACTACAACTATTGATGTGATTCCAATGAAATTTCTAGTTGAATCGTGCCAAAAAAATTTCCTTTGGGGACTCAAAATGGTTCCAGAAGTTCGGGACGCGAAAAACTGCTGAAAATAGTAAATAAGGAAATTGATGAAACTAACTAGGTGGAATAGGTGGGTGGCCACCAATATCCACCTAGATCATTCCTCCCCCTTAGGAATCAATGGTCCCCATTGTGTGCAGAGCCTCGATGAGGTGGGGAAATTTCGGTTGAACCTCGTCCCTGGTAAAGGAGTTAGCCTGCTTTGAAAAATCGGTATAGCTGGATCCTCTGCTGGTGGGTGTTATTGATCGGTATGTCCATGATCCAATCAGTTGTGGCTTATTCCATTTATTCTGGGTTTAAATTTGTTGGTGTGAGTTGTTCTTCCATGTTGGATGTGTGCAGTAGAGGTGGAAACTAGGGCCGAAGGCAGTCCACATTGAACACTGGGTGCATACCAAGGAATGGTGGAATACTGAGCTAAAAAAAATTGTTCCCTACAGCCTTGGTGATGGTGTTTGGCCCATATCGAAGTGGGTGAATCTTGCGGTGGGGTCCAACGAGGCACTCCTTTTGCAATTGTAGCCACACTTTTTCGCCCACCTGGAATTCGTGTGGAACTCGATGTTGATCATGTCGCTGCTTGTACTTAGCATTGTCTTTTTCCAATATGTAATGAACCTGTTGGTGGATGTGCTGAATGTGCTCAATGAAGCTATTCGCCTTGTTAGCTTCAAACTAGACATGAGTCGAATCTACCTGAGTAGCCGCAAATGGTAGGGATACGTCAATGGGACACAGTGGTTGGAATCCCAAGCCCACCTAAAAGGGGATGTGGCTGGTTGAGCTATGGATAGCCCAGTTATAGCTATTTTGTACATATGGGAGGCTCTCATCCTATGTGCATGTATGCTTTGAGTTGTACATGTGTAGAATGTGTACGATCATCCTGTTGACAACCTATGTATGTCCATCAGTTTGGGGATGGAAAGCTGTGGACTTCTTAAGCTTGGTGTCCAACATTGACCAGAGGTTGGTGGAGAAAAATGTACTGAGGAACCTGTTGTCCCAATCTGAGATGGTAGACTGTGGGATCCAAAGGTGTACCCACACTCGTTAAAAGAAGAGTTTAGTAGTGGCCTATATTGTGATATTCTTCTTGCAATTCGTCATAATGGTCATCTTCGAGAATCTGTCAACGACGATAAAAACACAGTCGTTGCCATGCTTAGTAAAAGGCACGACATGTAATCAATGGAGATGTATTCCTAAGGTCGACTAGGGGTAGGTAGAGGAGTATAGAGTCCTTGATTCTTGATGGTCGGTTTGGTAATGGCGCAAGAATTGCAGGATTTGATGTACTTCCCAACATCCTGTCGAAGGTTCGGCCAAAAGAAATAATTATGCAATATTGCCACTATTTTCTCGATGCCTAAATTCCCAACAACCCAACTATAGCGCGCTTCCCAAACCATATTGGAAAACTTGCTTGAGGGAACAAAAAGGTGTCCCAGGTGACATAACAGTGCATCCTGGAGGTGAAAATTTGGAACTTGCTTACCCTCCAGGAGCATCTTGTATGTGTGGCTGAAATCTGGATCGCTTCTGTAAAGAAGCAGCCAATCATAAGTCTTGTGCGCACAAGAGTTGAGCGCGGTGGTTAGTGCTAGGATCGGTGGTCGGCTGAGGTAGTTTGCAACATTATTGGTGTTTCCGTTCTTGTAATTGATGTTAAAATGAAACTGTTATAATTATGTGTACCACTTCTGATGGCGATTGTTCTGCAACTTCCGTTGTGTATGTATGAACTGTAGGGGTCGATGATCTATTTGGATGATTGTTTCCTTCTCCAAAATGTAATGCTTCCATTGTCAGCAAGCCTGCACAATGGAATACATCTCTTTTTCATAAGTGGGATACTTCCAGACTGTGTCGGAAAGTATCTCATTGTGATATGCCACTGGATGCCCCTATTGAGTAATAACTGCCCCAATAACATAGTCAGAGGTATATGTCTCGATCTCAAATGGTTGTTGCAATTTTGATAATGTGAGAACTGGTGAAGAGAAGAGGCGATGTTTCAAATCTACAAATACCTTCTGTTGATATTCAAACTAAAAGAATTTTTCTTTCCCTCCTCCCTTGGTGACTTGATTCAAGGGATAAGTGATATGAGAGAATCCCAACACGAACCTGCGATAGAAATTGGCAAGACCCAAAAAGCTACAGAGGGATGTTAGAGTGGTTGGGGCTGGCCAATCCCAAATGACTTGGATCTTTGCTGGATCCACATGCACCCCCACTCATCAATAACGTATCCTAGATACTGAACCTGGGTCATGCCAAAAGTGAACTTCTCCAAACAGGCACACAACTTGTGTTGCCACAGTGTTTGGAGGACCTGTCGGATGTGGTGGATGTCATCTTCCCAAATCTAGTTGAAGATCAGGATGTAATCCAAGTACACCACAAAAAATGAGTTGGTGAATGGCCACAAGATGTCATCCATCAACCGCATGAAGGTTGTGAGATCATTTGTCAACCCGAAAGGCATGACTAGCCATTTGAAGAGGCCTCCTTCACTTTGAAGGAAATATTCCACACATCGGAGGGTTCGATTTGTACCTGGTGATACCTGAAATTGAAGTCGATCTTCCTGAAATATTTGGCTCCCTTGAGCTGGTCCAGAAGGTCATCAATCCGTGGGATTGGATACCTATTTTGGATTGTGATTTTGTTTAGTGCTCGATAGTCAATACAAAGTCTCCAGGTGCCATCCTTCTTATGTACCAACACGATCGGGCTCCCACAGGGTGAGGATCTTGGCTTGATGTTCCCTTTCTGAAACAACTCTTGGTTCTGCCTCTTTATTTCATCATTTTCCGAAATAGAGCATCAATAGATCAACCCATTAGGCAGCGATGCGCCTGGGGTTAGATCAATGAAGTGCTTGACCTGACAGTGTAGATAAACCCCTATGGTTGAGGAGAAAATATCCTGGTATTCCTCCACGACTTTGTACATATGATGTTTTCGCGCAGGGGTGCCCTGTTTGGAGGCTACGACCACAATCTTCTTCTTGCCCTCTGGGCGAATCGTAAAGAAATTTTTTTTCCTGGTTTGGTAAATAATCTTACTACATTTCTTGGTAGTAACCAAAGAGATGGAGAAAGGCAGTGCTACCTACCATATTTTGTACAACTTATTTCCCAAATTAATAATAATAGAATGAGGCTGATACTCATACACGACATTTCGCTTCCACAATTATGGTTGGCCTAATAATACATTAGAAACTTCAACAAGAGAAATATCATAGAATTCCTCTTTCGTGAAGGGCTTGATGTTGTAGGGAAGGCGACACCGATGGCCGATGAAAATATCTTTTCCTTGGTGAAGCCACCTGATGGTATAAGGCTACGGGTATGTTGTGGTCGGTAGGTTGAGCCTCTTCGTGACCTCTGCTGAAATGAGGTTCTTTTGGCTTCTGTTATCGACAATAAATTGCAATGGAGAACCCTTCACCCACATCTGGGAATGGAAGAGGCTCCCCCCCTCCTCTAGATCCCTGAGCCCCCCCTTCTGGATCTTGGTGGTGGAAATGGTCTCACTGGGTTCTGCATCAATGATTTTCTTCCCTTTTTCATTTCCCTTGTTCGGTTCTAACTCAGAATCATAACATGCATCTAATTCAGATGCCTTCAGCTCAACCACCAATGCTTGTTTGGCCTGACACTCGCTTGTGTTGTGAGTGGAGATTTTATAAAATTCACACCACTTCCTCATGTCCTTCCTTGGATTTGTAGTATTTTTCTTTGCTTTCTGCTTCGGTTGGTTGTCCGGAGACACCCTGCTTTGGATTTGCCCCTTGTTTTGCGGTTTGGGGGCACCTTTCCCTGGCTTTAGATTCACGGATCCAAAGTCTCGCTTCTTCTGCTTAAATTTCTGTTTGATCTTGGTGGCATATCGACATGTCGTGCCAAGTGAGGTAATGTTGAGGAAATCCATTTCCTCATGAATGTATCCATGCCAAAAACTTCGGTATTTTAGCACCAAGTGTTTCTCCAAATATTTATTACCCAACTTTGTGCACAAGGTATGGAAAAAATTCATCAGCTCGTGCACATATTTCTCCCTTTTCTGCCGCAACGTGGTCCATTGAATGTACTTGTCCTCATAGCTCCCCACTGGGTAATATTGTTCCTTGATTTCATCTTGGAACAAATTCTAGGTGGGTGCGACTGTAAAAAGTGAAGGTTCTTCCTTATCCCTTTGTTCACAGCAGGTTTCCAACCAATCTTTGACATGGGGGGTGACTTTAAGAAGCACAAATGTAATATTTTCAGTATCGGAGAAATCATGGACTGAAAAATACCCTTCCAAAAAATTCAACCATCTATCTACAACGTCTGCATCTATTTGGCCCTCAAATATGGGAATGTCAAAGTTTACTTGTACCTTAAATGGAGTGGCGCCTCCAGAGTAGTTGCTGAATGAAGATGCACCACTAGTGGGTATTCGTTGAAGGATTTGGGAAATTTATCCATCATCGTGTTCCTTGATTTCTCGTGGGCCTCCTCAATCAATATTTTGATAGGATCTCCTGCTCCCTCATGTTTCTTTTCTTCCGCCATGGGAGGCCATCGGGGTTTTCGAGGCTAATGTTGCAAATGTTTAACCAGATTGAGCCCTAACTCCTTATACCATGACCTTGTTGGGGACATACAAAGAAAGATCGAGAAAGAGAAAACTGCTCTAATACCACTGATTCAAAGTTATGCAGGAACACAATAAAATAAAAAAATAAACATAAACGTAGAGATGCAATAAGAATAACACTTATTTTCATTAATATAAAATACTGAAAAATTCTTACAGATAGAATGGAAAATAAACTATCTCGGGCGATGGTAGCTTATCTCTAAGAATATATGTGGTGGCTACATTCCCTCTCTACTATGTTACAATGAGGCTCAAGGGCCTTTCTATCATTGAAAAATAAGAGAAAACCCTAAACAACTAAAACCCTAACTCGATGAGATGTAACACCAAGAGTTTGTGGGCCCTGTTGGGGTTAGTTGGACAACCAACTTCCCGAGGTGGTAACTTGGTCATATTATCTCCATTAGACACGTATATACCTCGTTGGTATGATCTCTCCAATGAATAAAAGTACTATTGCGATTTCTATGAAATTTCTTGATGAATCATACCAAAAAACGTTGTTTAGGGCCTCAAAAAAACTCTGGAATTTCATGACCCAAAAAACTGCTAAAAATAGTAAATAATAAAAGTGATGAAATTAACTAGGTGGAATAGACATGTGGCCACCAATATCCAAATGGATCAGGGGGTGATATCTCGTTTCACATATGTAAGTATATCAAATTGTTCTCCACGTTCCTCCAGGTATATTGGATGGCGCTCCACGCATGAAAAGTATATGGGAACACTCTTAATGTACGATTACGCATTAGGAAACACTACAACAGACCACACTTCCACATACTGTCAAGTATATTTCGGAAGTCCACCATAGGTTTTTATCATCACCTTAGGAAATCGTGTCGAGCACCTTGTACACTGTGATACACCAATCACAATATTCAAGAAGATTATCTTCCCATATGTAAATCCTTGGTTCTCCAGGGTGATACATTGAAATTCACATTTTCTTGGTAAACCCTTTTGCCTAGATTACCCCATTTTACTTTTGTTGTTAATTTATAAAATTTATTAGACCAACGTGGAAGACTAACCCCCTCAACCTTGCCGTTCATGTTGGATGTAAATGCTGCCTCCTCTTCCACCTGAGGCAACTCATGGATGTCTTCAGAAGAATGAAAAGATGCAGATTACATAATTTGGTACTTAAGGACCTCTTACTTCCAGTCCTCCACGTGAAATAGATCCACCAGAATCATATTTTCCTGTGAGTACTGAACCCAAGATTACTTCTTCATTTTCTAGAGAGTTCGACACAGTCGAAACATAAGTACCTAAGGCTTTATTTCCTGAGGTTATTGGACCTGACTATATTCAATGAGAGATAATACAACTTGAAGTTTTATAACCGGAGGCACCTCAGTTACCTACAACTGCTACTTCAAAACCTTCTCCTTCTCTTCCTCTATCTCATACCCTACAAAAAACCTTATATCTTGGACCCGACTATGAACCCCTTCCACTTGGTCTTGGTAGTATTAAATAGATTCCTTAGGAAGAGCACCGACCCTCCTCTATTGTTCATTTGATATGAACTCATCCTTTTCCTTTTCCTCAGGAAGAGCGCCAGGCCCATCCTTTTCCTTTTCTTCATACTCCATCACAAGCTCCTTTATTTGATTATTTTCCCTTCAAATCACCTGTGAGAAACCTTGGTACACCCCCACTCCTCCATCTTGGTCTGCACCTCCTACTTGGCCTTACAACCCTCCATATCATCCTCAGTCAGGGAATCAAAAATTTTCAGTAATATGTTCCACAACAACCTTAGTGGAACAATCCATCCCAAGGGTGGGGGCCTCAAAATAATTAAACACCTTCTCTAATGCCTCCACCCCAACCTCAACCTCAGCTTACTCATGCTGCTCCACCTGGGCTACCTCTAATACCTGCACAACCCAATCCGAACCCGAACAACAGACATGCACAATAGGACCCCAGTGGAGAAACATCCTATCCAGCTTATGCTGTGGAGATACAGGAGGTTAATCTCAGGTCGGGAAGAGTACTCCCAGACAACCATCTGACATCTCCATCTATAGAAGTTGAGGAGGAAAAATAAGGAGGTAACACTCAGATCCAACAACCTCCTTTTCCTGAGTGCTTGATCCACCCTAGTCAACACACCCTAGAGGAGACTGAACTTCTGGGAGAATTGGAAAATGTGTGTGTAAAGATACCACCTCTCTAGGCCATTAAGGATGTCCCTATCTACAATAGGCTCATTAAAGAAAAGTTCTTCAAGAAACCTGGGAGAAAGAAGAGAGATACCCCTACCATCAATGTGGTAGGACAAATGTCCGACCTAATGTTGGGTAGGGTGATATTTCCAAAGTACCTGGACCCTGGTAGTCCAGTTGTTGATGTGAACATCAATGGTGTCATAGTCCCCAACACTCTAATTGATCTAGGGGCTTCCATCAATGTCATGACCAAGGAAAATATGTCGAAACTTAATCTCCAAGGGACATTGGGGAAAACCACAATAGTTCTGCAACTTGCAGATCGGTCCACAGTAACTCCAGAAGGAATTGTTAAGGATGTTATGGTTACCATACACTCTTGGGAGTATCTTACAGCTTTCCTGGTCCTGCAACCAAAAACCAAGTTTAATGGTTATCCTCTCATCTTAGGGATACCTTGGTTAGCTACTGCAGATGCTTATATTAGCTGTCGAGCTAGAAAAATGACTATAAAAAATGGGCCTTTGTCTAAAAAACTAGTGTTATTTCCTCCATCCCAGCCTTCCATTGATCATGATATACCTATATGGTTGGAGGATGAAGAATATGATTTATATAACACTTTCCTTTTATGTACCATAGATGCTATTCTTAGAGGGGGGCAGCTTGATGAAGATGAACTCATCAACCATGCCATTCAAAACCAGTCCTCCACTAACATTCCTCACGAAACCTTAGTCAAAGAGTCTGAAATCCAACCTTGGATGGAAGTGCACTCAGTTGAGTCAACCTCCAAAACCACCAAGGGTATTGAGTTAGGACCATCTAGATATCTGAAAATCAACCCAGACCTCTCGAATGAAGAAGAGAAGTAGCTATGCCAACTTTTATGAGAGAATTTAGATGCATTTGCGTGGGATTACAAGGACATGAAAGGGGTGAATCCTTCAGTATGCATACATCATATTTACATAAAATAAGGATGCAAGCCTATGAGACAACCCCAAATAAGGATGAACCAAACTCTGAAGGACATAGTCAAAGAAGAGCTGCAGAAACTATTGGATCCAGGGTTCATATATCCTATATCCGACAATGAGAAGGTATCTCCTCTTGTACTAGTCCCAAAGAAGAATGGGAAGTGGCAAATTTGTGTTGATTATCGAGAACTTAAAAAATCCACAAAGAAAGACCATTTCCCTTTTCCCTTTATAGAACAAGTCCTAGATGGCCTTGCAGGGAAGAAGTTATTTTCCTTCTTAGATGGGTTCAATGGGTACAATCAGATTCAAATCAGCCCTGAAGACTAGGATAAGAATACTTTCACCTGCCCTTGGGGTACCTTCGCTTATCGAGTCCTACCCTTTGGGTTGTGCAATGCCCCAACCACCTTCCAAAGAGCTATCTTGAGCATTTTTTCTGAGTTAGTCCATGAATCCGTTGAAATCTACAGGATGATTTCACACCATATGGGGATGAATTCTAAGAAGATATCTCCAATTTGGGTAAATTATTAAGAAGGTGCATTGAGATGCATCTCTCCCTGATCCCATAAAAGTGTGAATTCCTAAGGAAAGTAGGAGCTGTGTTAGGGCACTCCATCTCCCAAGCAGGAATACAGGTAGACCCAAACAAAATCACTATCATAAAAAAGGTACCATCTCCTCAAAATCAGAAAGATGTCAGGAGTTTCTTAGGCTTAGCTGGTTATTATAGAAGGTTCATCAAATATTTCAACAAGATGGATTCACCATTATTTCGGTTATTGGCCAAATATTTTGAGTTTATTTGGCCTGGTCCTTGTCAAGAGCCTTTTGATCTCATTAAGGAAAATTTGACTACTAACCCCATCCTCTGAGGTCCAAATTCGACTCTACCTTTCCACATCCACACTGATGCATCCAACAAAGCTGTAGGGGAAACTTTAGGACAATTAGAGGACAAAATCCCTTATGCCATTTATTTCATCAGCAAGAACTTGTCCAAGGTTAAGCTGAATTATACTGTTACTGAGAATGAGATGTTAGCCATTGTCCATGCTTTGAACAAATTCAGGCATTATGTAACTGGATGTCGGACCTTTGTTCACACTGACCATGCACCCATCAAGTATTTAATGAACAAATTGGATGTTAATGCTAGGATAATTAGATGGTTGTTACTTTTACAACAATTTGATTTGACTATTGTTGATAAACCTAGAAAGGAGAATGTTGTTGCAGATTTTTTGTCCAGGTTAGCTCTCCCTGCAGGTGAAGAAGGAATGGTGGATGACCAGATACAAGATGAGAATCTCTTTTCTATATCAACACTCTCACCATGGTTTTCTGATATAGCCAACTACTTGGTTTTTGGGAAACTCCCTCCTAATCTTTCATTTAGGGAGAAGAGAAGAATCATCAGAAAAAGCTCCCCTTTCACATGGATCGAGGGAAATATTTTCAATCTAGGCCCTAATAAAATCCTCAGGAGATGTGTGAGGGAGGAAGAAGTTTTTGATATCCTCTCTGCATGTCACGATGGTCCATGTGGATGCCACTTTGCTGCAAAGAGATCTGCTTACAAAGTTTTGCAGGAAAGATACTATTGGCATACCCTTCACCAAGATTCCAGAAGATACACCAACAGGTGTGACTAGTGCTAAAGGATGGGGAAACCCACACAAAGGGATGAGATTCCTTTGCACCATTTTAAAATGGGGCATGGAATTTGTTGGACCAATCGAACCACCATCCAGAAAAATTAATTATATCATAGTCTGCACTGATTACCTGACAAAGTGGGCTGAAACAAAAGCAGTGAAGGTAGAAAAATAGGAGAAAGTAGCAGAATTTATGAGGGAGAATGTGTTTTACAAGTTTGGGTACCCTAGAGAAATAGTCACTGATCAGGGAGCACAATTCACTTCTCACCTCATTGAAAATATTTTGAGGAAGCACAAGATTAAGCATAGAACTTCTACTTCCTATCACCCTCAGGTGAATGGCCAAGTAGAAGTAACTAACATAGATTTAGAGAGCATCCTCACCAAGGTTGTGAGCAACAACATAAAACATTGGGAAGACAGATTGGTAGAAGCTACTTTGGCCTACAACACTACTTAGTAGACAACAACATGATTCACTCCCTATGAACTAGTCTATGGTAAGAAAGCTCAACTTTTAGTTGAGTTTGAATTCAATACTTTAAGAATGGAAATTGAATTAAATCTAGATCTATCAAATGCCCAAAAAGAGAGGCTGCTGCAACTAAATGGATTGGATGAGATCAGAATGCAAGTACTTCTTCACACAGAGGTAGTTCAGCTGCAAAGGAAGGTATGGCATGACAAGAACATTAAGGATAAGGCCTTCCAAGAAGGATATTGGGTGTTTTTGTATGATTAAAGGTTTCAATAATTTAAGGGAAAATTTATGACAAGATGGCTGGGACCATACACAGTGGAAAAATGTTTTGAAAATGGCGCAGTTCAAATCAGGACCATAGATGAGGAAGGAATCCCTTTGCTTGTCAATGGTCACATACTTAAAATTTACAAGAAGCCATTATCTAGGGTAGAGTTCATAAATTAAATAAGCAGAGAGGTGTATATAATGGGAAACTCTATAGTTTCCAGCACCTCCTATCAAAAAAAGAAAAAAAGAATAAAAAGAGAATAAAGATCCATGGGTGAAAACCTCTCTGAGGTGCTCAAGGAAATCTTGTGGGTTGAAAACCTCGATGGAGGCAACCAACTTACATTCAAAAAAAGAAGAGAAATACATCTGCATCTTCGTGTTTTCTGTGTTTATTGTTGTGCAAGTTATTAATGGTTTCTGGAAACACAAGGAAGTAATCACCTTCTTCTCTCCCCTTCTATTTTACCATCCATCCCAACATTCACTGCATTAATTTCCATAATTCCTTCCATCACCTCCATACACCACATTCCTACATTCATGAGCACAATGTAGCAAAAGAAAGCAAGCCACAAGCTGCTACAAACATCAGAAATTTCCTTAAAAAAAAGTTGTTCATGGACTGCAATGAAAAACAAAAAGGAAAGCTGCATAAAAGACTTCAGGAGAACAATAATTCCACCCATGACATCTCAAGCACCCCACACAGCATCTACAACAAGAAAATATCAACAACTCACTCAGAGAGCTGCTCATTCAACAAGCTTCTCACTAAGAAAACATGAAAGTAGTGAAGAACAAAACATCTAAAAAGCTTGTATCCTCAACCCAGCTCTTGCAAACACCTTGATAACAATAGGTAAGATTAGGTATAGCCTTTCACTACTTGCTATGCATTCATAATAGCCAGAAATAATTAAATGCAAACATTTGGAATTTAGAAGGTAGAAAAGTGACCAGTTAGCTTGGCCACCATTGTGAAGTATGACTGGGGAGAACTGCAAGTTCAGGCCATCTGGGCATGCAAAAAAAAGTAAAAATTATTAAATCAATTGGAGTAGAATGAGAGGAGGAAACAAGAAGTCCATCATGAATTAAAAAAGAGAAGGAAAAAACGGTCTCTAACAAAAACTGGAGTGGAGCCCGAGTTGCATTAGCGCTCCAAAATTAGTTGCGCAATCTAATAAAAAGAGTTCTCGTCTCATCCAAACTAGTGAATTGAGAATTTTTGAGGGAAAGAGACCGAAGGGAGCCTGCAATACAACAGTATCGAGTTTGGGTTGTGTATTTTAACAACATGCAGCAACAGACGCAGAACAACATCACCAGCAGTTGGGCTAGCTTCCGAAGTATATTGCATATCAGACACAGTAGCAAAGGACCAGGGGAATCTTTTGTAGTAACCCAAACAAGGCAGCATTCCATTCCTAGCCTTAGAGAAGAAGGAGAAGAAGAGACAGAAGAAGAGCCAGAAGAGGAACAAGAAGAAGAAGAGGAAGAGACATAGGACCAAGGAGAAACAAAAGAAATGGAAATGGAGACAAAAGTCATAAAGGTAGCAGAAAGTGAGTTAGAAGAAGACTCACAACACCACCCAAAATCCCCTCAAAACCAAGAGGAAGTTGCCACCTTAGCTTCTTTGAGCACAAAGAGAAAAAGGCAGACATCTATGTATTTCCGAACAAAAAAGAGTCAGAAGGTAAGTCAAAAAGAGCTAGAAACTCCTCCCAAGAGCCCCATCATCATTGAAGAATCACCAAGGGAGGAGGAAAGAAGCAGAGAGATAGTTCTGAAGGAGTAGCTGCAGATGGAACAGGCAAATAATATAACACTAAAGGAGAAATTGCAACAAAAAGGGCAACAAGTAGCCACCATGGCATACTTGTGCATAGAAGCCCTTCAACACACATTCCCTGTTGACTCATATGCTATGTACCTCAAGGAGCAATGGCTCCTATTTCAAATCACAACTCTAGCCTCCCATGGATCGTAGGCAATTCATGGATTTATACAAGCAAGCTAACATGGCTGATTAGGAAAAGATGGCAGAGTTTCATGTGCATAACCTTGTGCTGAAAAATCTGGATACTTGGGACGCCGATTCTACAATGGGGGTTATGTAGTTGATGGCTCTAGTATCTTGGTTGGTGAATGAGGACACTAGAGCAAAAGAGATATGGAGGGTCATGAGAAGAAGAAATAGAGAACCCTTACATATCATACTAGGATTGTTCAGCCCAAGAGGAGTCATCCTTAACCTTCAAGAGATTGAAAAGGACCCTCCATTAGTTGAAAGCTACCTCCAGAATCAAACACAGGTAGTAGGCCACTTTGATGATGTTTCTAGGAAGATAGAAGATGAGTGAATTATGGACAGCCAGAGGAGGTGGAACAACCTCCCTCATAGCCTCAAGAACATGGAGTACCATACTCCAGAAAGGCTGAGGGGTGCCTTGGAAAGAGTACCATTATACAAGAGGGCCATGAAGGCCAAGCGGATCCAATGGATTGGTCTCAAGCTCAGTCCAAGTTTGTTGTTGGGGCTGAATGATGAAAGGGAAACAGATGCACAAGATAGAGAATGTGATAATGTAGAAAAGAGTAATGGGTTTTACCCCCCTGAGGGGGTTCCCACACTTCTTCCTTATGAAGTCAGGGGGGTTGTCAAATCCTTGAAAAATGCGAGAGGAAGATTAGTTGCTGAGAGGACGAGAAACCATTCAGTAGGGGGGTGATGATGAGCTCTATCATTAGACATATTTGGAGGGGTTAATGGTCACCTTTTTGCCTTCTTAAATCTCTTTCTCTTGCAATTTTATTGTTATTTGGTTTTATGATGCTAGTATAGGTGGTGATTAAGGCTAACATACTTTGAGTGCCTAATATGAGGTTGCGTGAAAAAAATAATGAGTAATTGGCATTATTGTTGGAAGATTTTATCGTAAAGAATTAAAGGAGACAACAAGGAGAAATTATAGGAGGATTTTCCACACTCCTTAACTCTCGAAGGCAGCCAAAGGATTCCCAAGGATTCTCCCCAACAATTCGAATTCCAGAGGCAGCCAAACAACTCAAATACCAAAGTGCACTCAATCTATGTTTACATGGAGTCAAGTGGACTCAATCACTATTTTCAAGGGAGCTGTTGGTAGCTACCCTATAGAATAAATAGAGCAGATCTAGAGCTAGGAAGGATTCGATTCTATTTGGAAAATTTATACAAGCTATTTAGTTTTTTATTGTACGTAGTGATTCAAACTTTCAAAAATGTACGATACTATTCTTTCATGTAATGAGCAGAATGATTTCATTTTACCTGATGAATTGTTCTAGAGATCTAGGGCTGTAAGGCCCAATCCATGTGTTTTCTCACCTTCTTCGTTGTACTTGTTATTTGCTTTCTGCCATTCATTTAGATCTGCTTCCGATAGTTTCATTGTTTTTTAGTTTTTCTTTCAATGTGCTGCTTTAGGTTTTGTTATAGGTCAAATAACCTCCTCATCAGATCAGAGGGGAAGATAAATATGGAAGGAATACAAAGACCTAAACTAAACCTACTTCTGCCAAGGTAACGCACCCCTATAACATCCAGAGAGCGTTATAACGTACCTGATCAATGAAAAGGTCGCGTCGCGTTAGTGGATAGGGCAACGCTCTATTTAGACTAGAGGGCATCGTTACTCGTGTTTTGAGTTTGAAACAGGAAAAACCCGTGGAGAATGATTTGAATTTCCAACTTTTTCTCATAAGAGAGTCAGTACAAAATAGAAACTGCAAAGCACTAGTCTCTTATTGGGCCTTGTCATAAACAACTGAACTCTCAAGGAAGGCAAAAGCATGGGAAGTTGAGGAAACAACTTGGCTTTTTATATTTAGAATTGGTGGAAGGAGAAAGGCAATGATTTCTCTCTCCATCTCCTATAAAATGGAGCTGTAGGCTCTTGGTTGAAGGTCGAAGGTTTGTCAAATTTTTTTGAATACATGTGAAGTAGAGCATTACTGTTGTAGTGTGAAGGTCAAAGATCAAAGAGGTTCATTGAGAACTTGTTGATCAAGACATCACCACATTAAGAGATAGAGAGATTGGAAGACTGAGGAGGGCTTGGTGCAACCGACGATTGTAATCCTCCTTTTTATAAATCAATAGAACTGATCTGTTTTGTCCATTCTATGCGTTGATATTGTTATTGTTCTTCAATTGCTTATATAGCATGAGATGAATGGCTTATATGTGCATTGTTTAATGTTTATCATATATTAACTTAATTGGTAGGAAATGTATGTTGTGGTAGATATTACATGGGTGCTTTGATTGATCACAGGGTCGATATTTGGAGCAGGTGAAGGAGGACCCCTGCTTCGCTGGTTAGCACTCTCCAAAATACTTCAGGATCATAAAAGAGGTAATCTTCCATCTTATTTCGTCAAGTTGTTTTAAGTTGATATGAACATATATGTATCTTCTTTGTGAACTATACAACTAATCTTACTGTCTGCCTCGGGCACCGAAAATCCCTGAGAGGGATACTCGAGAACCAAAAACCCAAGTATTTTACCCTATAGTAGAATTGGCGACTCCACTGGGGAGTTTAACCCCAGTTTCCGGATTTTTTCCTTCCGTCTTTCCTCTGTTCATATATCCTTCTGACCAGCTTTCATGCCTAGTAAACATTTCAAAAGCTCACAGAGTTCAGTCCTGTGATTTTTTGGCCATCTGAAGAACTTTACCCTAGCTAACACAGTCTTTGTCAATATTCCAGAGCATTATAACGCGACCTAGCTTTGATTACAGTGCATTAGTCTCTCCATTAACGCTGTCTCTGCTCAGAACCAGTGCGTTACTCAGCCAAAAAATTGTTGTTCACCCCTGTGCTGTGTTCCTTTTTGGTTGCAGAGTTTTGGCCATAAGAACCACTTCTTGACTGAATCCCTGTGCTTGTTTACCAGTTGGCATTGCTATTTGTTTGTTCTTGTTTAAAAATTTAGTGTTGAAAGCATTTACTTTTTTAGAAGAATTTTTTTTTTAGTTTTTCTGCATCTTGCTGAATTAATTTTGAAAATTTCAGTTAAAAGACTATTAAGATGAGGTAAATAAATGTCTGAATATTTAAGGCTAAACTTTTCTATTTGAATGTTAGTGCATGGATGTTGAAATGAAACCTCTCCTTGTAGAAATACTCTTCATCGAATTGAATATTTAGAGCATATTTTTGCATGGTTTCTTGAGTCAGAGTCTCATTACATTTCATACGTCTACTCCCCCTCCGCAAGACTAATAATCAAGTACACTAAGAATCAAGCGATAATAAAATCAATCACATTAATTTTTCTAAGCTCACACCAACAGTAGTTCAGGCTAGGATCTTGGGTTAGGAAAAGTGAGAAAATCACCCAAGATCTCAAAACTTGATACTAGAGTCATTAACGAGCGAAATCCTACTACACTCGTATTATCGGGACCACTCCTTTACTGGAGCTAATTGAGAGACAACACTTGGGTGCACAAGAAGGCAGCCCACCTTCGACTGCATCCGGTCGGCATTCTATATATTGGGGTTCCCTTCGGGGATGTCGAAACTAGATTAGGGATCTAGGTGTTCTGCCCATATAGCATGTTGTCCTAGACCATGGACCCCCCTGATGATGTCTGTGATTTGAGGTATCCTTAGTGGCCATAATTTTTAGGGACTTACACAAGGTGACTGGGACGGGCTGTCCTGGTAGCTGAAACAGATGGACCTACTTTGTCTTCGGTCTTTAGGAGGGTACTCGTCTTCACGAGACTGCTTGCAGCTATCGTCTAAGGTTCGGGCGAAGCTCTAGATTAATTGTAACTATACTTTTGACCAACCCTCTCTGTATACTATTGTGATACTAGATTTCATCACCAACAAATGGTAGTACTCAGACAGGGCACCCTATTCTGGCTGCTTGCTGATTGATTTTAGAGAGTCCTTTTTTATTTTTTATTTTTTAGGCGTGTGGTTACTGTCATTGAGACTTTATAATATATCACAATTTCTTAAAATTTGTTAAAAAATAAACAGGTCACTGTGGCGTCATCTGACCCACGCCATTTGTCCCGATGACAACAAGGTCTACCTCCTTTGATTCTTGAGGAAGAATTGAACCTTGGTGAACCCGTGCCTTCTGCAGAAGAGCAGTCTCCATCGACAAACCCCTATTTTCACATAGCCTCATATCATACAGAATTGCTGGAGGACCCTTTCACGGAAGGTGGCGTACCTCATTACAATCCTCCACTCACTGATCCATTGGCAATTGTGATAATTTAGATTCCACCACGCCAAGACATGTCTTTGGCTGCACAAACATCCATTTCACAACCGACATCCACAGGGTCGATACCAATGGCAACCATCCCAAGTTTGCCACCATCCTCCCCGCCAGTTGTCAGTTCTATGACATTACTTGGTAACCCCAGTAGTCAACTTATTCCTAGTCCCAACCCTATGATCATCACAACTATAAGTAACTCGCCGAGTCCTTCGGGACATACTCCTACCGTGACCACGTTGGGACCTACGGTTCCTCCTCCCACGAGTGGGACTACTTTGGTTCCTTTTAGCAACCCTTTCGGCTGGAACCCTTTGCTGAGTTCAAACCCCTTGGCCACCATACCAGGGGGCACTGTCACCAGCATGCAGATAACAAGGAACATTTCACTACGCCTGCAATCGTTAGGACAAACCAGACAACCTATTGTTAACACTATTCCCTTAATTGGTTTAAATATCGGTGTAGGGTCTATGCCATTTCCTAACTATGCAAGTAGTAGCATGCCTCCGGGAAGCTTTATTGCATCCATATGGACTAACCCACACCAAAATCCATCTGGAATGGGAGGGAACTTTTATACTGGGGGCAACCAACCGTTCACCCCACAATACAATATGCCCTATGGAAAACAACCATATATCCCTACCCCTCCACCTATAGGAAATTTTTATCAAAGTCCTACTTATCCTATTGGTAACACATTGATGGGCAGAACCTATGGTCCAAATAGTCAGCCAATACTTCCTTGGTTATATTCGTGGCCAAACCCGCAATTGCCATTTTTGGCAGCTCTAGACATTCCCGACATCCATAAACTGACTAATGACCCCATCAATCACAACCCACTCTGGCCTCCAGTACCGCACAAGATTCCTTCTGACATCCCAAAGTTCGATGGGAAACAAGGGGACGACCCAGCCGCACACATCACTACCTTTCATTTATGGTCTATATCTAATTCCATGGTGGATGATAGTGTCCGGATTCGATTGTTCCCCCGCACCCTTACAGGCAATGCTGCCAAGTGGTATGTTGAATTTCCACGTGCCACCATAAACACTTTTGGCGCTTTAGCGACGGAGTTTCTAAAGAATTTCCAATTACTAATCAGATTTGAAACCAGAATGAAACTATTAACCTCACTGCACTAAGACACTGCCACCCACATCTCCGATCATATTCATGAATGGAGGCGTAGGAGGAGGGTGGTCAAAGCGCCAATCCTGAATCATCTGCTATCTAATTGGTTTTGTAAGTCTCTCTTACCCCACATCTCTAAAGACATTGGCATATCCGGTGTAGTCACAGAAGATCAATGCATTCGTCATTCCCATCATTTAGATTTAATCTATTCACAATCTGGCACGCTATATGATTTTCTCCCTAATGCCCCTGGCAACCCAAATCCTCCCGCTACTCAGAAAATCGGAGCCCACGCCGACGATCTCGTTGGCACAATCTCTGGCATAGCCACAAAAAATCTCGGGGACAAACCTCCTAGCCATCTTCGGCTGCCACTGCCCCTAACCAAACGACTACTCTTCCTACCGCTGAGGTAAATTCTGTGAAAACTTCACAAAAACCTAGTGGAAAGAATAAGAAGAAAAAGAAAAAGACATCTTCTTCGGAAGAGTAGTCAGACAATCAGAATAATCCTAATCAGAAAAACGCTGCCAAAAATGACAAAGGGAAGGATAAACCCATGAAATTTCCTTGCAATATCTGTGCGGAGGACCACTTGACATAAAAATGTCCTCAGCTGTAGGAATGCACCGATTTTATCGCAAACAAGGATTCTGGGCGAACACCTGCCGTTCTTCATAATCCTTTCCCTAATCAACAACAGCAACACCAACACATGGTTGACAACCCGCCATAACCCCAGCAATGAGGAAATGGTGGTTCACATCCTTCCGGTGAATGATCATCCGAAATTTATGGCATTGAGAGTGTTGAACTTCAAACAAGAGCCAAGCTTTATGGAAATCCTACCATAGACGCTCAAGAACCTGGTACTAGTTCAAATCCACCACTGACCAAATATTTACATATCGAACGGCCTACTAATGACCCCGTAATTCATCCCCCAAAAGGGACACTTCGACGCACGACTCATAACACCTCTGCATGTGCAGCCCAAAACTACAACATTGTAGAAGATTTGGCGCACGCACCGTCAGCTATGTTTGCTCTCGAAGTATTGCAAACTTGTCCAGCAAAAAGGAAAGCCTTCCTTTCGGCCATTGGTGGAATAGACCCCCAGGATTCCATGCTAGCTATCTTTGATATGGAAAAATCTCAGACTCGCCTCTCGTACCAACTCACGTTCCAAGTGTAGGTTGTGTCGAAAGGGAGACCAATCCATCGCACTGTCATTGACGAAGGTGCTTCGACCTGCGTTATGTCACAAGCTTGCTGGCTTGCTTTAGGTTCTCCTACCTTAACACAGCTGTCGAATTCCCTCAAAGATTTCGATGGCTACAGGTTCCTCCCAAAAGGATACCTTGCTAGCTTTCCCATCACTCTGAGTGGGAAAACGGTAACCGTGGACGTTGAAGTCGTAGATCGCCATCTCGACTATAATCTATTGCTCGGTCGCAGTTGGTCTTATGCGATGACGGCCATTGTTTCTTCGGTCTTCCGACTCGTCCTATTTCCATTGGATGGGAAAATAGTCATAGTGGATTAGTTATCCTTCTGCACCCCTGATTATTCCATGTTACCAATTAGCACCGTACCCCTAATAGGAGGATCTTCTGACTCTTATGTCAGTATTGGTACCGATATTCTAAAGGAATCTTCCCTACTAGGTTGTTTTCCTCTCCCACCGCCAGAGATCCCAAATACAGTTGCAATGATATCCACCAATTTCTATGGCTCTATCGACCCATGGATCCTCCCGGCACCTTCAGAAATTGATTCCTACGGAGATCAGATGCCACTCTCACCAGCCGAGTTGGCCTACCAAGCCATCCAAATTACATCTGAACCCTCCACTACTATGGTTTCGACCAAAGGTACAAACCTCCCACACATCACAGTTCTCTCTAAGGATCTCCTCAATGAAGTCTTGCCTACAGACGAAGCTATTTGAGAGATCATGTCTCTAGAAGAACGACCTTGGGGAGAGTTTCACCATCGCGCTTCGATGATCGACTCAGATGTGATAAAAACTGAAATCTCATCCTTTGACCCACCTGAGATGGTTCCCTCCGCTTACACGACTGTTCAAACTATCGATTCAGAAGGGAACATGGGTAATCATTCTAAGACAATTCTCATTTATATCTCAGTCAAAACGGGTATCGTGGAAAATATTCAGATTGGAGCAAATTGAAATCCTGAGGAAATTGCATGCTTCACATCCCTTTTCAAGGAATTCCACGATGTGTTCACTTGGTCTTATGATGAAATGCCCATCATCGATCCATCTATATTTGAGCACGAAATCAAGATTTATGACAATGCCAAACCAATTCGGCAGCGACTCAGACCCGTCGACCCGCGAAAAGCAGCCACCATCAAAATTGAGGTAGAAAAAATTTTAAACGCTAGTTTCATCTATCCCGTTCCTTTGACGGAATGGGTTTCCAATCCGGTTCCTGTCGATAAAAAACAAGGCAACATTTGAGTTTGTGTTGACTATTGCGATCTGAACGCTGCTTGTCCCAAAGACAATTATCCTACGCCGTTCATAGATCAGATTCTTGATGATTGTACCAGATGCGAATATTTTTCCTTCATGGATGGATTCTCGGGCTATAACCAGATTGCGATTAAAAAATAATACCAACATAAAACTTCCTTCATCTGTCCTTGGGGCACATTTGCATATCGTAAACTCCCATTCGGTCTGAAGAATGCTAGAGAAAATTTTCAGCGGGCTATGGACTATGATTTTCATGACATTCGACATATTGTACAGGCTTACTTGGATGACCTTCCGGCCCATTCCAAGAAACGACCTGATCACCTTGCTCATCTGAAAGAAATTTTTGCTAGGTGTAGATTCTACAATATACGTATGAATCCTCATAAGTGTGTATTTATGGTTGAGTCCGGGCGTCTGTTAGGTTTCATTGTCTCCAAGCACAGGATTAGGGTTGATCCTGATAAGGTTAAAGCAATTGTTGAATTTCCGGCACCACAATCCATCCTTCAACTCCAACATTTGCAAGGGAAGGCAAAATTTTTACGTCGATTCATCGTTAACTATGCCGAGATGACGAAAGGATTTATGCGATTATTGAAGAAAGGAACACTATACTTGTGGGATGACCAAGCTCAACAGTCATTTGATGCTTTAAAACATGCACTTGTTTCAGCCCCACTCCTTAGTGCCCCCGACTACTCATGCGACTTTCTCCTCTACCTGGCAGCCTCACCATCCTCACTTGGAATGGTTCTGGTTCAAGTTCACAGTGATGACAATGAACATGTGATATACTATTTTTCCAAAGGTCTAATCGGACCTAAACTATGTTATTCACATGTGGAGAAACTTTCTCTGGCAGTAGTTTTTTCCATCACCCGACTCCGACACTATATATTGCTGCGACAGACTATAGTTATTGCTTTGGAGAACCCCATGTGACACATCCTGTCTCGATTTTTTTTTCCAAATGGATCATAATCCTCCAACAATTTGATTTGGTCTTCACATCTGCCAAAGCAAAGAAATCCCTCGTCTTCACCGAATTATTATCAGACCTTCCCAGAATCGACCCCGGGGAAGTAGCTCATGATCCATTTCCTGATGAATCTGTATACTTGGTCGATTCTTCGGACCCATGGTATGGAGAGATTTTCGTCTACCTACAAACCCAACGCTTCTGCCCAACTCTCACGTCCGACGACTGTTGTCGTATTCGCCACCAGGAAAAGCACTACCTCGTGCTAAATGATACATTATATCGCCATGGTATCGATACTATTCTCCGGCGTTGTCTCACTTTCAATGAAGTGGAACGTGTTTTGAATGACTGCCATGCAGGGGCATGCAGTGGTCATCTTTCAAGCATAGCTACTTCCCAAAAAATCCTGCGTGCAGGTTACTATTGGCCCACTTTGTTTAAAGACTGCATTGCAGCGGTCTAGAAGTGCCATCCATGTCAAATTTTCACAAAGAAATTGCGTGCTCATCCTGCCTCCCTCCATCCAGTTATCTCCATTGGTCCTTTCACTAAATGGGGAATTGACTTTGTCACCTGCAATCCCGCTTCAGAAAATGGACACAACTACATCGTGGTTGCGGTCGACTATTTTACGAAATGGACGGAAGCCATTCCCACTTTTAAGGCCCATGGTGAAACCGCCGCTCTCTTCCTATTCAATCAGGTAATCTGTCAGTTCAGCATACCCCTATATATTTTCACAGATCATGGATCCCACTTTCAAAATCATATGATGACTGAATTAACATCCATGCTAGGTTTTCGTCAAGATCAATCTCCATCTTACTATCCTCAAGCTAATGGTCAAGTCGAAGCCATAAATGGCGTCCTCAAAACCATGATTCGTCGATTGGTCGGAAACCATAAAACCACATGGCATCGGAAGTTGTATTCCGCTTTATGGGCATACCGAATTTTAGTCAAAACTGCCACAGGATTCACGCCATTTGAACTTGCAGTCGGCCTGGAGGCAGTACTTCCAATCGAGTGTGAAATTCCATCACTCAAACTCGCGGTTGAACTCCTACCCAGCACCACTGCAACAGAAGAGCGCTTGCTCTCACTCGATCATTTGGACGAAACTTGTCAAGATGCTAAACTAGCACTCAAAGCTCACTAGTGCCGAGTCAAAGCTCAATACGACAAATCTGTCAAGCCTCGTTCTTTCCAAGAGGTTGATCTTGTTCTAATTTATGATCAGAAACATGACTTCTTGGGGGCAGGAACACTCCAACCATTATGGATTGGTCCTTACATCGTCACTAAAGTCCTCTCAAAAGAGGCTTACGAACTTCAAGACTGTAATGGAATTCCGCTCGCGGAGCCCTGCAACGGGCTCTATCTAAAGAAATATTTTGCCAAGTTTCGCACTAGGCATATGCCTTGTAATTTTATGTATATAAGTTTTGCCTATTGTTTTGATGTATCTAGATATTTTTTTGTTTTTGAGGTGTTTTATTCTCATCTACAATCTTTTTCTTTCGCACAGATTCCATCACCATCCTTATCATACGTCGGATACGTGGACAGTGCTAGTCGTCACAC
Organism: Pinus albicaulis; assembly: GCA_034641835.2. Classification (NCBI taxonomy): domain Eukaryota; kingdom Viridiplantae; phylum Streptophyta; class Pinopsida; order Pinales; family Pinaceae; genus Pinus; species Pinus albicaulis. The sequence goes on from CM076582.1 coordinate 373,777,581, forward strand.
TAGACACATTGCTTCAACTGCTTGGGTTCTCTACACTACTGAGTCGGAACTTCTTGGTTCTGGGGGAATATTCCTAGGAAGTGCCACCAATAATGTTGCTGAGTACATGTCAGTGATCCAACTCCTCATGGAGGTGGCATCTCGCAACATCTCTAGTTTAGTGGTCAAGTTAGATTCCCAACTCATCATTATGCAGTTAAACAATCATTACCGTGTTTGTCATCCTGTTTTGTTACGTTATTTTTTAAGGGTGCGACTTTTATAACGTCAATTTCAAACAATCATATTTGAGCATGTTCCTAGAGAATTTAATGCATTAGACGATTCATTGGAAAATTATGTGTTATATTGGCATTAGTCACATTTGTTATAAAAGATTTACACATGAGTATATATATTTTTTATTTTATAGAAAATACATAAAAATTCAAAAACAAAAAATCACCAAAAAATATGTGTGTATATATATATATATGTGTCGTGTCTAGTACAATAGTTACATCAAAAAATCTTCCAAAACTTGGGTGTTTTACAAAAATTTGGCTATACTAAGCCACGCTCTGACACTTATACATCTTCTCTGCCCGCTAGGCCTGATGCTCAAAATAACATACAACTGCCCTGGCTATCCTCCTCAGAGGCACTAGATATCTCTCCGGCACACCTACAGTATATCGCTGCAGACAAACTGAGACCTCCCACATAGGAAGAGGTCGTACACCCATACTCAAACCCTCCAAGTTCCTGGAGAGTTCGTGTAAGATCTGGGCATCATCATCTACGGAGGCTTCTGCATCCTCAACTGATGCGCCAGCCTCGGGCTACATTGCTCGCCGTGCATAGTGAGGGGCCCAACCGGGCGGACGGGTGCCACATCTGTGTCAAGAAAACAAGCTTCATGTCAAAACATATTTTTCACCCTATTTCAAACAAAAAAATTGCATAAACATTCAAAAGACAAAAACAAAGTACTTCCTAAAGCACACTGATCATTTCTTTCTTACCATCGAGTCCCCACTGGGTGCCAGGGGGCAACACTAACTCTAGATCGTAGGTGAATTTCATCCCTGCATAGGGATAATCCTCAATCATAATGATCTGTGAGTCCAGCCACTCAAAAAACCCATCATCAAAGAAGTGACAGACTGGGCCCTCTCCAGTCCGCGGAATCAAAGCTGCCCACTGAGCTTGTCTCGGCTAGCATGGGCCCAATGGCACTATACAAATCCTGGGCCTCATCAATGGCACCCACTCCAGTAGGGAGGAAACGATCAATGTTCTGTACCCAAACTCTCTTTGGGTACGGGTCTTGCATGCTATGAGCTCTGCTCAGACCTGATGGACAACTCCATCACACTAGTCAAACACCTGAGGCTACATACAATCCAAGGCTAGTAGCATCTGGGCCTTGGTGGCCACATTCTGACTCTTGGCCCCTGCCAAGCGAACAATCATCCATAGTATAGACCTCAATGGTCTCAAAGCCACCCGTGAAATAGGTACCCGGTTTCTCACAACCTCTGTGTTGCATATGCACTGAGTAAGATGAGATCAGCAGTGGAGTGCGGATCTGCTCTAGACCCCGTCAAGTTGGGCCTCAGTCCATGACATGAAAGGTCGGTCAAAGAGTAAACATCTTCCTTCTCAATTGAGAGCTCATTTCCCCCAATTCGAAAGACATGATGGCGCTCGTCCCATTGCTAAATCGGCCACCTCAAGAGGTCCTCTTGACCCCTCATAGGTTCTAAACATGCATATTTTAGCAAACCGCATCACCAGAGAGCCATTATACTTGCAGAATCAGTAACCATATCTCTTTCTTCTCGTTCATGTTCTCTCTCTCGCCAGATACTCATGATTAACAGCTGAATACCTACAAATACAACATTTTCAACCGATTAGAAATTTTCTGGAACACTTCAAAATGCTTATTAATGAGTTCCTAAAAAATGTGTTGCACCTAACGCTAGCTATAGAGCAAAACAGAGCCCGTTAACGCGCCTTTCCTTCACGGGAAGTGTGCTTAACGCGGGTCCAGCACCGCTGGCCCACGTTAGCTGCTAATATTTTTTAGGGCCTGCCAAATTTCCCATTTTAAACCAGAAAAACTTCACAAAAACGCAATAAAATGATAGCAAGAGGTTCTAGCTCTTGCCTAGATCTTGCGGGAAGGAAAACCGTTGCCTGGATTGACCACAATCGCCAGCTGAAGTTTTCACCCTTTTTCACCCCAAAGCTCCTTCACAGCATTCAAAACAGTGAAAATGAAAGTATTCTGACCTTCTTATAGCCATTCCTGGGGCATGACTCTCTTAGCTAGTCCGCAAAAAGTCATGAATTCTTCCTGCACATGTGTCGCAACTATTGAGTTTAGTTAGTGATGTCCTGATGAGTGATCAAGATTTATATGCAGACATAAGCATGTTTTGACCTGTTTATTGAGCATTCTTTTTACGCTATTTTTCTTGCTCATTAATCTAAAAAACCTCGAGTTCTCTTCTTTAGACTCGTTAAAATTATATGAAGTCAATTTTGATCATTCTTTTTATGGTATTTTTCTTGCTCGTTAATCTGAAAAACTTGGAGTTCTCTTCTTCAGACTCGTTAAAACTGACTTGGAGAAGCACTGAGCTTTCTTTTTAGGGACTTTTTTCTAGCTCATAAAACCGAAAAAACCCCGAGTTGCCTTTGTCGGGCTCGTTAAACTACCACAATAGAGAGTAAAGAGCCATTATTTTCCTTTTTTTCAAAGCTCTTTAAACATAAAAAGTGACTGAGTTTTCTCCGCGTGACTCGTTAAAATTTCACGGAGAGCATCGAGTTTTTCTTTGTTGGACTCGTTAAAACTTTTCACAAAGAGTACTGAGTTTACTTTGTCTCCTCGTACTCATAAAAAAATGAGGTAGACGTCCATTGAACATATATTTCTCACTTTTTCGGCTTCGATGGAATAACTCATGGAAAACGAACTGTTTCGAGCTTACTATTCTCCCTTTGCCGTGCCCAGTTATCAAGACATGACAAAGGTACCCCATGGAGTCGTCTTTTATGACATTTTTCAGACTCTCTAAACATGAAAAATTCATCGAGTTTACTCGTCTGGACTCGTTATCCTAATCATATGGGGAATGGAGTTGTCTTTTACGATATTTTTCAGACTCTCTAAATATGAAAAATTCACCGATTTTACTCGTCTGGACTCGTTAAACCTAATCAGACGGGGAAAATTTTGGAAAAAACGGATAATACCTCTGTTACATTTCAGAAAGGTTGATTTGGCAGCAAAAACCTTGAACATGGCACTTCCCAGAAAACTCTTTCGCAGTTAGCTGAACCCTACCATCTACGAGTATTAGCCTTCATCTCCCAGTGTTCCTACACCGGTAAAATCCTAACACACTCTTTGGTGTTCATTAAGCCTTAGCTGCCTAGTACCCTGTTACAGTGCCTTCTATTGTTCAAGCAGATCTCGCTATCTACTGCTCCTCTTATCAACCAAACCACTCATTATGCCAGAAATTATTTGTCGTCAGTTATCCCCATTTGCTCTTCATTATTTCCATCAAAACAAAATCATTTGTTTCCCATTTAGTGTTGACTGATGTGGGATGCCTTAGTGCCTACCTTTCAACAGATCTCTTCCTATCGACTTCAACATCTTATCTACGAAGTTGATCCAGAAACCCATCAATACCCAGATACTTGTAGACATTAGTGGCAGGTAATCTTGTGTTTGATTAGGAGTCTTCATCATTGGCTCCTGATCGAATGATTCTACGAGTGTTCGACTTCAACTATTTTTATTCACACTCACTAGATTGTACTGTGCATCTTAGGGACCATCATCATTATCGGTGGCCACCTTCGCGTCTGTTAATATTTTTCATTATCGACTGGTAATCATATTATTTCTCACATGTTCAACGACAGATCCTTCATTCACATGTCGAGAAATATGTAGTTTAAGTGAAGTGGCGGTCAAGACCTTGGGGCAAAGGTTACATCATTACAGCTATGTTCCCTTCCCCAAGTTGCGATATTGTTTATGGAGACAACTTGTTCAGCCTGATCTTGTTATGACAGATACTTCCACATTATGCTTATCGGTGGACAGATTCTTCATATCTATGTACTAGAGAAATCATGTTGATTAGCTACTGAGCATGGGAATACCCGACTCAAGACAGATACTATATTTTCTGACATATGTTGTTGTTTCAGGTTTTTCTCAGTCGTTCAATCTCTTTATCTCTACTACACACATTATAAAGTATTTCAGCCATAGTTTTCATCTCTGACCTCACACTTTATGGGGCATCTGTTACAGGTCAAATAACCTCCTCATCAACTCAGAGGGGAAGATAAATATGGAAGGAATACAAAGACCTAAACTAAACCTACTTCTGCCAAGGTAACGCACCCCTATAACATCTAGAGAGCGTTATAACGCACCTGATCAATGAAAATGTCGCGTTAGTGGCTAGGGAAACGCCTGTTTAGACTAAAGGGTAGCGTTACCCATGTTTTGAGTTTGAAACAGGAAAAAAATGCGGAGAATGATTTGAATTTCCAACTTTTTCTCATAAGAGAGTCAGTACAAAATAGAAACTGCAAAGCACTAGTCTCTTATTGGGCCTTGCTATAAACAACTAAACTCTCAAGGAAGGAAAAAGCATGGGAAGTTGAGGAAACATCTTGGTTTTTTCTATTTAGAACTGGTGGAAGGAGAAAGGCAATGATTGCTCTCTCCATCTCCTATAAAATGGAGCTGTAGGCTCTTGGTTGAAGGTCGAAGGTTTGTCAAAGTTTTTTGAATACATGTGAAGCAGAGCATTACTATTGTAGTGTGAAGGTGAAAGATAAAAGAGGTTCATTGAGAACTTGTTGATCAAGACATCACCACATTGAGAGATAGAGAGATTGGAAGACTGAGGAGGGCTTGGTGCAACTGACGGTTGTAATTCTCATTTTTATAAATCAATAGAACTGTATCTGTTTTGTCCATTCTATGCGTTGATATTGTTATTTTTCTTCAATTACTTATATAGCATGAGATGAATGGCTTAGATGTGCATTGTTTAATTTTTATCATATATTAACTTAATTGGTAGGAAATGTATGCTGTGGTAGAGATTACATGGGTGATTTGATTGATCACAGGGTCAAGATTTGGAGTTGGTGAAGGAGGATCCCTGCTTCACTGCTTAGCGCTCTCCAAAAGACTTCAGGATCATAAAAGGGGTAATCTTCCATCTTATTCGGTCAATTTGTTTTAAGTTGATATGAACATATATGTATCTTCTTTGTGAACTATACAACTAATCTTACTATCTGCCTCGGGCACTGGAAAGCCCTGAGAGGGATACTCGAGAACCAACAACCCAAGCATTTTACCCTATAGCAGGTTTCATTTTCTTATGAGTAATAGAATAGAGGAGAAAACTCCAAAATCTATGGATCAAGGCTCCCGTTCTCATATATGTCAATAGAGCTCAAGGAGGGTGAACCTTCCCATAGATCCAAAAATTAATTTCTTTTTACTGTTTCTAAGAATAGTGTAGAGTTTCATTACCATTTTCAGCCCTCCTTTTGTATTGTATTTTCGCGCATTTGTCTGTTTTTTGTGCATATATTAGCAAAGTTGTTTGCCAGAATAAGAATCAAAATACTAAGGAAGCCCATTGGCACCTCCCCGCTTCATTCTCCAGCGCTGTTTTTATGCCTCCATCACTGTTGTTGCACCTCCATTTCCATCCTATTTCTTTTATTGCAGCTATCGCCCCTATTATTCACAAAAAAACTTAAAAAAATGCTAAGAGTTTGACCTTCGCCCTTTCCTCATCAAAAATCCCTCTATCGTACTTCTCTCTATTGCAAATCACAAATCCTCCTAGTCTTCATTAATACTTCCCACTTCCAAGCTCCGCTTGTGATAGTTCATATAACCCTTTCGCCTTACCTTTACCGATTATCACAAAAATATTCGAAAACCTTTGGAAACCGACCTTTTCCTTTTTTCCTTCAAAAGAATTACCACAATTCCTTTCGCAAATCGAAATTTGCATTTTCCATTTGGTTCATGTTAACACTTACCACTCCAAATGCCAATTGTGATAATTCTTCGTACTCCGCCACACCGTAATCACAAATCGAATTTTTCATTTGGTTCCTGTAACATGTTCTGCTCCCAACGCCGATTACGATATCGTTGTCACACTCTACCACCGGCCCCACCACCACGTCATCCCGTCGTGTTTCGCATTTCACTCCCACTCTCAAAACACACTTCCGCTACCCCTCTGTTTCTTGTTTTTCATTAACTATGAATTGGTGAGTTCTTCTTCTTCTTACTGTGGTTTAGGTGAGGATTTGTCTTTGATGCATGTATCAAATTTTCTCCTCCTACTTCTTCTAGTTTTTCCATCATTAGGTTGTTCTAGTGCTTCATCCTGAAAGTGATTTCTGATTAGGAAACTTTCCCAGGAGTCTCCTATACTCTTTAGATGAAATTCAACGAGTATCTTTATCAGTCCATGGTGATGCATGGTATTATTGTCTATGAATTGGACTCTTTTCTGCACATTTGCTGACATTTTCTTTAGAATGTTTAGTAGGAATTATGGGAGGTTTATTTATCCATCCTCTAATAAATTCATTAATAGTCAGGCATGGTAAACAAACATACAGCCAAATCTACCCTCGCAAGTAACAATTTTTTGTAAAATTAACAACATATTTCTCCATTTTTTTTGAGTGCCGGACTAGGAATTCCTTTCTTATAAACAGTAGTGTCCATACTTGGATTCTTCAGACAAACTTTCCATTCTTCACCGTGAATTTCCCTATTCTTGAACCATCTCTCGCTAGTTTTCGGAAGTTCCATGGCTTCAGCTATGAAGGCTTCTGTTACTAAGAATTTTATGTCCCAAATTTCAACCTCTGTCTCATCGGAAGATCTTGCAAAGGACTTGGTGAGCTCCTTATGGAACCCATCAAAATTCTCTATAAATCGAAGCCATTGCACCTTCTGCAGCATTTCCTTTATCTGAGGATGACCCTCCATGAATTTCGCTCCCACAGGTTCAGTTCTCACTATTAGACCCATGTCTTTGTCGTAAGGAGTTTCACCTTCAAAACTGTTGTTCTTTGATTAAGTGGATTGAGTGTTTGGCTCTGAGTTAAGGGTGTCGAGAGTTTGTAGAGATGTATAGGTAAAATAGATATTTGGCGAGGGTTTAGGAATGTGGACGAGTGGGTTACAGAAATGAGATATGACCATTAATCATTAATGGATGAAATCGGTCTTGATTATTATGAGATATGATACGGATGCAGTAGTCGGATTATGGAATTTTGATGTGAATCTGAATACAATCAATTCTAATGATGACATATTGAGTTGGCAACATATGATCATCTAAATTATATATACTAATGTTTTTGGTCTTATTATTTAAACAAAATTTGTAACATACCTTGGAACTAAACTTTGTTGATTTTTATGTTGATTCTTCAGGTGTCTTTTCAGCATGATAATCAATGGAGCCTTCAATTTCTTCTATTCAGTATATTCTGCTTCAATAGGTGTTAAAAATGTAACAGAGCTGCAAAATGTAATGACAGCTGCAGATTCTTCTGAGAGCTGCAGAATTGGAGCAATTTTGTAGCTACTTATTTTATTGCTTTATAAAAGGAAAGGGAACAAAGAATTTGGAATTTTTATAATGGGATAAAATATAAGATATCAGAATTTTGATTTTCATCTTATAATATTTGTATAAGGATGCCAATCATTGATTAGTTTTCATTCTTATATTTTTTTTTTGTGTGTGAATAATACACACACACACACACACACACACACACATATGAAAAGTAAAAAGAAGACTAATTTGGGGAAGAAGAAGGATTCTTCTTCACCAACTTCATATCAGTATTGTCTTGAATATTTTTGATAAATTCCCCCTTTGTAATTGAATTATGATAGACTTTTAATCGATGTCCATTCACAAGAAGAGGTACCTTTTCATCATCAATTGTTCTTATCCTGACTGCTCCATTGTCAAAGACTTTTTCGATATCATAAGGCCCAAGTCAATGAGTCTGAAATTTTCCTTGGAAGTCTTTGAAATTTGAATTGAACAAAAGTGCCCAATCTCCTGCTTGAAATTTTTTATATTTTATGCACTTATCATGCCATCTGGACCTTTGTTTCCAGATTAGGCTGGTTCTTTGAACTGCATCTTTTTTTTTTGGTAAGTTAGGCTATTCTATTAATTCGAAAACAAAGAAGTTACATATGCTACAATCTGGGTTGGAAATATGGGCTTAGCCAATCCCAACCTTGGTTATGCGGTTTCGGGGCTGCCGCAGAGGAGGAAACCAGCTCGAACAAAACTTAAAACAGAAAATTACATTATGCGCAGTAGAACTAGTGTATCAAAGTAGCACAGAATATGCGGTAGCAAAAAAAGGCTGGTGGCAAGATTGAAAAAAAAGATGGAAGAGATGTGCAGCTACGCAGGCCTCACTTTTATTCTTCATCATCGCTGTTGGGGTCCTCATCCTCAATGGGGCATGCAGGTGCCTGCACAGCGGCTTCCTCTGAATCAACCACTATACGTTTGGGATTGCGGATCGGTGCGCAGAGGAGAGGGGAATCCGGATCAACACCATCTGGGACACGCGTCCAATTACCATCGAAGTCCATCACCTATGTCTGAATCATCATCTTCTTTCTCCTGAATTGGCAGTGGTTCAGTTTTTCGGTATTAGGGGTGCGACTGGGGAGAAATGGTGGACTTCCGTGGGCCGAGCATTCTTCTTTGCGCGACCTTCCCCGGGGCTACTTCCTCTTGCTCAGGATCGAGGCTCTGTTGCGTAAGTGCCGAAGGAGGAGCCTTCCATTGACTCTAGCCGATTTTCCTTGCCACGATGATAATGGCCAGGGAGGGCCCCTCTTTGTCCTCCTCGGATTGTTCTTTGGCGAAATCTGGGGGCCATTGCGCGAAGAGGCAGGGGAGAGATGTTCAGGGGGGATACGTAGAAGGGAAAGCAACGCTGGGGTGCATGGGGTCAGAGTAGCACGGGGGGGGGGGGGTGCGCAGGTAGGGATGCAATAGCCTAAAAGGGACTGCGCAACACAATGCTGAAAACTGGGCTTCACAACCTGTAGAATTAAGGGAGATGCTAGAGCAAAGGTAAAGAGGTGAAAGTCAGAGGTAAAATGATGTGGCTTGGAACAGGTTAAGAGCTAATATTTTTAAAGGGGCTAGGATGTGTGCGAGGAGGATAGAAATGAGTAGGCCTCGCACACAGCTGCGTGCCATGATCCATCACCTGAGCAGGCTCGAGGGAAGGGGGATGGCTATAATACGGGTTAATCATGGTGATCATTTATGGTGATGGGTGCGAAGGGATGCCCTAGGTAGGGTGACGCAGTTCCCACCATCTCGTCATCATTCCTGATTCTGTGAGTCTCGTGCGAAGGGATAATGGTTTGAGGATTTGCAGCATGTGAGGCTCTGCATAGAAGATCTCCGTCCTTCGGGGTGTGTGAGATGTGATTGTCAAGCGTGTCAGTTATCTCACCCGAATCCGAGGCTTTGAACTGCATCTTGCTTGATCTCATAAAGCTCATTAAGTTGCTCCATTCTATGCTTTTGGGCTTCTGATAAATCAAGTCCCAATCTGGTTGCTATCTTGAAGGTTTGGATATGAAATTCTATAGGAAACAAGACTTGCTTCCCATAAACAAGTTCATAGGGAGTATGTCTTGTTGTATTCCTCCATGTTGTTAAGTAGGCCCATAAGGCTTTGGGAAGCCTATATGCCCAATCCTTCCTATGTAGATGTACAGTCTTTGTGAGGATTGCTTCGATCACTTTATTGGTGGACTCCACTTGACCATTTTCTTGTGGATGATATGGAGTAGAATTTATATGTTTGACCTTATATTCAGCCAAAATCTTCTACACCACCTTAGATGTAAACTCAGATCCTTTATCTGTCACAATTTCCCTTGGGACACCAAAACGAGTGAAAATATCCCAAAAGAGAAATGAAAGTACAACATTTTCATTAGCAACAGAAAGTGCTTTAGCCTCTACCCATTTAGTGACATAATCAGTGCAAAACAGAATGTACCTCTTTTGTTTTAATGGTGGAGTGATTGGTCCAACAAAATCCGGGGCCCATTTTTCAAAAGGTTCGATGAGTACCTGTGGTTGTAAGGGCGTTTCATCTGTAGGAACAAATTTCCCCATTCTTTGAAAACTATCCCACCTTTTGACACACTCCTTGGCATCTTTAAAGATGGATGGCCAATAATATCCTAAATGAAGGATTTTATAGGTAGTCCTCTTATTAGAAAAGTGTCCACCAGAAGGTTCATCGTGGCATGCTTTCAGAATTTCATGCATTTCATCTTCTCGAACACATCTTCTGATGATGAGATCTGGACCTGTTTTATACAATTCATCATTAACCCATGAGTATAATCCACTTGTTTGAATTATTCTTCTTTTTTCTCTAGGAAACAAGTATGCTGGTAATTTTCCTGTAGCTAAGTAGTTAGAAATATCTGCAAACCATAGAGATTTAGTAGATATTGCAAAGATATATTAATCAGGAAAATTATCCTCTAGAGGAGTATCATTATTGTATTTTTGAATTCTAGACAAGA
>CM076582.1:373788364-374066280 GCA_034641835.2 Pinus albicaulis
CTCAAAGAAGTGACCTTGGGAAAATCATCATAAATATCTCTTTGAGTATTGGATTGGAATTCTGTAAAATGTAGCAGATAGTGCACAGTGTAGTTTTTTCCGTATCAATATTAGAGCCAAATGAAGAAACAATGACACATGGCACGCCGTACAAGTTTGCTCTACCAAAACAGTCTATAATTAGGTCATTGTGAGAGATTGGACATAAATCTCTATTGAAGAATCCAAATTGGATTAGACCCATGGAATTAGAAAGAATACTCAGAGTACTACTACAGAACTGAAAATCACATATTGGGGAGCTAAAAAAATATATACACCAGATTCAATATCGAGTTGATAGAAGGCAAGAAAAAGCTAGATCATGTGTTGTTAAGGGCTGCAAAGGACCAGACTTTATAGGGAAGCAAAGCAAAGCAAGGTGCAGTAGAGGGTAGCATGACAAGAGTAGAAATCAAGGTGCAAAATAGCGACAAGAAGTTCAACACATGAAGTCTTCAAGTAGGCAGCACTGCATACAGTGATTGTAAAGGTATCATTGTACTAAGTCATTGTAAATGCATCATTGTAAAAATTATACAAGTGTCTATCTGCCAAGAGTTGTAGAGGTGGTGTCGTGAGGTCTAGGATCATCATTAGGTGGTTGTGTCATAGTTTGGGTTATGGTATAATGTGTCTTCTTCTTCTACATCATTCTATATCATTGTAAAGTGGACCATTTTCCCTGGTACGTGAGTCCATTCTTGTTTTATTCTTCTATAGGGTGGTAGGGTGGCGCTAGGCTGATGCATGAAGTCATCAACAGGTTCAAGCCTGTGCAAAATTTAGGGTGGTAGGGTGGTGCTAGGGTGAGTTGTAGCTCATTGGGTGTTGGGGCATCTGTTTAGTTGACTATTGAAGAATCTCGGGCGTTGGGCGTTGGAGCGTCCATCCAGTGGGAGCTGGAGAAGAATGCTTTTCTAGATTCAAGGAAGTTGGAGCTTTATTTTCAATTGGAGTTGAATATTAAAGAATTATTAGAAAATAATTCAGGTGGTTTTTTTCCTGGAGAGGGTTTCCACCTTAAAAACTGTGTGCATTTGTGTTCCTTTTGTTTACTGCTATCATTGTACAAACACTGATAATAATTAAAGATTAACTAATGCTCTGAAATATTAATAATAATACATTTGAAAGGAATACTGATTCACCCCCCTATCAGTATTTCCAAGATTAGTAGCAGCTTTGAGAAGTTGTATTTCATGTAGCTCCTTGGGATGGAATTTGTGAGATCAATCTCACTATGCTCTGGCTTGATAAATTACTTACATTTTTGCATGGTGAACTTGTAGCCTTTGAACCATTTTTATCCTCCTCTAGGGATTCCTGTTGCTATTGCAATGGTCTCTGGTGTTACTGTGAAGTTCAAAATTCCCATTTTTGAATCTGTCCCATTAAAACTGATAGCAAACTCCTTAGAAACCTGCACATGGCACCCTTGCAATCTTTGGAAAAACTGCAAACACCCTGTTCTTTTGAAAACTTCTAAGGAAGTTGGGTCTTCATTGATCAAATTCATGTCTGATGGCTCATATCTGAGGTAGTGGCCACCTTTTTGGGTCTTCCTCTTTGCAGCCATGATGATTTTATACCTTCTCTGCCTCGCTTGATCAGTGACACCTGCAACTTTTGAAAATGCCTGCAACCAGCTTGGCTTGGTGAAACTGCTCTCCAGAACTCAGTAGCATGCAAAGATGAAGTGGATAATGAAAATGACTCAATTAGGTAATGTTTTAAAGTTTTGATGACAACCCATGGCTTAATCATGAATCATACATGCTAAAAACAATAATAATGATCTCAGCCATGACCTTTGTACCTTGATTTAACCCTAACAAACTCGAATTACATCCACCCTAACACTTCTAATCATGGACTGACACCTTGCAACATATTTGAAAAGATAGACATAAATACCCCTTTTCGTAGCGTAGTTAGTTCAATTCCTTGTAGTTTCGCTACGAAACTATTAGCAGTTTCGTAGCGAAAGCTGTCTTTTTACAGTGTAAATCGCTACGAAAACAAGAAAAACTGGCTAAAATGACCTTTCCAAATTCAAAAGCTTGGGAAATGAAATATGTCAGCAAATGATGACTAATGGGACATGATATGACTTGAATGGGGGTGTGTTTGGACCTTAGGATAGGTTAATATGAAAAATATAAATTTTTCCTTTACCAACTTGTGACAAATGAACTCTATGAAGATACCTTTGACAAATGAACTCTAAGACCATGTCAAATGATGTTTCAATTTTTCTGAGTGATAAAACCATGCATGCAATGAGCGAGAAGTAAAGCTCAAATTTCAAAGCCAAAGCCTCACCAGGTGTAGATCCTGAAGCCTTCTTGTTCTTCTTCTTTTGTAGACAATTAGTGGCATAATGTCCATGCTCGTGACAGTGAAAACACTTCACTATGGACATGTTGCACTTCTTTCCATATTTACCAGACTCATATTTGGAATGAAATTTATTTCCTTTCCCCATCTTTGCCTTGGCAGTGAAAGCACAATCTTCTTCATCTTCATTCTTAGATGAAGATCCATCTCTGGTATTCTGCCTGAATTCTTCTTGCACCAAATCCGACCAAAGTCGTTCCCAATCTGGTATCTTTTCCCTTCCATTGACAGTCTTGATAACTATGCCAACTCTTGGGAAGTCCTAGAAGAGCTAGGCTCACAAAATCATCATCAATGACAGTAATGCCGACGCTCCCAAGCTCATCCCGACATTGGACAAACTTTGTTAAATATTTCGGCATGGTTTTACCTTTCTCCATTTTGATCTTCCTAAGTTTATCCTTCAATGCCAATTTTCTATGATCACTGCTACTCTCAAAATAGATCTGTCAAAGCTTTCCACATTGCATATGGTGTTTCTTTTCCATGGAGACTTGAGAAAATGTGCTCTCGTACTCCCTCCAATAAGATCCTCCTCGCCTTTGCAACCTTCTTTTGCCAAGAATCAAGATTTGCAAAATTTGTTACAACGGGTTTTGGAACATCATTGTCAATGAATTATTTAAACCCATTGTCCTCAAGTACTACCTCCATCCTGTATTTCCAACCAATATAGTTAGAGTTTCCCTCGAGTGCATACTCCAATCTCAAGCCATTGAAATCCATTTCAATCCTGATTCGCCCCTCGCACCAAGAATACTTTTTCAAATTCGAATTCTATTCAGTCACAAACTCAACTTCTCCTCCGCTATAGTGATTTCCTGTGCTCTGATACCATGTATAAATTATACAAAAATATGTAGATCAATGGATTCAATCTGATCTAACAATGTACTAAATCTAGATACTGAATCACTTCTAAAAATCAGTTGTGGAAATTAAACATAATCACTAATCACATGAAGCAAAGAAAGAATCAAATCACACCACAACACAAATAATTTCCCGGGGAAAGCTTTTTTCTCAAAACCCCTCTATATTCTATTATTTATTAACCATGGAATCATGTTACAGGTCAAATAACCTCCTCATCATCTCAGAGGGGAAGATAAATATGGAAGGAATACAAAGACCTAAACTAAACCTACTTCTGCCAAGGTAACGCACCCTTATAACAGCAAGAGAGTGTTATAATGCACCTGATCAATGAAAAGTTCGCGTTAGTGGCTAGGGAAATGCTCTGTTTAGATTAGAGGGCAGCGTTACCCATGTTTTGAGTTTGAAATAGGAAAAACCCGCAAAGAATGATTTGAATTTCCAGCTTTTTCTGATAAGAGAGTCAGTACAAAATAGAAACTGCAAAGCACTAGTCTCTTATTGGGCCTTGCCATAAACAAATGAACTCTCAAGGAAGGAAAAAGCATTGGAAGTTAAGGAAACATATTGGTTTTTTCTATTTAGAATTGGTGGAAGGAGAAAGGAAATGATTTCTCTCTCCATCTCCTATAAAATGGAGCTATAGACTCTTGGTTCAAGGTCGAAGGATTGTTAAAGTTTTTGAATACTTGTGAAGCAGAGCATTATTGTTGTAGTGTGAAGGTAATAAGTCAAAGAGTTTCATTGAGAACTTGTTGATCAAGACATCACCACATTGAGAGATAGAGAGATTGGAAGGCTGAGGAGGGCTCGGTACAACCGATGGTTGTAATCCTCATTTTTATAAATCAATAGAACTGTATCTATTTTTTCCATTCTATGCGTTGATATTGTTATTATTCTTCAATTAATTATATAGCATGAGATGAATGGCTTAGATGTGCATAGTTTAAATGTTTATCATATATTAACTTAATTGATAGGAAATGTATGTTGTGGTAGAGATTACACAGGTGCTTTGATTGATCACAGGGTCGAGATTTGGAGCTGGTGAAGAAGGATCCCTGCTTCACTTCTTAGCACTCTCCAAGAGACTTCACGATCATTAAAGAGGTAGTCTTCCATCCTATTCCATCAAGTTGTTTAATTTGATATGAACATGTATGTATCTTCTTTGTGAACTATACAGCTAATCTTATTGTCTGCCTCGGGCACCGGAAAGCCCTGAGAGGGATATTCGAGAACCAAAAACCCAAGCATTTTACCCTATAGCAGAATTGGCGACTCTGCTGGGGATTTTAACCCCAAGTTTCTGGATTGTTTCCTTCCTTCTTTCCTCTGTTCACAGATCCTTCTGACCAGCTTTTACGCCCAGTAAACATTTCAAAATCTCGTAGAGTTCAGTCCTGTGCTCTTTTTGGCCATCTGAAGAACTTTACCCTGGCTAACACTGTCTTTGTTAGTATTCTAGAGCGTTATAACATGGCCTAGCTTTGATTACAGTGTGTTAGTCTCTGCATTAACGCTGTCTTTGTTCAGAACCAGTGCGTTACTCAACCAAAAAATTGTTGTTCAACCCTGTGTTGTGTTCCTTTTTGGTTGCAGAGTTTTGGCCATTAGAACCACTTCGTGACTGAGTCCATGTGCTTGTTTACTAGCTGGCATCGCTATTTGTTTGTTCTTGTTTAAAAATTTAGTGTTGAATGCATTTACTTTTTAGAAGATTTTTTTTTTTTTAGTTTTTACTGCATCTAGCTGAATTAATTCTGAAAATTTCAGTTAAAAGACTGTTAAGATGAGGTAAATAGATGTCTGAATCTTTAAGGTTTAAATTTTATATTTGAATGTTAGTGCGTGGATGTTGAAAGGAAACCTCTCCTTGTAGAAATACTCTTCATCGAATTGAATATTTAGAGCATATTTTTGCATGGTTTTTTGAGTCAGAGTCTCATTACATTTCATACGTCCACTCCCCCTTCGCAAGACTAATAATCAAGTACACTAAGAATCAAGTGATAATAAAATCAATCACATTACTTTTTCTGAGCTCACACCAACAGTAGTTCAGGCTAGGATCTTGGGTTAGGAAAAGTGAGAAAATCACCCAAGATCTCAAAACTTGAGACTAGAGTCATTAACGAGTGAAATCCTACTGCACTCATATTATCGGGACCACTCCTTTATTGGAGCTAATCGCGAGACAACACTTGGGTGCACAAGAAGGTAGCCCACCTTCGACTGCATCCGGTGGGCATTCTATATATTTGGGTTCCCTTCGGGGATGTCGAAACTAGATCGGGGATCTAGGTGTTCTGCCCATATAGCAAGCTATCCTAGATTGTGGACCCCCCTGATGATGTCTGTGATTTGAGGTATCTTTAGTGGCCATAATTTTTAGGGACTTACACAAGGTGACTGGGACGGGCTGTCTTGGTACCTGAAACAGACGGACCTACTCTGTCTTTGGTCTTTAGGAGGGTACTCGTCTTCACGAGAGTGCTTACACCTATCGTCTGAGGTTCGGGTGAAGCACTAGAGTAACTGTAACTGTAATTTCGACCAACCCTCTCTGTATACTATTGTGATACTTGATTTCATCACCAACAAACGGTAGTACTCAGACAGGGCACCCTATTCTGGCTACTTGCTGATTGATTTTAGAGAGTCCTTTTTTATTTTTTATCTTTTAGGTGTGTGGTTTCTGTCATTGAGACTTTATAATACATCCAATTTATTAAAATTTGTTAAAAATAAACAGGTCACCGTGGCGTCATCTGACCGACACCGTCTGTCTCGACGACAACAAGGTCTACCTCCTCTGGAGGAAGAACTGAACCTTGGTGAACCCGTGCCTTCTGCGGAAGAGCAGTCTCCATTGACAAACCCTAATTTTCACATAGCCTCATATCATACAGAATTTCCAGAGGACCCTTTCATAGAAGGTGTCGTACCTCATTACAATCCTCCACTCACTGATCCGTCGGCAACTGTGATAATTCAGATTCCACCATGCCAAGACATGTCTTTGGCCACACAAACATCCATTTCACAGCCGGCATCCACAGGGTCGATACCAATGGCAACCATCCCAGGTTTGCCACCATCCTCCCGGCCAGTTGTTAGTTCTATGCCATTAATTGGCAACCCCAGTAGTCAACATATGCCTAGTCCCAACCCTACGGTCATCACAACTGTAAGTAACTCGCCGATTCCTTCGGGATCTACTCATACCGTGACCACGTTGGGACCTATGGTTTCTCCTCCCACGAGTGGGACTACTTCGGTTCCTTTTAGCAACCCTTTCGGTTGGAACCATTTGCTGAGTTCAAACCCCTTGGCCACCATACTAGGGGGCAGTTTCACCAGCACGCAAACAACAGGGAACTTTTCACTACCCCTGTAATCGTTAGGACAAATCGGACAACCTATTGTTAACACTATTCCATTAAGTGGTTTAAATATCGGTGTAGGGTATATGTCGTTGCCGAACTATGCAAATAGCAGCATGCCTCCGGGAAGATCTATTGCATCCATATGGAATAACCCACCCCAACCTCCATCTGAAATGGGAGGGCACTTTTATACTAGGGGCAACCAACCATTCGCCATGCAATACAATATTCCCTATGGAAAACAACCATATATCCATACCCCTCCACCTATAGGAATTTTTTATCAAAGTCCTACTTATCCTACTGGTAACACATTGATGGGCAGACCCTATGGTCCAAATAGTCAGCTAATACTTCCCTAGTTATATTCGGAGGCAAACCCACAATTGCCATTTTTGGCAGCTTTAGACATTCCCAACATCTATAAACTGAGTAATGACCCCATCAATCATAACCCGCTTTGGCCTCCAGTACCGCACAAGATTCCTTCTGACATCCCAAAGTTCGATGGGAAACAAAGGGAAGACCCAACCACACACATCACCACCTTTCATTTATGGTCTATATCTAATTCCATGGTGGATGATAGTGTCTGGCTTCGACTGTTTTCCCGCACCCTTATAAGCAATGCCGCCAAGTGGTATATTGAATTGCCACGCGCCGCCATAAACACTTTTGGCACTTTAGTGATGGAGTTTCTAAGGAAATTCAAATTACCAATCAGATTTGAAACCGGAACAGAACTATTAACCTCGCTGCACCAAGACACCACCACCCACATCTCCGATCACATTCATGAATGGAGGCGTAGGAGGAGGCTAGTCAAAGCGCCAATCTCGGATCATCTTCTATCTAATTGGTTCTGTAAGTATCTCTTACCCCACATCTCTAAAGACATTGGCCTATCCGGTGCGGTTACAGAAGATCAATGCATTCGTCATGCCCAACATTTGGATTTAATCTATTCACAATCTGGCACGCTATATGATTTACTCCCCAATGCCCCTGGTAACCCAAATCCTCCCACTACTCAGAAAATTGGAGCCCACGCCGATGGTCTCGTTGGCACAATCTCTGGCGTAGCCACAAAATAGTCTTGGGGGCAAACCTCCCAGCCATCCTCGGCTGCCACCGCCCCTAACCAAACGACTACTCTTCCTACCGCTGAGGTAAATTCTGTGCAAACTTCACAAAAACCTAGTGGAAAGAATAAGAAGAACATGAAAAAGACATCTTCTTCAGAAGAGCAGTCAGACAATCAGAATAATCCTAATCAGAAAAACGCTGCCAAAAATGACAAAGGGAAGGATAAACCCATGAAATTTTCTTGCAAGATCTGTGCGGAGGACCACTTGACATAAAAATGTCCTCGGCTACAGGAATGCACCAATTTTATCGCAAACAAGGATTCTGGGCGAAAACCTGCTGTTCTTCATAATCCTTTCCCTAATCAACAACAACAACTCCAACACATGGTTGACAACCCGCCACAAAACCACCAAAGGGGAAATGGTGGTTCACATCCCTCCGGTGAAGGATCATCCGCCATTTATGGCATTGAAAGTGTTGAACTTCAAACACAAGCCAAGATTTATGGAAATCCTACCATAGACGCTCAAGAACCTGGTACTAGGTCAACTCCACCACCACCCAATGATCTGCATATCGAACGGCCTACTGCTGATCCCGTGATTCGTCCCCCCAAAGGGACACTTCGACGCACGACTCATAACACCTCTACACGTGCAGCACAAAACTACAACATTGTAGAAGATTTGATGCAGGCACCGTCAGCTATGTCCGCTCTCGAAGTATTGGAAACTTGTCCAGCACAAAGGAAAGCCTTGCTTTCGGCCATTGGTGGAATAGACCCCTAAGATTTCATGCTAGCTATCTTTGATATGAAAAAATATTAGACTCACCTCTCACACCAAATCACATTCCAAGTGCAGGTTGTGTCGAAAGGGAGTCCAATCCATCGCACTGTCATAGACGAAGGTGCTTCGACCTGCATTATGTCACAAGCTTGTTGGCTCGCTTTAGGTTCTCCTACCTTGTCACCTCCACCAAATTCCCTCAAAGCTTTCAATGGCCCCACGTTCCTCCCAAAAGGATACCTTGCTAGATTTCCCATCACTTTGAGTGGAAAAACAATAACCGTGGATGTTGAAGTCGTAGATCTCCATCTCAACTATAATCTATTGCTCGGTCGCAGTTGGTCTTATGCCATGACCGCCATTGTTTCTTCGGTCTTCCGACTCATCCTATTTCCATTGGATGGGAAAATAGTCACAGTGTATCAGTTATCCTTCTGCATCCCTGATTATACCACGTTACCAAGTAGCACTGTACCCCTAATAGGAGGCTTTCCTGACTCTTACGTCAGTATTGGTACCAGTCTTCTGAAGGCATCTTCCCTACTGGGTTTTTTTCCTCTACCGCCACCAGAGATCCCAAATACGGTTGCAATGATATCCACCACTTTGGATGGCTCTATCGACCCATGGATCCTCTCGGCACCTTCAAACATTGATTCCTACTGAGATCAGATGCCGCTCTCACCAGCTAAGTTGGCCTACCAAGCCATCCAGATTACATCTGAACTCTCCACTGCTATGGTTTCGACCAAAGGTACAAACCTCCCACCCATCAAAGTTCTCTCTAAGGATCTCCTCAATGAAGTCTTGCCTACAGACGAAGCTATTCGAGAGATCATGTCTCTACAAGAATGACGTTGAGGAGAGTTTCACCATCGCGCTTCGATGATCGACTCGGACGTGACAAATACTAAAATCCCATCCTTTGACCCACTTGAGATGGTTTCCTCCGCTTACACGACTGTTCAAACTATCGATTCGGAAGGGAAAATGGGTAATCTTTCTAAGACAATGCTCATTGATATCTCGGTCAAAACGGGTATTGTGGAAAATATTTAGATTGGAGCATATTGCAATCCTGAGGAAATTGCACGCTTCACATCCCTTTTCAAGGAATTCTGCGATGTGTTCGCTTGGTCTTATGACGAAATTCCCGACATAGATCCATCTATAGTCGAGCACGAAATCAAGATTTTTGACAATGCCAAACCAATTCGGCAGCGACTCAGGCCAGTCCACCCGCGCAAGGTGGCTGCCATCAAAATTGAGGTAGAAAAAATTTTAAACGTTGGTTTCATCTATCCCGTTCCTTTGACAGAATGGGTTTCCAATCCGGTTCTCGTAGATAAGAAACAAGGCACCATCTGAGTTTGTGTTGATTATCACGATCTGAAAGCCGCTTGTCCCAAAGAAAATTATCCTATGCCATTCATAGATCAGATTCTCGATGATTGTGCCAGATGCGAATATTTTTCCTTCATGGATGGATTCTCGTGCTATAACCAGATTGCGATTAAAAAAGAAGACCAGCATAAAACTGCCTTTATCTGTCCTTGGGGCACATTTGTGTATTGTAAACTCCCATTCAGTCTAAAGAATGCTGGAGCAAATTTTTAGCAGGCTATGGACTACGCTTTCCACGACATTCGACATATTACACAGGCTTACTTGGATGACCTTCTGGCCCATTCCAAGAAACGACCTGATCACCTTGCTCATCTGAAATAAATTTTTTCTAGGTGTAGATTCTACAATATACGTCTGAATCCTCATAAGTGCATATTCATGTTCGAGTTCGGGCGTCTGTTAGGTTTAACTGTCTCCAAGAACGGGATTAGGGTTGATCTCAATAAGGTTAAAGAAATTGTTGAATTGCCAGCACCACAATCCATCCTCCAACTCCAACATTTGCAAGGGAAGGAAAATTTTTTACGTCGATTCATTGTTAACTATGCTGAGATGATGAAAGGATTTATGCGATTATTGAAGAAGGGAACACTATATTTGTGGGATGACCAAGCTCAACGGTTATTTCATGCTTTAAAACATGCACTTGTTTCAGCCCCAATTCTTAGTGCCCCCGACTACTCACGCGACTTTCTCCTCTACCTGGCAGCCTCACCATCCTCACTTGGAATGGTTCTGGTTCAAGTTCACGATGAAGACAATGAAAATGTGATATACTACTTGTCAAAAGGTCTAATCGGACCCGAACTAAATTATTCACATGTGGAGAAACTTTCTATGGCAGTAGTCTTTGCCGTCACCTGAATCTGACACTATATATTGCTGCAACAAACTACTATTATTGCTTTGGAGAAACCCATGTGACACATCCTGTCTTGAAAAATTATTGGAGGAAAAAATTCCAAATGGATCATAATCCTCCAACAATTTGATTTGGTCTTCACAACTGCCAAAGCAAAGAAATCTCTCGTCTTCGCCGAATTACTATTGGACCTTCCCAGAATCGACCCAGGAGAAGTGGCTCATGATCCATTTCCCGATGAATTTGTATACTTGGTCGATTCTTCGAACCCATGGTATGAAGACATTTTGGTCTACCTACAAACCCAACGCTTCCGCCCAAATCTCACGTCTGACGACCGTCGTCGTATTCGCCACCAGGAAAAGCACTACCTCGTGCTGAATGATACATTATATCGCCGTGGTATCAATACTATTCTCCACCGTTGTCTCACTTTCAATGAAATGGAACACGTTTTGAATGACTGCCACATAGGGGCGTGTGGTGGTCATATTTCGGGCATAGCTATTGCCCAAAAAATCCTGCGCGTAGGTTATTATTGGCCCACTTTGTTTAAAGACTACATTACAGTGGTCCAGAAGTGCCATCCATGCCAAATTTTCACGAAGAAAATGCGTGCTCATCCTGCCCCCCTTCTTCCGGTTATATCCATTGGTCCTTTCGCCAAATGGGGAATTGACTTCGTCACCTGCAATCCCATTTTGGAAAATGGACACAACTACATCGTGGTTGCGGTCGACTATTTTACGAAATGAGCGAAAGCCATTCCCATTTTAAGGCTGATGGCGAAACCTCTGCTCTCTTTCTGTTCAATCAGGTAATTTTTCGGTTTGGCATACCCCTATCTATTGTCACAGATCATGGATCCCACTTTCAGAATCATATGATGAATGAATTAACATCCATACTAGGTTTTCGTCAAGATCAATCTTCATCTTATTATCCTCAAGCTAATGGTCAAGTCGAAGCCGTAAATGGCGTTCTCAAAACCATGATTCGTCGATTGGTCAGAAACCATAAAAAAACATGGCATTGGAATTTGTATTCTGCGTTATGGGCATACTGAGCATCATTCAAAACTGCCACAGGTTTCACGCCATTTCAACTCACATTCAGCCTGGAGGCAGTACTTCCAATCGAGTGTGAAATTCCATCACTCAAACTCGCTGTTGAACTGCTACCTGGCACCACCGCCACAAAAGAGCGCTTTCTCTCACTCGATCATTTGGACGAAACTTGTCGAGATGCTACACTAGCACTCGAAGCTCACCAGCGCCGAGTCAAAGCTCAATATGACAAATCTATCAAGCCTCGTTCTTTCCAAGAGGGTGATCTTGTTCTACTCTATGATAAAAAACATGACCTCTTGGGGGCAGGAACACTCCAACCATTATGGCTTGGCCCTTACGTCGTCACTAAAGTTCTCTCAAAAGGGGTTTATGAACTTCAGGACTGTAATGGAATTCCACTCATGGAGCCCCGCAACGGGTTCTATCTAAAGAAGTATTTTGCCTAGTTTCGCACTAGGCATATGCTTTGTAATTTTATGTATATAAGTTTTGCCTATTGTTTTGATGTCTCTGGATATTTTTTGGTTTTTGAGGTGTTTTTCTCATCTACAATATTTTTCCTTCACACAGATTCCGTCATCCTCCTTATCATACATCGGATACGCAGACGATGCTAGTCGTCACACTAGACACATTGCTTCAGCTGCTTGGGTTCTCTACACTCCTGTGTCAGAAATTCTTGGTTCCGGGGGAATTTTCCTAGGTAACGCCACCAATAACGTTGCCGAGTACATGTCAGTGATCCAACTCCTCACGGAGGCTGCATCTCGCGACATCTCCAATTTAATGGTTAGGTTAGATTCCCAACTCGTCATTATGCAGTTAAAAAATCATTACCGTGTCCGTCATCCAGTCTTGTTACGTTATTTTTTAAGGGTGCGACTTTTAGAACGTCAATTTCAAACAATCACATTTGAGCACGTTCCTAGAGAATTTAATGCATTAGCCGATTCTTTGGCAAACTATGTGTTAGATTGGCATTTGTCACATTTGTTATAAAAGATTTACACATGAGTATATATATTTTTTATCCCATAGAAAATACACAAAAAATCAAAAAACACAAAATCACCAAAAAGTGTGTGTGTGTGTATATATATATGTCGTGTCCAATACAATAGTTACATCAAAAAATCTTCCAAAACTTGGGTGTTTTACAATTTTTTTTGGCTATACTAAAGCCATGATATGATACTTATACATCTTCTCCACCAGCTAAGGCTGATGCTCAAAATAACATACAACTGCTTTGGCTATCCTCCTCAGAGGCACCAGGTATCTCTCCGGTACACCTATAGTATGCCGCTGCAAACGAACTGGAACCTCTTGTATAGGAAGAGGTGGTATACCCATACTCAAACCCTCCAAGTTTCTGGAGAGTTCATGAAAAATCTGGGTATCATCATCCTCGGTAGCTTCCGCATCCTCAGCTGGTGCGCCAACCCCGGGT
Organism: Pinus albicaulis; assembly: GCA_034641835.2. Lineage (NCBI taxonomy): Eukaryota > Viridiplantae > Streptophyta > Pinopsida > Pinales > Pinaceae > Pinus > Pinus albicaulis. The sequence continues at coordinate 373,801,738 of CM076582.1, forward strand.
AGCTGCAGCCCTCGCCGTGCATAATGAGGGGCCCCAACTGGGCAGATAGGTGCCACATCTATGTCAAGCAAGCAAGCTTCATGTCAAAACATATTTTTCACCCTATTTAAAAAAAAAATTTGCATAAACATTCAAAAGCCAAAAAACAAAGTACTTCCTAAAGTACACTGATCATTTCTTTCTTACCATCGAGTCCCCACTGGGTGCTAGGGGGAAACACTGACTCTGGATCGCCAGTGAAGTTCATCCCTGCATAGAGATAATCCTCAATCATAATGACCTGTGAGTTCAGCCAATAAAAAAACCCATCATCAAAGCAGTGACAGACTAGACCCTCTCCAGTCTGCGGAATCAAAGCTACCCACCGAGCCTGTCTTGCTCGCGTGGACCCAACAACACTGTAATGATCTTGGGTCTCATCAAAGGCACCTGCTCCAGTAAGAAAGAAACGATCAATGTGCCGTACCCAAACTCTCTTTGGGTATGGGTCTTGCATGCTGTAAGCTCTGCTTGGACCCGAAAGACAACTCCATCACACCAGTCAAAAACCTGAGGTTGCATTCAATCCAAAGCCAGTAGCATCTAGGCCTTGGTGGCCACATGCTGACTCTTGGCCCCTGCCAAGCAAATAATCATCCATAGTATAGACCTCAGTGGTCTCAAAGCCACCTGTGCAATAAGCACCCGGTTGCTCACAACCTCTGTGTTGCGTATGCAATGAGCAAGAATAGGATCAACAGTGGAGCGTGGATCCGCTCTGGACCCTGTCAAGTTGGGCCTCAGTCCACGACATGATAGGCCAGTTAAAAATTACACATCGTCCTTCTCGATTGAGAGCTAATTGCCCCCAATCCGAAAGACATGGTGATGTTCTTCCCATTACTAAATCAGCCACCTCAAGAGGTCCTCTTGACTTCTCATTAGTTCTAAACGTGCATATTTTAGTAAACCGCATCGGCGGAGAGCCATCAAACTTGCAGCATCAGTAATCATATCTCTTTCTTCCCGTTCATGTTCTCTTTCTCGCCAGATACTCATGGTTAACAGCTGAATACCTACCAATACAACATTTTCAACCAATTAGAAATTGTCTGGAACACTTCAAAATTCTTATAAATGAGTTCTTAAAATATGCTCTGCACCTAACACAGGCTATAAAGAAAAACAGAGCGTGCTAACACGCCCGTACTTCATGGGAAGTGCGCTTAACGCGGGTCCAGCACTGCTGGCCCGCGTTAGCCGCTAATATTTTTTAGGGCCAGCCAAATTACTCATTTTGAACCAGAAAAACTTCACAAAAACACAATAAAATGATAGCAGGAGCTTCCAGTCCTTACCTGGATCTCACGGGAAGAAGAACCGTTGCCTGGATTGATCGCAATCGCCAGCTGAATTTTTCACCCTTTTTCACCCTAGAGCTCCTTCACAGCATTCAGAACAGTGAAAATGAAAGTCTTCTAACATTCTTATAGCCATTTCTAGGGCATGAACCTCTTAGCTAGTCTGCAAAAAGTCTTGAATTCTTGCTGCATATGTGTCACAACTATTTGAGGTCAGTTACTGATGTTCTGATGAGTGATCAAGATCTATATGCAGACATAACCATGTTTTGACCCTGATTTTGAGCATTCTTTTTACGGTATTTTTCTTGCTTGTTAATCCAAAAAACCTTGAGTTCTCTTCTTCAGAATCGTTAAACTTATACAAAGTCGATTTCAAGCGTTCTTTTTATGGTATTTTTCTTGCTCGTTAATCCAAAAAACCTGGAGTTCTCTTCTTCAGACTCGTTAAAACTGATATGAAGAAGCACTGAGCTTTCTTTTTAGGGACTTTTTTCTAGCTCATAAAACTGAAAAAACCCCAAGTTTCCTTTGTTAGGCTCGTTAAACTACCACGACAGAGAGTAAAGAGCCATTCTTTTCCTCTTTTTCAAAGCTCTTTAAACAGAAAAAGTGACCGAGTTTTCTCTGTGTGACTCGTTAAAATTTCACGGAGAGCACCGAGTTTTTATTTGTTGGACTCGTTAAAATTTTTCACAAAGAGTACTAAGTTTACTTCGTTTCCTCATACTCATAACAAAATGAGGTGAAATTCCATCGAACATAGATTTCTCACTTTTCCGGCTTCGATGGACTAACTCACAAAAAATGAACTGTTTCGGGCTTACTATTCTCCCTTTTTCGTGCTCGGTTATCAAGACGTGACAAAGGTACCCCATGGAGTTGTCTTTTACGACATTTTTCAGACTCTCTAAACATGAAAAATTCACCAAGTTTACTCGTCTGAACTCGTTAAACCTAATCAGACAGGGAATGGATTTGTCTTTTATGACATTTTTCAGACTCTCTAAAACATGAAAAATTCACCGAGTTTACTCGTCTGGACTCGTTAAACCTAATCATACGAGGAATGGAGTTGTCTTTTACGACATTTTTCAGACTCTCTAAATATGAAAAATCCACCGAGTTTACTCATATGGACTTGTTAAACCTAATCAGACAGGGAAAAATTTGGACAAAATGGATACTACCTCTGTTACATTTCAGAAAGGTCAATTTGGCAGCAAAAATCTTGAAACATGGCACTCCCCAGAAAAATCTTTCGCAGTTAGCCGAACCCTACCATCTATGAGTATTAGCCTTCATCTCCCAGTGTTCCTACACCGATAAAACCCTAACAAACTCTATGGTGTTCATTAAGCCTCAACTGCCTAGTACCCTGTTACAGTGCCTTCTATTGTTCAAGCAGATCTCACTATCTACGGCCCCTCTTATCAACCAAACCACTCATTATGCCAGAAATTATTTGTCGTCAGTTATCCCCATTTGCTCTTCATTATTTACATAAAAAAAAATCATGTGTTTCCCGTTTCGTGTTGACTGATGTGGGATGCCTCAGTGCCTACCTTTCAACAAATCTCTTCCTATCGACTTCAACATCTTATCTAGGAAGTTGATCTAGAAACCCATCAGTACCCAGATACTTGCAGACATCTGTGGAAGGTAATCTTGTGTTTGATTAGGATTCTTCATCATTGGCTCCTAATCAAATGATTCTATGAGTGTTTGAATTCAACTCTTTTTATTCAAACTCGCTAGATTGTACTGTGCATCTTAGGGACCATCATCATTATCGGTGGCCACCTTCGCGTCTGTTAACAGTTTTCATTATCGATTGGTAATCAGATGATTTCTCACATGTTCGACGACAACTCCTTCATTCACATGTTGAGAAATATGCAGTTTAAGTGAAGCGACGATCAAGACCTTGGGGAAAATGTTACATCATTACAGCTATGTTCCCTTCCCCAAGTTGCGATATTGTTTATGGAGGCAGGTTGTTTAGCCTGATCCTGTTATGACAGACACTTCCACATTATGCTTATCGGTGGACAGATTCTTCATATCTCTATACTAGAGAAATCATGTTTATTATCTACTGAGCATGGGAATGCCCGACTCAAGACAGATACTATATTTTTTGACATATGTTGTTGTTTCAGGTTTTCCTCAATCCTTCAATCTCTTTATCTCTACTACATACATTATAAAATATTTGGGCCATCGTCTTCGTCTCTGACCTCACACTTTAGGGGGCATATTTTATAGGTCAAATAAACTCCTCATCAACTCAGAGGGGAAGATAAATATGGAAGGAATACAGAGACCTAAACTAAACCTACTTCTGCCAAGGTAACGCACCCCTATAACAGCCAGAGAGCGTTATAACGCACCTGATCAATGAAAAGGTCGCGTTAGTGGCTAGGGAAATGCTCTGTTTAGACTAGAGGGCAGCGTTACTCGTGTTTTGAGTTTGAAACAGGAAAAACCCGTGGAGAATGATTTGAATTTCTAGCTTTTTCTCATAAGAGAGTTAGTACAAAATAGAAACTGCAAAGCACTAGTCTCTTATTGGGCCTTTCCATAAACAATTGAACTCTCAAGGAAGGAAAAAGCATGGGAAGTTGAGGAAAGATCTTGGTTTTTTCTATTTAGAACTGGTGGAAGGAGAAAGGCAATGATTTCTCTCTCCATCTCCTATAAAATGGAGTTGTAGGCTCTTGGTTCAAGGTCGAAGGATTGTTAAAGTTTTTGAATACTTGTGAAGCAGAGCATTATTGTTGTAGTGTGAAGGTCAAAAGTCAAAGAGGTTCATTGAGAACTTGTTGATCAAGACATCACCACATTGAGAGATAGAGAGATTGGAAGGCAGAGGAGGGCTTGGTACAACCGACGGTTGTAATCCTCCTTTTTATAAATCAATAGAATTGTATTTGTTTTGTCCATTCTATGCGTTGATATTGTTATTGTTCTTCAATTACTTATATAGCATGAGATGAATGGCTTAGATGTGCACAGTTTAAATGTTTATCATATATTAACTTAATTGATAGGAAATGTATGTTGTGTTAGAGATTACACAGGTGCTTTGATTGATCACAGGGTTGAGATTTGGAGCTAGTGAAGAAGGATCCCTGATTCGCTGCTTAGCGCTCTCCAAGAGACTTCAAGATCATTAAAGAGGTAATCTTCCATCCTATTCCATCAAGTTGTTTAGTTGATATGAACATGTATGTATCTTCTTTATGAACTATACAAATAATCTTACTTTCTGCCTCGGGCACTGGAAAGCCCTGAGAGGGATATTCGAGAACCAACAACCCAAGCATTTTACCCTATAGCAGGTTTCATTTTCTTATGAGTAATAGAATAGAGGAGAAAACTCCAAAATCTATGGATCAAGGCTCCCGTTCTCATATATGTCAATAGAGCTCAAGGAGGGTGAACCTTCCCATAGATCCAAAAATTAATTTCTTTTTACTGTTTCTAAGAATAGTGTAGAGTTTCATTACCATTTTCAGCCCTCCTTTTGTATTGTATTTTCGCGCATTTGTCTGTTTTTTGTGCATATATTAGCAAAGTTGTTTGCCAGAATAAGAATCAAAATACTAAGGAAGCCCATTGGCACCTCCCCGCTTCATTCTCCAGCGCTGTTTTTATGCCTCCATCACTGTTGTTGCACCTCCATTTCCATCCTATTTCTTTTATTGCAGCTATCGCCCCTATTATTCACAAAAAAACTTAAAAAAATGCTAAGAGTTTGACCTTCGCCCTTTCCTCATCAAAAATCCCTCTATCGTACTTCTCTCTATTGCAAATCACAAATCCTCCTAGTCTTCATTAATACTTCCCACTTCCAAGCTCCGCTTGTGATAGTTCATATAACCCTTTCGCCTTACCTTTACCGATTATCACAAAAATATTCGAAAACCTTTGGAAACCGACCTTTTCCTTTTTTCCTTCAAAAGAATTACCACAATTCCTTTCGCAAATCGAAATTTGCATTTTCCATTTGGTTCATGTTAACACTTACCACTCCAAATGCCAATTGTGATAATTCTTCGTACTCCGCCACACCGTAATCACAAATCGAATTTTTCATTTGGTTCCTGTAACATGTTCTGCTCCCAACGCCGATTACGATATCGTTGTCACACTCTACCACCGGCCCCACCACCACGTCATCCCGTCGTGTTTCGCATTTCACTCCCACTCTCAAAACACACTTCCGCTACCCCTCTGTTTCTTGTTTTTCATTAACTATGAATTGGTGAGTTCTTCTTCTTCTTACTGTGGTTTAGGTGAGGATTTGTCTTTGATGCATGTATCAAATTTTCTCCTCCTACTTCTTCTAGTTTTTCCATCATTAGGTTGTTCTAGTGCTTCATCCTGAAAGTGATTTCTGATTAGGAAACTTTCCCAGGAGTCTCCTATACTCTTTAGATGAAATTCAACGAGTATCTTTATCAGTCCATGGTGATGCATGGTATTATTGTCTATGAATTGGACTCTTTTCTGCACATTTGCTGACATTTTCTTTAGAATGTTTAGTAGGAATTATGGGAGGTTTATTTATCCATCCTCTAATAAATTCATTAATAGTCAGGCATGGTAAACAAACATACAGCCAAATCTACCCTCGCAAGTAACAATTTTTTGTAAAATTAACAACATATTTCTCCATTTTTTTTGAGTGCCGGACTAGGAATTCCTTTCTTATAAACAGTAGTGTCCATACTTGGATTCTTCAGACAAACTTTCCATTCTTCACCGTGAATTTCCCTATTCTTGAACCATCTCTCGCTAGTTTTCGGAAGTTCCATGGCTTCAGCTATGAAGGCTTCTGTTACTAAGAATTTTATGTCCCAAATTTCAACCTCTGTCTCATCGGAAGATCTTGCAAAGGACTTGGTGAGCTCCTTATGGAACCCATCAAAATTCTCTATAAATCGAAGCCATTGCACCTTCTGCAGCATTTCCTTTATCTGAGGATGACCCTCCATGAATTTCGCTCCCACAGGTTCAGTTCTCACTATTAGACCCATGTCTTTGTCGTAAGGAGTTTCACCTTCAAAACTGTTGTTCTTTGATTAAGTGGATTGAGTGTTTGGCTCTGAGTTAAGGGTGTCGAGAGTTTGTAGAGATGTATAGGTAAAATAGATATTTGGCGAGGGTTTAGGAATGTGGACGAGTGGGTTACAGAAATGAGATATGACCATTAATCATTAATGGATGAAATCGGTCTTGATTATTATGAGATATGATACGGATGCAGTAGTCGGATTATGGAATTTTGATGTGAATCTGAATACAATCAATTCTAATGATGACATATTGAGTTGGCAACATATGATCATCTAAATTATATATACTAATGTTTTTGGTCTTATTATTTAAACAAAATTTGTAACATACCTTGGAACTAAACTTTGTTGATTTTTATGTTGATTCTTCAGGTGTCTTTTCAGCATGATAATCAATGGAGCCTTCAATTTCTTCTATTCAGTATATTCTGCTTCAATAGGTGTTAAAAATGTAACAGAGCTGCAAAATGTAATGACAGCTGCAGATTCTTCTGAGAGCTGCAGAATTGGAGCAATTTTGTAGCTACTTATTTTATTGCTTTATAAAAGGAAAGGGAACAAAGAATTTGGAATTTTTATAATGGGATAAAATATAAGATATCAGAATTTTGATTTTCATCTTATAATATTTGTATAAGGATGCCAATCATTGATTAGTTTTCATTCTTATATTTTTTTTTTGTGTGTGAATAATACACACACACACACACACACACACACACATATGAAAAGTAAAAAGAAGACTAATTTGGGGAAGAAGAAGGATTCTTCTTCACCAACTTCATATCAGTATTGTCTTGAATATTTTTGATAAATTCCCCCTTTGTAATTGAATTATGATAGACTTTTAATCGATGTCCATTCACAAGAAGAGGTACCTTTTCATCATCAATTGTTCTTATCCTGACTGCTCCATTGTCAAAGACTTTTTCGATATCATAAGGCCCAAGTCAATGAGTCTGAAATTTTCCTTGGAAGTCTTTGAAATTTGAATTGAACAAAAGTGCCCAATCTCCTGCTTGAAATTTTTTATATTTTATGCACTTATCATGCCATCTGGACCTTTGTTTCCAGATTAGGCTGGTTCTTTGAACTGCATCTTTTTTTTTTGGTAAGTTAGGCTATTCTATTAATTCGAAAACAAAGAAGTTACATATGCTACAATCTGGGTTGGAAATATGGGCTTAGCCAATCCCAACCTTGGTTATGCGGTTTCGGGGCTGCCGCAGAGGAGGAAACCAGCTCGAACAAAACTTAAAACAGAAAATTACATTATGCGCAGTAGAACTAGTGTATCAAAGTAGCACAGAATATGCGGTAGCAAAAAAAGGCTGGTGGCAAGATTGAAAAAAAAGATGGAAGAGATGTGCAGCTACGCAGGCCTCACTTTTATTCTTCATCATCGCTGTTGGGGTCCTCATCCTCAATGGGGCATGCAGGTGCCTGCACAGCGGCTTCCTCTGAATCAACCACTATACGTTTGGGATTGCGGATCGGTGCGCAGAGGAGAGGGGAATCCGGATCAACACCATCTGGGACACGCGTCCAATTACCATCGAAGTCCATCACCTATGTCTGAATCATCATCTTCTTTCTCCTGAATTGGCAGTGGTTCAGTTTTTCGGTATTAGGGGTGCGACTGGGGAGAAATGGTGGACTTCCGTGGGCCGAGCATTCTTCTTTGCGCGACCTTCCCCGGGGCTACTTCCTCTTGCTCAGGATCGAGGCTCTGTTGCGTAAGTGCCGAAGGAGGAGCCTTCCATTGACTCTAGCCGATTTTCCTTGCCACGATGATAATGGCCAGGGAGGGCCCCTCTTTGTCCTCCTCGGATTGTTCTTTGGCGAAATCTGGGGGCCATTGCGCGAAGAGGCAGGGGAGAGATGTTCAGGGGGGATACGTAGAAGGGAAAGCAACGCTGGGGTGCATGGGGTCAGAGTAGCACGGGGGGGGGGGGGTGCGCAGGTAGGGATGCAATAGCCTAAAAGGGACTGCGCAACACAATGCTGAAAACTGGGCTTCACAACCTGTAGAATTAAGGGAGATGCTAGAGCAAAGGTAAAGAGGTGAAAGTCAGAGGTAAAATGATGTGGCTTGGAACAGGTTAAGAGCTAATATTTTTAAAGGGGCTAGGATGTGTGCGAGGAGGATAGAAATGAGTAGGCCTCGCACACAGCTGCGTGCCATGATCCATCACCTGAGCAGGCTCGAGGGAAGGGGGATGGCTATAATACGGGTTAATCATGGTGATCATTTATGGTGATGGGTGCGAAGGGATGCCCTAGGTAGGGTGACGCAGTTCCCACCATCTCGTCATCATTCCTGATTCTGTGAGTCTCGTGCGAAGGGATAATGGTTTGAGGATTTGCAGCATGTGAGGCTCTGCATAGAAGATCTCCGTCCTTCGGGGTGTGTGAGATGTGATTGTCAAGCGTGTCAGTTATCTCACCCGAATCCGAGGCTTTGAACTGCATCTTGCTTGATCTCATAAAGCTCATTAAGTTGCTCCATTCTATGCTTTTGGGCTTCTGATAAATCAAGTCCCAATCTGGTTGCTATCTTGAAGGTTTGGATATGAAATTCTATAGGAAACAAGACTTGCTTCCCATAAACAAGTTCATAGGGAGTATGTCTTGTTGTATTCCTCCATGTTGTTAAGTAGGCCCATAAGGCTTTGGGAAGCCTATATGCCCAATCCTTCCTATGTAGATGTACAGTCTTTGTGAGGATTGCTTCGATCACTTTATTGGTGGACTCCACTTGACCATTTTCTTGTGGATGATATGGAGTAGAATTTATATGTTTGACCTTATATTCAGCCAAAATCTTCTACACCACCTTAGATGTAAACTCAGATCCTTTATCTGTCACAATTTCCCTTGGGACACCAAAACGAGTGAAAATATCCCAAAAGAGAAATGAAAGTACAACATTTTCATTAGCAACAGAAAGTGCTTTAGCCTCTACCCATTTAGTGACATAATCAGTGCAAAACAGAATGTACCTCTTTTGTTTTAATGGTGGAGTGATTGGTCCAACAAAATCCGGGGCCCATTTTTCAAAAGGTTCGATGAGTACCTGTGGTTGTAAGGGCGTTTCATCTGTAGGAACAAATTTCCCCATTCTTTGAAAACTATCCCACCTTTTGACACACTCCTTGGCATCTTTAAAGATGGATGGCCAATAATATCCTAAATGAAGGATTTTATAGGTAGTCCTCTTATTAGAAAAGTGTCCACCAGAAGGTTCATCGTGGCATGCTTTCAGAATTTCATGCATTTCATCTTCTCGAACACATCTTCTGATGATGAGATCTGGACCTGTTTTATACAATTCATCATTAACCCATGAGTATAATCCACTTGTTTGAATTATTCTTCTTTTTTCTCTAGGAAACAAGTATGCTGGTAATTTTCCTGTAGCTAAGTAGTTAGAAATATCTGCAAACCATAGAGATTTAGTAGATATTGCAAAGATATATTAATCAGGAAAATTATCCTCTAGAGGAGTATCATTATTGTATTTTTGAATTCTAGACAAGAAATCAACAACAATGTTTTGTTTTCCAAGTCGGTCTAGAATGGTGATGTTAAATTCTTGCAGGAGTAATAACCATCTTGTAATTCTGCTATTAGTGATAGACTCTATTCATTAAATACCTAATTGTAGAATGGTTTGTGTGAATAAAGGTTTCATAGCCGGTGATGTAGTGTCTAAATTTCTTAATAGCATGAACAACAACTAGAAACTCTTTTTCAGTTATAATATAATTTAACTCAGCAGGAGTCAAATTATTACTTGTGTAATAGATGGCATAGGGGATCAAATATTTTTTTCCTAATACAACTCCCAGAGTTGTATCTGAAGCATCTGTTGAAATGTGAAAATATATTTTCTAATTTGGTCCTCTTAAGATGGGTGCTTCAGATATTTTTTCTTTTAAATTTTCAAATTCCAATTGATAATCAAGATTCAAACTAAATTCACTATCTTTGGTAATTAGTTTGAAGAGTGGAGATGCAATTTTAGTGAAGTTTTCTCTAAATCTTCTATAGTACCCTGTAAAACCTAGAAAACTTCTAACATCTTTTTGACAACTTGGAATTGATAATTTGGAGATGAATTCAACTTTGGATGAGTCTACTTTAATTCCATCCCCTAAAATGTGATGTCCTCAAACAATTCCTTCAGTAAACATCATAAAGCATTTTTCATGACTTAATGAAAGATTTGCTTCTTTGCATCTTTTAAGAACCTTTTCCAAGTTTTGAAGAGCCTCTTCAAAATAATTTCCATAAAATGTAAAATCATCCATATATACTTCCACACAATCATGTATTAGATTAGAGAAAATTCCTAATACTGCCCTTTGGAATGTTGCAGGTGCGTTGCACAATCCAAAAGGAAGTACTCAGTAAGCATAGGTTCCCCAAGGACAGGTGAATGTGGTTTTGTCTTGGTCTTCAAGTGCTACTTGAATTTGATTGTAACCACTAAAACCATCCAAGAATGCGAAATACTTCTTACCTACTAATGTGTGCAATACTTGATCTATGAAAGGAAATGAGAAATGATATTTTAGAGTAGCCTTATTCAATTCTTGATAATCAATACATACCATCCATTTACCATTCTTTTTAGGTACAATCACCAAGGGAGAAACCCACTGACTGTTTGAAACATGATAAATGAAGTTTACATTCAATAATTTTTTCAATTCTTCTTTCACAATTTCCCTAAGATTTGGATTCATCCTTCTTTGAGGTTGCCTGATAGGCCTATAGTTTTCCTCAATGTAGATATGATGTATACAAGTCTCAAGACTAATTCCTTTCATGTCAGTGTACTCCCATGCATATGCAGAAGAATGTTTTTGTAATGTTTTGATTAACTCTTCTTGTTGGAATTTCTCCAAGTTTTTGTTTATGTTTAAATATTTTCCTGGAAATATTTCAACTACAAAGTTACCAAATTCTTCCATAGAATATAAAGACATCTATCTAGATGACAAGTATTCAATATTGCATTGTTCTTGAAAATTACAATCATCTTCAAATTTGAATTTCTTCACTAATATGAGAAATAGTAAAGAGAGGTTGTATATCATTGTCATGATCCATCTATTCTTCATTTCCTATTTATATGATTGCTTTTGTTGGAGGATATAGAGTGAATTTCTTTGCTTAGTTACCATCAGAAATAAACATATCACCGGATCTAGAACTAATGAAAGCATTAGCTGTAGCTAACCAAGGTCTTCCTAAAATTAATGGATGTCCCCCTAGGTTTTTCTTGGGAGTTAAGATCATTAAGTCAACTGGATATTCCCAAGAGTATAAGGACACATATATGTCTTCTAATACACCATCTGGCTTGATTGCTAATATGTCTGCTAATTGCAGTAATGTTGGTGTGTACTGAAGATTTGGAAGCCTAAGTTGTTCCATTGTTTGCTTGCTCATGATGTTGATGGCTTCTCCTAAGTCAATTAATGTATTTGGAATATCAATACCATTGATATGTGTTTTTACAATTGGAATTCTTGGGTCCAAATATTTTTGTATGGCTATTTTTCCCATCATAATGTCAGCAATTTTTCCTACTAACTAAATCCTTTTATTTCTTTTGTTTTTCTTCCTGATTTTTCATGCTCAACTCTCTTATTGTTTTGGCTAGAATAGGAATATATTTAATGGCCTGTAAGAAAGGAATTTTGATGCAAACATTTTTCAATTAATATATAAAATCATAATTAAGCAACAAAATTTGTTTTTCTATCCCTCTATGGATTTGTAATCTTTCAGGAAAAGAAGGGTTAGAAATAGATAATGAAGATTACTCTATGATAGGAGTTGAGTTTATTGGATCTTTTTTTTTCATTTTCAGAATTTTGATTCTTCTAAAGGGATGTCCCTTCTCCATAATTTTTTATTTTTCTGTAGAGAAATTTCTTCATCAATATCATCTTTTTCTTGAAAAACAACGGAAGGCTTTTTCCTTTCTAATATTATACTAGATCTAAGTTGGACATTGTTAAGATCTAGTGGAGTAATCATGTAAGATGGGAATTTTTGTCCTTCTATGTTATAAGTAGTTTGAGCATTTTTATTATTTGGGTTTGGTAATGGCTGGGTAGGTAGTTGATTTTCTCTTTATGGAAATGATAATGAAAGTTGTGGGTTATGATTTTGGAGTTGGGGTGGTTGATTTTGTTGTGGAAAATGTTGGGGAGGATAGTTTGGATAGGATTGTGGATACTGGTGATACTAAGAGTATCTGCCATAAGGATTTTGCATCCCTTGTGTCCAAGGTTGAGGCTGGGACCAAGGTTGTTGCCATGATAAATTCCAATTGTTTGGTGGGGGATGATTATACATTTGATTATTAAAACCTTGAGTTTGTGGCCCCTGCCATGGTCTTCTAGAGACAAAAAAAAGAGGATCTACTAGAGATGGAGCTACTTCTTCTTGAAAAATAACTTTAAGACCTGGTATAGAGGGACATTTTTTTTGTTTCATGATTTTTTGCACAAATAACACAAGTCTCTATGAATTTTACATCAAGAGGACATTCTCTTAAAGCATGTTTCTTCCTGCATTTAGGACATAAAATAGTTAAGGCATCAGTTTCAACTTTCTGCTTGTTTTGTAATTTTAGGGTGTCTATTTCTTCACTGAGACTCCCTAAGATATCTTTTTTAAATTCATCAAGCATATTTCCAATTTCTGCCCTACTTACTGTTCCAATTGCAGATTTATTTACTCTAGAGAGAATAGGATCTCTTGTATTTTTCCCAGTTTTTGATTTTCGTCTTGAGAGATGAATGAATAATTCAATGAGAGATACATCCCTTTCCCATCACGTTAATAACATCTATCCATTCATCTCCGATGGCTTTCAACAAGAGAGATTTTAAAGTATCTTGATCTAGATGTTCCATTTTAGCTCTTTTTATTTTGTAATTGAATCTCTCAATTAAATCTTCCAAGTTTTCATCCTCTCTTTGCATCATTTTAAATACTTCATCCTTCCTATTAATAGGTGTGTAATAATCCATATATCTTTGTAAAAATGCACTTTTCATCTCATCACATGTCCTGATACATTGTGTTATCAAACCCATGAACCATTTTAAAGCTGCACCCTTGAGTCTTGCAGGAAATACTTCAAATTTTGAGAGTCTTGTAAGTAGTCATAAGATCTACATAAAACCTCAAATTCAAATAAAAAATGTTTCAGGATCTCTAGTCCTTACTCCATGGAAATTGGGAAGGATAGAACATGAAATATTTTTCATTGTAAAATTTGTATCCTCATCAACTATAGGAAATCCAACAGAGTTAGGATCTCTTATACCTCTACCTCTTCCTCCATCTCTTCCTCCACCTCCTCCTCCTCCTCTTAAGGAATCTCCATTTAGAACTTCTCCTCTTCCTTCTTCTTCTGCCATTGTAGATTCCTCATAGTTAATGTGAGCTTCTAACTATAGAGTTATTTGTTCTTCCTCTGGTTCTTCTATCAATGGGATATTGAATAAAGTTTCCTCTTCTTCCTCCTTAGGGATTTCTAACTCTTGAGCTATAATATGTTCTCCTGTAGAGGTGAAAAAGGTTACTCTTTTTGTTGGAGATCTAAGATCCTCTTCTTCTAAGACTGCATCAGTAGATGAAGTTGGAGAATCTCCTGGTTGGATTTATGATCTTAAGACTTCAGGGAGTCTATGTCTTGAGGTGAAAAATGGAATATGAGTTTGAGATGGTGGTGTGGCACTACGTGGTCTTGGTGGGGTGAGTGGTGTTGTTGAAATCAAACTTCTACCTCTAGCTACGAATCTACCCCTAGAGTCTCTTTCTCTACGCATATCATTTTTTTTTAATGTAAGAAATAAGGATTCCTAGTTACACTTCCCCGACAACGACGCCAAAATGTTTAGTCAATTTAATGTCTTAAATTTCTATCCTAAATTATCGACTGAGGTTAGTAATTTGATGAAGAGTGGTGCACTATATATGCTTAGATAACCTTTTTTCTTACTTCGTTGTCTATGTTTTATATTGTTTTGGGGGTTTTGTACCTTATGCCTAAAGTTTTAAGAATTAAAATTGGTCTAAGAAATGAAATCTATGCTTCTAGATGAAATCTTTAAATGCTAGTGAACAACCAAATCTAAATGAATTTTAATGATGAAAAATGATTCTTAAAGAAGGAAGAAAATGAAATGTTGCTTTTATTCTAAGAAAATGAATTGAATTACAAATTGCTTTTAATGAAATGAATGAAATATGAAATCTAAAAGAAAGGAAGAAAATGAAATGTTAATTAACTAATCTAAATTGCATAAAAATAAATCAAACTTTGAATGGTTAAAATGTTATATTTATCTAGGCCAGAAAAACATCTATGAAAAGTATTTAATTGATTTAAATCAACTCACTATTCTAAATCTAATTGCATTCAAATGAAAAATATGAAATCATTTTCTATCTTATCCATTGAAAGCTTTAATTCTATGAAATAGATCATAATCTAACTCTGTCCTAGTTTTAAATATAAGAATGTTGAAAGATAAATTTAATATAATGCTATTCCATGGACTGAAAGAATAAATTCTATTTCTAAGAACTTAAATGGTAGCGCTGATTGAAATCAAACGCAAGTGCAAAGCATGTGTAAAATAAAACTAAGACTGATGTATGACCGAATGCCCAAATCTTATCCAATTGGAAAATGATAGAGTCATATTCTTGAGATGACTTAGTGAGCATAATTACATAGTCAAATGGAACTGAAAATAACTAATTTATGAAATCATTCATGAAACTAATCTATAAAATAGTAAGCAATTTAAACTATGAATTGACAAGAATAAAACTACGAATCAACAAGAATTTAAATGACATAAATTAAACTACAAAAAAATTAAGAAAAACCTGCTTTCCATGTCCCCTCTACAACAAAATGAGTCAGAAATATACTTAGAGTATGCGCGCATCAAAGATCTGGCTCTGGTCTTCTCATTAGCAAAATAGAGTTTGAAAGCATACACCAAATTATCACAAAAATTAGACTGTTTCCCGGTTTCAACAAACCGATATTTATACAGGTTTTTGGATTTAACTGTTTGAGGCATTTCCGCCTATAGATAGCAAATAAAACTGAAATTAGATGTCTAAATAGAAGCAAATTCTTCATAGCTATCTTTCAATTTTCTACGTTAGAGCAAATCGAGAGTCTTTCGTCCGTTGATCTTATTCTTTGAACGATCTTGACCACGAGCATAGGCACGATTCCTCTTTGAATTCGAACAGGTATGTGGGATACGATCCATGTGTGGATCATTCCAAAGATACCCATATGACCCACTTCCGTATTTGCTTCTCAAAACCTGTCAAACAATAATAGTAGCTACAAAAACAAAGGTTAGTTACAGAATTTCACACATTCTGCAGCTAATTATAGAAATTCATTTAAATAATAAGAAACATTATAATATAAAGTAGAGATCATCTAAATGCCTTCTCTGATGTGGAATATGCCAATTATCATTGATTGAAGTCACGAGTTTGTGAAAAAGAAAGAATAAATGATGGAAAAGGGTGTCAAATAAAGAACATTTTTGAGGTTCAACAATGATCCAAGCTGAGCTTTTGAGGAAAGGTCTTAAGATTATTGCTGAAATAGATGGCACTCCTTGAACATGTTAACATCCTTAATTTTTTCCTATCCTATATTTAACCAATATTTTTAGAATTACATAGGCTTGTATAGGCTATTATAAATGACATGGAGGTGGAATAAATCATGAAAGGGAAAAATCTCAGAAAGTTGGCAGTTTCGTAGAAACTCCCCATATTGAAGGTGAATATTTTCTATAGAATTGTTGTAGCTTTTCATGGAGGAAAAGACAAGTTTAAACTTCAACAATGGGAGTGATAAAGGCATGAATTTATCTAATAAACATCAAAGAAGACCCTAGAACTGTCAAAAAAGTCAAATGGGTAGCAAAAGGGTGTTTTTTGCATTTGCTACCAAAGTTTGCTACCAAACTTCCTATACTCTGTTTTTTCATGCGTAATGAATACGTGATGAATTTTTGGGTAATCAAATATCAAGGTATTGGATGGAAAACAAGTCAAAGGTGTCAACATCATCAACCTATGAATTCCTATTTTTCAAGGAGACAGCTCAGTAGGTCCACATGTCAACATACACGTGGCAAGAGCAGAACATTCCAGCACTCAAGTAATTCGACACTCCAACACATCAATAATTTGTTGCATTCGATGAAGGTCACCAACAATATATGTTGAAGAATTAAATGATAGGAGACTCCTTTTTGTTTTCAAATTTTGTTGAAACATGAATTATCCCTACAAAGACTCCATAAGTTGTAATTCAATTAGAGTTATCTATCTTATGTTGTGCATCGAGTCTAGCACAGGTGGTAGAATTTTGTAATGGGAACCTCACTCTATATATATGTAACTTTTTCACTGTGAGAGGGTTGATGGATGCTATGAGAGAACCACCCTTGTAATATTTTTCCACAATTAATATACATGACAACAAACTGTCTTTTTCACTTGAGATTTTGTTTTGGAACATATGTTTTATCTCCATGTTTTGCATGATTTTATCAGTTTCAAAGCAATTTTATGACTTGGAATTCATGTTATATGCTCCAAATTCCTTCATTTGCTATGTTTTTATTGTAAATGTTTTATTTCACACCATTTCAAAGCCAAAATTTCCTCAGCTTCCATGAAAGCAGTTTGTTTGTAATTGATTTTCCTTAGCTGACTCCATGCCCAATGGTGGCTATCATCATACTCTTTCACCTACAAAAAATCACATAACAAGTACATAATTAGCCTTCTGAGATTTTGAGCTTTATACTGAGAATCTTATAGGTATTTTGAGAGAGACCTCTCAGACTGGAAGGACTAACTTCCAGTTAAAAGTTGGTTTGAAATAGTTATGCTGGGTTGGAGGTTCACACAACCCAATCTGTTCTGGCATAGTGATAACACCCTTCATGGCAACTCTGGTCTCTCTTAAACCACAAGATTTTGAAGCTTACCTACTTCTTTGTAAAAATGTACAATTATTTTCTATAATAAAATAAAGTTGATATTTTAAAAAGTAATAAAATAAAGTTAATATTTAAAAAAAAAGTAATTTAATAAGATCTAATTAAATCAATTAATAAAAATAAATATATTATAATAAAACTAATTATAAGGATTTAAGTAAATGTTACTATAATCTAAGTCCCAAGGGGGTAGCTTAAATGGAGATCCAAGTGAAGTGAAATTGTGCAAACCAAGAGATCCAATATTCAATCCCCTGGCCATGACTTAGTCTAGGGAGAGAAGGATAGGTCGTAGACCCCTAATGGTATAGTAGTAGTGGCTAGAATCAACCTCGAGTCATGCAAATACGATACTGAACCAATCGCTGATTCCTTTGGGTCACAAAAAAGAAAAGAAAAAAAGAAAAGAAAATAAAAGAAAAGTTACTATAATCTAAGATTAACCCATATGGATATAAATATTTAAGTTTTAATGAAATTTATATAAAAATTAATTTAATTAAATGACCCATAAAGTTTTGTGGATATTCCACTTGATAATTCGTCTCAATAGATCTAATAAATTATACTTAAAAATCCGAAATCTAAACTATGAGGGTCAATTTTTCTTTAGATTTCTGGATATGTAGTTTATTGTTTATTATGTATGCATGCAAATTAAAATTATGTATTAAATAGAGAACAACGAAATAAAACTCACAAACCATGATTGACACAAGATATAACCTAGGAAACCCTTTCAGGAGAAAACCTAGCTAGAAGATGACGCCTCTTTGTTCTCTTTCTTTGAATAGAACTTGGTTGTGAGTATAAAGAAGTAATCCTTGTATCCCATGGGCTACTACAATGCACAAATCCTATCCATGTGCTTTCTTCCTATTCCTCTTGCCTACTCTACTCATATATGGAATAAGTGCACTTGAAAAAAATGCAACCTTTTTTCCTCCTAGTGGCCCGGTTATAACGCAACCTAATACCCTACTAGTGGTTAGGTTTAACTCCCTCAAATATTAACCAAAGTTACAATATGGACTCTTCTAGAGTCTTCTTCATCATATCATGTGGCTAGCCTCTTTTCCATGAGTTATGGGGGTTGATGTGGCATCCTCTTGAATTATGGTGGTGAAAATAGGGAGGTCAACTTCCTAGTGACGTAACTTTTGCAAAACTCTGATTGAGGTGATTTTTGTGTTGTTGGAAAGGGTTTTGTGTGTAGAATATGATTAAAAAGTGTTGCGTTAAAACGGTAAAGTTTTACCCCCCAAAACGTCATTTGATGTCTCAAAATAATCTTGGAAGGTTTCAAATACAATTTGCCAAATTGAGTCCTACCATTAAAATTGGTCTTGTAAAGTTATTCCTCCAATTTTTCACTTGAAAACATCAAAATAGATGAAAAACAATATAATAATCCAATCCAAATCATTAAAAATTATATATATATATATATATATAGATATCCAAAAACAAAAAATGACAAATCATAAATTTAAATTTGGTTTAAGTTTTTGAAATTATTAATTATTTATTTTAATATTAAACATTTACAATTATAGTTAATTTAATATATATATCTATACATGAATAATATATTTAAACAAAAAAACAAAAAATAGTTATATTGAATAATTTTTTAATATTTATGAAATGTAAATTAGTGGATTGATTTGGGATTTAGGTTTTATATTGTTTTAAGTTCAAATCTTATGAGTAAGACTTGAGAGTGATAATGTGTCACAATCACATACATCAGAGCTCAAAGCTTGATCAAATCACACAAAAAGTTAATCAAAATACCATTTAATTAAAAAATATCTCAACCCAAATTCAACTTGAATATTAAAAATAATAAATAAAATAAATATTTCCCAATAACCATACTTTAAAATAAAAGTTATATGAAATACTAATTAGAATTTAAAATAAGTATTATATGAGAGGCTTTGCATGGTTCCATATTTAACTTATTTAGTAAAAAGGAATATCTAATGTGGTAGTTATATGAAATAATAATTAGAATTTAAAATAAGTATTATATGGGAGCCTTTGCATGGTTACATATTTAACTTATTTAGTAAAAAAAAAAAATCTGATGTGGTAGGGTCCATTAAGGTATATTTTTAAAATCAATATTGCCACTTACATAAAATAAATGTTATATGCAAAGCACTAGACTTTAATATTTAAATGTTATATGAAATAATTATTAGACTTTAAAATAAATGCCTTCGTGCTTTACATGTTCCATATTTGACTTATTTACGAAAAATCATTACCCAATGTGGTAGGGTCCATTAAGGTATCTTTTTGCAATCAATGTTGCTATTACCGTACTCTTAAAAAATTTGTAAAATAATTTATAAATTGGTAAGATTATGAAAATTTTTGATAAAGATTTTTGAAAATCTGGGTTATAGTTGTTAAACTTTAGTATTTTGGGTGCCTTAAGGATTTTTGATGGTGCTAAATCCATTTTCACCATAAAAAATGCAATTCAAACACTCCAATTACCTGATTTTTGGGAAATTTTTTTACCAGATTTCGACAAAAAACTACCATTCAAACTATTATGTTATGTCATTAGACAACCCTT
Source organism: Pinus albicaulis (assembly GCA_034641835.2). Classification (NCBI taxonomy): domain Eukaryota; kingdom Viridiplantae; phylum Streptophyta; class Pinopsida; order Pinales; family Pinaceae; genus Pinus; species Pinus albicaulis. Next base: position 373,821,845 of record CM076582.1, read on the forward strand.
ATTAACCTTTTATTTATTGGTTGAGAAGCATTGCGAGCCCATAGTCTTGCCTTGCATATTGTCATTATAATATGCTGGCACACCCAATTGCCTTTTTTTCATACCTTGAATATTATATTTTACTAGCATTTGCCCCTAAAGGTGCAAAGGTACACCGAAAGAATAGAAGATTTGGGAAGATTATTTAGCCACTCACTCCAATGCAAGCAATGCTATTAGTTTCTATGAGTGGAGCAACATTTCTTTCTCGATAAGAATATGTAGATGACAGATATGTAATGCCACTTAATGACTTTAGAAAGGGGCATACAAATCTCTGAAGAGGACCCCACCTATTAGATTTTAATGACTATGAGCAGAATTAGACTTTTGTTAGGATTGAAGAAGGCATTTTTGGTATTCAGAAAGACATCATTTTCAATTCCTGAATTAGGTTGCTATTAGGATTGAAGAAGTCATTTTCGGTATTTAGAAAGATGTCATTGTTAGTTTCTTCAGTACAGTCCAATGTCAAAGCAAGAGGAATGAGAATGACAACAAAGGAGGTGGAACTGGAGTAGACTGATGCTCTTTTAAAGGTGGAAAGAGAGACACTCTTCTAAGAAAAACAATATAATTTCGTTAATCATTTTCTCGTTAAGTTCATTTTGGTGCTAGTTTTGAACTTCTAGGTTCTAAGTTTTGTAAATATGAGAACCATGATAATATAAAAGTCCTTTTAAAAGAAGAAAAGGAAATTCAAGCGAAATGGGTAGCACATCTCACTAGTGATCACTACAATTATATAAAAAAAGTTGGAATAAGAGATATATTCTAAAGTAGACAATCTTGAATTCACCAACCAATTTGTAGGACATGCATGTGAAATCCCAAGCACATCGTGTGTGATTTGAGGCTTGGGCTTGAGAATAAAACTATCAATCCTTGAATGCTTCAAATCACCATCTAAGTCCCCATAATTTTCCATTTTGGGGTAAAAGCAACACCAATGGTATTGATTTTGGCTAAAGCTCTGATAGATTACAGACACATCCAATCCATCAGATTGATTAAAAGAATGTGGAAAAAAACGACATTACTCCATGATAAACCTAAAAAAAAAATTTCCTTACACTAAAAAATATTTGTATTAATAATATATATTAAAATTTTGTGTAACAAATATTAAATTTTATTTTTTAAAACTCAATAAAACTTAAATTTATAATAAATTAACTTAGACATCACACTTCCCCGTAAATTCCATGACGGTTATAGTGCACATGTCAAATATATATAATAGTGGTTCATCGACACTGGGTGGCCACTAAATTCATGGGAAAATCAAAGAAGATCAACCCGAAAGAATCTACCCATTGGCCGAACAAGTAGGGCTAACCCTTGGGGCTACACGTGTCAAAAATACTTATATATAAATAATATATATTAAAATTTATAATAAATATTAATGTTTTTATTATAAATTGATTTTAAAACATTTCAATATAAAAAATGTAAATTATTATTCTAATATTTTTATAAATTTATTTTTCAAAACCAATAAAACTTAATTTTATAATAAATTAATTTAGAAACCAATGAAAAATCAAAATATCTCAAAATTTAGATATTAGAATATTTCTTTTTCATTTAAGATGAGATTTAAAAAACTTTAAAGGAAATACACTTCTTAGCTAACCCCTTAAATGTAAATATTAAGAGCATTTGATATGATATCTATATAATATTAAAAATATTTTATTATCATTCTATTAAATTAGAAACCAAATCAATATATCCCAAATATCCACATATTAACAAGATACATCCAAAAAAAATACTAATCAAAATTGGAGATACATAATATTTATTGCAAAGCTACTCTCAATACTAGCTAATTCTTTATATTTTTCTAAGCCCTCTAAAATAAAATTTAATATAATTCTTCTTACTTTAAAAAATAAAAAATTTAAATAATACTCCAATCAATTTCTTTATATTTTTAATATAATCTTCGTTTTTAAATTTTATTTTTTTTACAATCTAAATGAATAGCGGTACTTCAGGTCCACAAACCAGAATATATTTTATTTATAGCGGTATCCCAAGTCAATAAACTATGTTATATTTACGTCGTAAAGTGTCACTATTTGAAAACAACTCTCCTAGTTGCCACTTTGTGTTATTTTGCACCATTGATTGAATGTTCGATGATTGAAGATTTCTAAGCCATCAGATTAATAGTTAATAAAAAACTAATAATTAAGTGATCTAATGGACATGTTCAAAATTAATCAAAACTGTTTAGTGAACAATTTCTTGATGACTTTAAGTTTTGCAGAAAAGGGTTTCTCATCGCACATCTGAGGAACGACCCAAGGCTGAAGAGGAGAGCACTGAATTTTTTGTTGAACGGAAATCGCGAAGCTTCGGGGAAAAGAATCTCCAAGTTTGATGGAAAAAAAATCTCTAAGTCTGAGTCACGAGGAATGTTTTGGGGTTTTAAAGAAATATTGTCGTTTTATAAAGTTTACATTATTTCTTTTAAATGAGCGGCTTAAGATTTCATCTTATCCTTCGAGTTATGGTAAATCGTATGCTAATTTTCCTTTTGCCCATTTTATTTTGCATTGCTGGCTTTAAATTAGCTTCTGGAATTTTATAATTTCCGTTTCTAGTGATTATAATGCATTCTCAAATTAGTTTTTGGATGATCCACTATTTGGCCTTTTTATCCCCTTATGGAAGGTGATCTCAATAATGTATTGATTTCACTTTGTATTTTTTTTTATGTTCTTCTTGTTAGTGAGAACTTAAATGAGGTGAGGGGAAATGTTAAAAAAAATTCGCCCTGTACACATACTACACCTAAATCAATTGAGCAATATTAAAATTGGAGAAAACTTAAAGCCTAAATCAATGGAGTAATATAAAAATGGAGTAAAATTTTGAAAACATCTTTTTAAATGCAGAGTAAAGAACCATCTTATTCATTTTAATACAATCAGAGTAGATTTCATGACTTTGCTCTTAAAAAAGTCTCAATATGTATCTTCCCTAGCACTTTTGAATCTGCCCATGAATCAAATTGCAGATCCCCTGTTAATAACATGTTTGGTAATATAGTCACAAATGGATTTTGTCTCTCATTGATCACTATTTAATTTTTAATAGTTCATTTCTTATTATGCAGAGCACTTGCATTTAGTTTCCTAATTATGTATTTGGTTCTCATGAATTTCTGATGTCATCCATTTCACCTTTCAAGGAAGAAAAGATTAAAATCCGAATGGAATTATTAAGTTTTAATATTATTCAGCAAAATATCTAACAATAGAACTTTTTAGTTTTAAATTGCTTCTTGAGAAAGACTCGTGACACATTTAGATCTTTGGAGACTATAATGGTCATAAGTTCAATTATATTCAGAGATCATGTCAAGTTTATAAACACTATTTTTTTTAGAAGAGATATTTCATCTTTAAATACTATTGCACCATTTTATTTAAGACTGACGCTATGAGGATGACGCTCTGCAGGATCTGGGCATTTGCAACATCACTAAGAGGATAGGAGATGTGTGCAATGTCAGAATTCTATCACCAACTCTTCATAGCGTTTTGATTAGTAGGGAGACTATTTTGTTTATCTGATTAATGCTTTACTTATTTCTATTTCCAGTTTATCTGGATGGTTATTATATATTATATATATGGGGGCTCTTATAATTTTAGGTGCTAGGTTTATGGACATGACTAAGGTCCAAATTATTATTATGTTTTTTTAGACAAATCATGGCCATGATAGGGTAGGCAAAACTAGACTTATCTTTTTGATTTGAAAGAAAATATATTTATATGAAATATTTTTGTAAAATATATAGGTGATATATTGTATGAGTTATTATTGTTTTTTTGTTATTATTATTATTATTATTAATGTTTGTAGTATATTTAATTATATGGAATTCATTTGTCTTTCATATATTTAATATTATGGATAACTGTGTTTATTTTGGAATCCTAAATTTGGGTTTTCATTCACAAATGGTTCTTCAGCATATGGATTTGCATATTTTAAAAACAAAAAAGTAATTATCATTTATCATTATTCAAGCAGGTTATCTTCATTTCTTCCATGTCCATCTTGATGGTTGTTCAACATATGGATAATTCTTGTATTTTGTTAAAGTATTGTAAACCTTCAGAGTTGGATTTTTGAGTAATTGAATAATTACTTTTCAGTCCGGGGCTATGCCAATAGTGGTTCTGTTCTACGGAATAATGAGGTAGGGAAGAATAGGTTTTCCTCTTCTTTCTAGATGTAGAAGACATGTGATAAGAATTGGGATGATAATTATCAGGGTCACTAGAGTTCCCTCATTTTACAAAATTGTTATAATCCTTTGTAGACGCATCTTTCAAACTATATAGAATTTTCTTTGTATTGATTAAAGTTTTCTATACCTAGATGAAGTGATCTAGAAGAAATATGACAGAATTGTACTAAAAGTACCTTTGATTTCGTTGTGGCACAATCCTTACCTTTGGTTGATATTTTCTTTTTTTCAACAATTTAAAAAAATATATTAATTAGTGTTATATGTTTATGTCATTTCCTTTGCTAGTTAATTCTCTCTTCAATTACAATTGGACATGTTAGAAAATCAATGCATCAATTGACCTCAAATTAATAAATTATGAATATTACACACGAAACAAAAATTTTTTTTTTCTATGTAAAGCTAATTCTATTTATATGGTACAAAAAATTACATGTCAGGGTTTTCTCGCTGAAGCTGCAAAACTAGCCAATTCCGGTAGGAAGAATGTTCAAAGCCGAATTGGGACTGCTCCTGTTGGGGAAACCAGTCCCGAGGTTAAGCCAGTTCTGAGTAGCAATGCTGCCCCAAGTGGGGAAACCAACATATAACTTAGTTAACCAAAAATTAAGCATACTATGCATACAAAAGTAAAGAAAAAAAATAGTATTGAAAGTGTTACTATCTGAAAAGGGAGGTCTCCTAGCGCTAGTCCTATCCCGACTTGTCATTTTTTTCAGATCTTCTGGAGGTGGCTCTTCCACAATGAAGCAGTTGTAGACATCTGAGGAGTCACCATCCTGCTTTGACATCTGGGAAGTCGGTTTAGGTGTGGCAGCAGAGCGCTTTCCCTGAGCTGCGGCGCCGTCATCTTTGGCAGAGTTGTCACCACAATCGCTGTTCGAGGAGTGCTCAACAAACTTGGTGGGAAGAGCCTCCATCTTTCTGTAGAGCTAAGAGTGGGGTTGCATCAAAGTGGACTTCCACAAACGCTTCTGAGAGCCCAAAGTGAAAAACACGTCAGGGAGTTGCAGCAAAAGAAGGCCAAGATCTGGTGCAACTCATTACACACGAAATAATTAATACATATTAGTTTTTGAATTTGTATGCTATGAACTTCATAATCATTATTTTAAAAATAAACTAAAAATAATAATAAGTATTATAAAATTAAAATTAAAAAATATTAAAATGCTAAAGAATATTGTTGTTATATTATAAAATAAAATAAAATAAAAATTTAAAAAATATTAAAATGCAATGTTACATTATAAAATGTTGTGTAAATCGAATGGTTCGAATCCCGTATTTAATTTAGTTTGAAAAGATCATAACAACAAGAGTCATATTCCTTATTTAATTTTAAGTTTGAAAATATGGTAACAACAAGAGTCACATTATTTTATTTTAAGGATTATCGTTAAATCTGATGGGAAGTTTCTGTCATCTAGGTAATAAAAATGAAGTTGTTTACTCAGGCAATGGAATAGTCTGAACGACAGTTTTTTGTCAAAATTTGGTCAATTAAAATTCAAAAAATTAGGTAGTTGGAGTGTTTGGAATCCATTTTTTATAGTAAAAATAGATTCAGCGTTATTAAAAACCTTTAAAACACTCAAAATACTAAAATTTAACAACTATAAACAAAATTCTGATAAAATCTTTCCCAGATTTTTTCAAAATCTTTACTAAAATTTGAGCCAAAATGTCACTTTTTAAAACTATGCAATAAAAAATAAACAACAACATACACTTATTGTTTTTTAATTACAAATATTACACACAAAATAATAAATTACAAATATTGATAAACGACCAATCTAAAAACAATATCGGTAAAACCTCATAATAGAACGCCTTCCACATAATAATATCTCACATATCTGACGACCTTTTTCTTTTAAAATTGAGTTTGTTATATTAATTGGCATATAAAGGCCACCGATTAGGAAGCATATCCTTGGAGTGAGTTAGGGGTTTTAACTTTGCTCAAAGGAACATTTTGTAGTATAAATTAGAGGGGACAAAAGGTTACGGTTGCTTTTATATTAATTTACTTTCTTTCTTTTTACTTTCTTTTATTTTTTTATTAACAATGTAATGGTAAGTTATATATAATAGGATGGAATTGTAAATCTCTATATATAAATGTATATATTTATTATTTAAGAAATAGGTGGTGGGAGTGTACATGCAAGGAGGGGATGTAAGGAGGGGAGGAAGAGAGTAGGAAGAGAGTGAATTGGGAAAAATAAATTGAATTGAGTTTGAAGTTAAATAAAAATTGTTTGAAGATATTAAATATAGTGTAATTGATTTGTAAAATATTATATATATGTATTTATATAATATGTTTTATAGAGAAGCACATAAAGGTTAAGTAAGTAAGTTATTAATATCATGCTTAGTTAGTGAGTAGTAGTGTTACTAAAACCAAAAGCATGTGTATTTGATTGATCAACTTGATCTTGTTTTGTAAGATAATGATTGTCAAAGGAGGGCGTGTGTTATCTGAATCAGACCATGTGGTCGGATGACAAACTCTTGATAGCATAATGACCTTGACATATGAGTGCTTCTCGATTCATTGACCTCTTTTGGATTAAAATAAATTTTCATCACAAGCCAAGAAGATTATAAATGATCATAAATATCATTGAGAGTATCAAGTTCATAGCGACATTGCATTCATGAAATAGAAGTAGTATATGCTGCATTGGTTGGCTCTGGCCCTCAGATCTTCTAGAAGAATATGCATAATTAGTTGGATACATTCCATACCTCTTTGGAGATCGAATATAGATGAGGCTAGTTGTAATAAGCCACTGATACCAAGGAACAATGGCGAGCAATGCTAGAAGACGATGTTGGTCTTCAACTCGATGGACACCTACTTTGACATAAAGGTCATGGTATGCTAACATTTACATGACACCACAAACTACACTTTATAATAATATAAGATAAAACATAATAGGAGATAAAAATTTAATGTCATCAAACTATTCATGGAAGAGATTTGTGTATCACTTATACCACACATATCCTATGTATAGCATTCTGTATGTAAAATTATTACACACATAAGATTTAATAAACATTGAAAATAAAAACTCTTAGTTGACTTTCAAGTTACTCTAAAAGTTTTTAGGCCATGCTTGGGGTGCCTCATAATATTTTGGGGATATGGTGTATGCTCAACCCATGGATGGTTTGATATGGATTGGCACATGAGACATAATCTTTGATGGGTTCAAACTATTGAGTAAGTTTTCTCAATGGATGCTTGATCATAGATGGTTGTTGGCTTATGTTCTTCCTTTGGGTGTTGGAGTTCTCTTAACGATTTGGTGGATGCCCTTCATTGAGGCCCCATGAAGGATCCACTCACTTAGAGAACACTCTACATGGCCCAAGGAGAGTTGTACAACTTGGAGGAGGAAATCCACCCTTAGCTGGCATGTGTCAACTTGGATTCATGTTCAAAGGATTAGAGATGGCTTATGGATGCCTAGGGCTTCAAGAATATTCTCACAGAGGCAGTTAACCCAAAGAAGTACATTGCTTAAGAGGATGGTTGGGATGTCAACTTAGGGCATGACACATGTACTTTAGATTGGAGTGTCTCACTTATATTGACATATAAGTTCTCATTATAGGCTTCTTGTAGTCCCACATTATATTGTTGAACTCCCTTACTTTTAATATAAATATAGGAAGAATGGAGTCTCTCCATTCATATATGTTCATTCATTCACTTGCATTCACTCTTGTGACAATATGTGAGCTAGATAAGAGTGTGCAACAACCTCCTCTCTCTCTGGAGTCTTCACATGGAATCTCTCTTTCTCTCTCTCGTCGCTAGGGTTTCTTGGTTTTCCTGGAGCATCTTAGGGATGTAGGGTTAGGGTTTATACCTTGGAGTTTGAAATTAGGGTTATGTCATAAATTCCTATGGTGGAGTTATGAAAAAAGTGAGTAGGAGAGGATGTCTTGCCTTGGAGGATGTTTTGGAGTGATTCTTACACTTGGATCTTCTTGATTTGCTAGGTTTTGTTGATTTTCTTTGACCAAGGTTTAGAGAGTTGGGAGCATTTGTACTAGCCTCAAGAGAAAGCTATGCTATCTACATGTATTTTATCTTGAGCATGTTAATGAAATTTCCATTTATACAACTCTTTCACAATCCTTTTAGATTTGATTTTCAACTATTTATGTTCTTTATGTGTTATTGTTTACAAGCATACATGTCTTGTTGATTTAACATAAGTAAAAGGAAAATTACTGAGTGATTTAACATCTAAGTGAAGAATATAAGGGGTTGATTTTATTTTCATCATACTATTATTGCATAACTATTATCACTATTTTAAAAGAGTATTTTTAAATTTGATTATTGGCTAATAAATTGCTCCAAAGGGGTTCAAACTTAACCCTTTGGTTTAATATATTTTCTCCTTGAATTGCTAGTAAATTTGAGTTATTTGAGAGTTAAACATTGTAATCTTTCCATGTTGTTTTCTATCTTGTTTTATAGTAGTCCTAAGGTTGAAAATTCATATGGATAAGATCCAAGAAACCTTTTATGTTGAAGGTGAAAATTTTGTTTTGTATTGAGTTTTGGATTATGAGAATTTTCCACACCTTGAGGTACAAACTTCACAATTTTATAACCTACAAACTCTAAATATTTAAATTTAAACTTTGAGAGACTTTAAATAATAATTTTGTTCTTGTGTGCAAGTATACTCTTTAGAATAGTCTTGAGGATTGGTTCAATCACTTATGGGATAGACATGAAATATCTCCCCCATAAATGAGGAGATCATGAGTTCAATTCTCTTGATCCCCTTAGGGTTAGGATTCACAGTTAGGGACAACAATTTACCTTGTTTACTTTTCATTGAGCATGGAGAAGTATTCAAAGGTATTTTCATGAGGTTTTCCCTAGAAAAAAAAAAACATACTCTTTAAAATATATATTAGTTAAACACCATAGCAAGGGAAAAACTACATGCATTATGCATGCTTTCTTAGTTAAAGAAGACCATTTAATTAAGATAAAAATCACTAGATATTAATGAGAGTTTGTTTATATAGTGTTTTTGAGGAGCAAACAATCATACAATTATGAGGACCATAGTTTCTGGGATCTATATGTTGTCACAAACCAACTTCGATTTTTGAATTCTGATAATTTTCCACACTCTTGAGGTGCAAAATTCACAATTTTATAACTTATAAACTCTAAATATTTAACTTTAAACTTTGGGAGACTTTAGATAATACTTTTATCCTTGTGTCCAAGTATACTCTTTAGAATAGCCTCAAGGATTGGCTCAATCACTTATGGGATAAACATGAAAACTCTCCCCCATAGGTTGGGAAATCACAAGTTCAACTTTGTTTATCCACTTGGGTTTAAGCTTCACAATTAGGGACAAAAATTTACCTTGTTTACTCTTCATCGATCATGGAGAAGTACTTACAGGGATTTTCATGAGGTTTTCCTTAGAAAAAACATATTCTTTAAAATATATTTTAGTTAAACATCAAACCAAGGGGAAAACTACATGCATTATGCACGCTTTCTTGGTTAAAGAAGACCATTTAATTAAGATACACATCAATAGATATTAATGAGAGTTTGTTTATATAGTTTTGTTGAGGAGAAAATAATAATATGTTGTCACACACCAAATTTCATAATCAACAAGGAATAACACATGAGGTGAGGATATTTTACAATCATTAAAAAAATAATCTGTGAAACAAGAAATATATAAATTTGTATTATTTTAATCAATTATTATTTTTTGGATAATCTAGTTAACATTCAATGTTGTATAATAAGCATAAAGGTGGCAATCAATTTGAGTATGCTTAATGTAGTAATAAAACATTATTATAAACTTGTATTGAAACAATCATGGTACTTAGCGTACTCTATTAATCGAGTTATGCCTTTTTCATTGTTACCATATGTTCCCTAAGCTCTACTCTTCAAGTTCATTTATGCTATGGTGCCCCCATGCTTATTTGTGTTCCCTATTTATGGGTGATTCCTGTTACTAATGAATTCATTATTATACATGGAAGGGGCTCTATTATGCCCCCAAAGGGCTCAATTGATCTACCCTGAAAAAGGATGGAGTCTTATTGGTCTTTCGAAGAATGCAATTGTTATGTACATAAAGGGGGTACCTATTGATCCAATTGTAAAGGTGTATGTTTATCACTATTAGGGATAGGTGTTGCATTTCCACATATGGTCTCTAGTACCTTTACTTCACTTTGAAAAGGGATTAATCCTCCCCCTCCCTTTTTGAGAAAGGGAAATTCTCAACTCGCAGTCTCGAGAAGCCTTTTAAGGAGGTTTTGACCCTCATTGATAATATTGAAACTTCATATCCTATTAATATGCTTAAGAATAGGTTGCTTCAATCCCTTTTATTTCCCTTAGTTGATAAGTGTTATATAATCACCCAAATTCCTCAACTCGCAAGGTAGTAATTCATAAAACTTATCTCATTACAACTTCTAATTGGGGTTTTCTACAACCCAACCGAATCCAAATGCTATCTATTTGTAAATGAACGTGTGAACATAATGAAATTAAAACAAGTTGTAAATACACAACCATTGGATTCTACTAATCACATGCAATTCTATATACTTCACCATGTAAACACATGAAAATATTTAAACAATAATTTGCATACTAAGAAGTGCTTATCCTCAACAAAGACTTTGGCAATGAAAAATTATGACTAAGAAATTTACCACCTAGCTATAACAACCAGCTAGATGCCACCCTTGCATTTGGCTATGACGTAAAAGATTACTCTTTAGCTTAATCTTTCTTGTAAATCCCCAATGGTAATGTTTCATGATCTAGGCTAAACATTCAAATGAATAAGAAGAATATAAGAATCATACTGATAAATTGGACCAATTGTCATCACAGTGACTTGAGTTCAAACCTTGGGCAGGATACATCTACCTTGCATAGGGTTTGCCATATGTGGCCATTGGTTGTATTGAATATTGTTGATGTAACCTTTAGGAAAGTTATTCCATGGACTTGGTAAGGTACCACCAAATCCCATTCTTTGCTTAAGTGTGTTAGAATGGGTCAAATTTCTTTCCAGGTTTACAATCCATAAAAAGACTAGTTCCCATTTCAAGAAATAAGAGTCCTTCACCAATTATATTGATTTAGAGTCTAGCAACATACAATACCAACACTCACCTACACATATGAGCAATCCCTTGCTGCTATCACTCACACTAACTTGTCTATTTTTTCACTAATCCTCCTAACTATACATAGAACTCTTCATGGATACTTTATAATTTTGATATGAAGATTCACAAGTTGAACTATAATTTTGGTAAGAGTTCCAAAATCACAACATATCTATTAAATTCATAAATTAATTCCATACTGATAATAATATAACTCTTTCCAGATTAAAACCCCACACAAAATTGAGCCTCCATGTTGCAATGTTTCTATCCTTTCAAGCTCCCAAACAAACTAAAGAAAATATTGAATCTTAACATATAACTAACACGAAGTGAGTCAACTAGGTTTAACTCAGGTAGTTGAGAGAAAAATTGTTCCCCTCCTTGCCCAAGTTCAAATCTAACATGTGACATATTGATCTCATAAAATAACTCAAATCTCGTTGTCTAAATAATCTTTAAAAACCACAATATATATATTCTTTATATAAAATATAAAAATATTTAAAAAAATTTATGACTAATCTAAATACATTAATATAAATCAATATATAAATATAAGATGAAAATATCTCAAGAAAATCCACAAGCGAAGGAATAAATATGTACATAGGAAAGCGAGATGTCCACCTACGAACGATGACATTTTTTCCATACAAAGGATGACTTAAGAGGTCTACGCCACCTCTTCCCCTCCCTTTGTCACATCATAAATCCATTCTCGCTCCCATGCAAATCATTCACGTGATTCTTTTATATCACTTTATTCCACAACTTACGCCTAAGGAAAAGTGATGTATGCTCTAACTAACCATGCAACCTATTAAGGACTCTCAATGGGAATTTAATGAAATTCACGATATGTACAAAATATATATGGCGGGGTGAGGAACTTTATTTAGTTGACCTATAGAATTTAGTTGACTTTGGCTCGGGGTTTGCACCAATGTATTGGTGTTGTTTACCGATGTCATAAATTTGTTTGAAAGATAGATTGTTTATTGGAATTTGGTATTTTTTTTCTTCAAAAAATCAGAATGTTGGAGTGTTTTAATCGTTTTTTTTTATCGTGGAAATGGATTCTATATCATTAAGAATCTATGGGGCACCCAAAATCTTTCAAAAAATTAGAATGCTGGAGTATTTGAATTGTATTTTTGATGGTGGAAATGGATTCAACACTATTAAGAACCTCTGGGGCACCCAAAATCCTAAAGTTTGACAATTGTAACCTAGATTTAAAAAAAAATTGCCAAATTTTGTCATAATATTACCAGAATTTTCATTATTTTCCAAACTAATTTATAGGTTCTTTACACTATGCTCAATATATTTATCAAGTTTGGAAATCTTACTTGGATCAAAAGCTTACATCTACTTAACTGTTACATATTTATATATTCTTTATTGTGGAACTTCAAACCATGGGATAATTTTAGGTTTATTTTTTTATTCATATGTAGATATTTTAATTTTATGGGGTCAAGTTTTTTAAAATTATTTTGTAATTATGAAGAATTGATTTTTTAGTTTTTATAGGAAACGTTAGGGAGAAGTAGATTTTTGTTCTAAACTAATCTTAAATTAATGTGAAATAACATATAAGAGGACAATATATTTTATAGTTATTGAAGTTATGTATAAGTGCCCACACAATAGGTCTCACTGAGAAGAATGGAAGGTCAATCAAGGAAACATTCTCACCTCACAACCAATTGATCATTATGTTAGTAGTAAACAACATTCCCTTGTGGGTACCTAATTTGCATAAGATCATGGTTTGTTGGGACTTATATGTTGTTGTAGGCCAAGCCTCATAACTTATGTGGAATAACACATAGGAGGAGAGGACACTTTATAGTCATATAAGCCTTTCCAAGATGCCACAAGATAGGTGCATATGACTGTCATTCCAGACACACACCCACACCATATGTCCCACAAAGAAGGGAGGTAAGGCTAAGCAAACAAGCATACTCATCCTATGAACGATAAACCATTATTTTTATAGGAGATAACACTCCATTGCAACTACCCCCATTGGCATGAGAATCATGGTTTGTTAGGAATTATATGATGCCACAAACTAGCCCTCACAATCAAAGTGGGATAACACATGATAATGGGAGATTTTATAGTTGTAGAGTATATTCCAAAGCACCATAAAATAGGTGTACCTAAAAGTTATTTCATACACATGTACCCATACATTACATCCCATAGAAGAGGAAGGCAAGGTTGAACAAACAAACATACTCACTTTGCAACCAATCAAGAATTATGTTAATAGGAGGTACCACTCCCTTATAACTACCCCTATTGACATAAATATCATTACTTGTTAAGACTTATATATTGTCATGATCCAAACCTCATAACAAACATGGCTAATGCACAAAAGGGCAAGAGATTTTATAGTCATAGAAAAACATTGTGAAACAAAAAATATATAAATTTGTTATTTTAATCAATAAGGTTGTTAGATAATGTAGTTATGGTTGAATGTTATATGATGGAAATGAAGGTGGAAATCAATTTGGGTGTTTAAGGTAGTAATAAAATGATATTATAAGCTTGTGATGATGCAACCATACCACTTAGACTACTTCATTACTCAATCTATGCCTTTAACCTTGTCACAATATGCTCTCCATGATGTTCTTTACAAGTTCGTTTAAGCAATTATGCTTAGAAGTCTTCCCTATGTTACCTCTTTGAGGGTGATTCATGTTGCTAATGAATCCATTATTATGAAGGGAGGTGGTTCTATTATGCCCCTAAAAGGATTAGTTAATCAACTCTAAAGAGGAAAAATTTTTATTGATATTTTGGATAATTAAATGGTTGTGTCCGTAAAGGGGGTGCCTATTAATCCACCTTAAAGCTACATGCTTATTACTATAAGAGATAGGGATTTCCTTGAAACATATGGTCTCTAATACCTCTACCTCACTCTAAAAGGAGGCTAATCCTTTCCCTCCTCTTCCCTTTTTTAGAGAGGGGGTTTCTCATCTTGTATCATTGAGAAAGTCTTTCAATAAGGTTTTCACCCTCGTTGGTAGTATTGAAACTTCATATATGCTTGGTGATTAAGAAGGTTACAGTAATACCTATCATTTCTTTTGGGCGATAGGTGTTATGTACTTGCCCAATTTCTTAGTTAATAAGGTATCAATTCACAAAAGTTATTTGATTTCCTACCACCCAATACCAAAGCCTGATTCCATTCATTTACAAATGAATATGCACACATAATGAAGAAACAAATTGAAAATACATAATCATTGGAATTTCCTATCACATGAAATTTTATATAGTTCACTATATAAACATGAGAAACAATTGAAACTAGCATTTTCATGCTATGAAGTGTTTATCTTCAACAAATTTTGTTTATGGAGGATCATGACTAAGAAATTTACTACCTAGTTGTAGGAACCAACTATAGATGCCACCCTCACATTGGGCTATGAGGTGAAGGATGAATGGCCTCCCTCTATGTAAAATACCCAGTCCCTAATGCTTGATTAAAGAAATGATGTACTAAATTCTGATTTATTTTAAACATTTCAAACCATAGTTCTAAGGTGTCCATTGTCTTCTGCTCATCAAGAGCTTTCTAATGATATACAATCTGTCTTGTTCTAAGTCCAGAATACCAAGATATGATCCTTAGATGTCTTCTTTTTAAATACCACTGCCACATCAACATCCACATACATCTAACAAATGGTAGATCACATGGTAACCAATGCCTCATGTCATCTTAAGGGCTTGCCTTGTTGGCACTAGGGCCACCTAGCCATGCCATATCTTTTCCTGGTTCCCATATAAAATATCTCTACATTTACTAGCCTACATTTGTAACTTAAATACCTTGAAATTACAACCTTTCTTCCCATAACTATATTATTTTATCACTTCATCTCCACTTTATTCCAAAATACAAAATAATTTATTACCCTTTGGTTCATTCATCATAAACTTTATTATTTATGATTTACACCCAAGTCAAAATACTTGACTACTTTCACAAAAAAATATTAATTAAATAATTATTTTTAGCCCTATCTTGTGGAGAGCCATTGACCTTACCCTTTATCTCTACACATGCTTTATCTCCACACAAGTTTTACTTTTGCACATGCTTTTCCTTTGCACATGCTTTAATTATGCAAACTTAGTGAGTTTTTTAAGTAGGGAGACTTATCACACATGCCTATAAGCGTTAATAAATATACTTATGCATTTTCGAGAATTAATAAATCTTGTTTCAAGAAATTAAAAGTTTATGTTATAAATTTAAAGTCCTCACCAATTGTTACCAAGTAAAAACATGAAATTACATTTGGACATACTACCTTCTTTCACATAGTGCATGACCAAAAATATAAGGGAAAAATGTGAGATTCCCACTATATGGGTGAGAGTGTCTTTATGAATAGAGTTAAAATTTCCACCAAATGTGGGAGAGAGTGTCTTTATGGAATTTAGGCTTAAACTTAACATACATAATATTAAAATATTTCAAGGTGGAGTACATCCATATTAATAAATTCATCTATTTATATAATAAATGTGAAGTTAAGTCTAATTATCTACTTTAGGCTCTAAATTTGTCTCGCACATATCAAAGAAATTTGTTTCTTTCCACATAACCCAAAAAATAATTTATAGCTAAATAAAACATATGATCGTGATATTTATTAATTCCTTAACATAGCCATATTATGCCTTAACTTCTAATATTTTGTTAGGACTTAAGACATTTCAACCCAATGATAATTTGGATTTTCCTTGGGTGAAAGAGTATACAAATAAATCATCCACATTCTCGAAGGAAATTTACACCCATATGCCATGCATGTGCTCATGCGAAATTAAGTGTAATTGGATACCATGGAATTAAATAGGGGTGATCATTCCTAGTTTCACGATACTCCAAATGCATCTTAAAATTTATGACATCTCAAAGGCTCTTTAATATTTTCAACTGGAACATGTTTATACTCATCAACATTTATTTAACTCGCTCTAAAAGCCCCAAATTAATTTTACAACAAGTTTATAAACTTCCATCTTAACATTAGTTATAAATTACCACACAACAATATCATTTCATTGACAGAAAGAGAATTTCACACTTATTTAGTTCATAGTAGCTTGCTAAAAACTAAGGAAGGGAACTCTGCAATTTCTTATAGCTAACCACCCTCAAGTTGGATCCAATGTCTAAAGGATTATTTACTCAGGGAAATGTAATAGGGATTTAACTAAGGTTATGGAGTATGAAGGTTGTTATCCTTCACTGGTAGGGAACAAGAATGTTTCCTCTCAAGCACTGAATCTAGACATATCATACAACAAATATATGGTCATTGGGGGCCTAGAAAACAAAAAAGGAGGTCCCTTTACTGCTTCCTATGGTTCCTTGATGATTCTCCTTCTTTCAATGCTTCATTTGCATAAAATAAGAAAACATTTGAGTGTTTCTAAGTCTACCTAACTCAAATTGAGGGCTTTCACACTCGTTCCCTTAACTAAATTCAATTCGAGCAATGACTCTCGAGTCCAACTTCTAATATAATTTTACAATCCATGGGACTACAAGGGCTATGAGTTCACACTCATAGTTCAAGTCTTTTGCTCGGTTACTTATCTCCCATTGCTTAGAAAAATCTCTTTCTCCAGCTCCTCACGAGCATCACATTACATATTATAGGTTTAGGGTCCCCTTCTCAGGTTGTAGAGTCAACTAGCACTCTTCCATATCATATGTAGCCCATACTAGTAATATGGTACCTCCTCCCCCATCTCTCTCATACCTACTTTTCAGTTACATAGATCAACTAGAACATCAAGGTTTATAAACAATAATTTCAGGAAATATAGGAAACTTCCCAATATCCATTATAAGATTCATTAAGCAAACTATACTTTCAGAGATCGGGATCCATATAGGATTTTTCTCCTCTTCAACTTTAGTATTTTATAATTTAAATCAACAAAGTATTTACATCAAACAATTTTGGCCATATATCCATGTTGGCTTTCCAACATCATATTATTTTAATTGTATTATAAAACTTGGGGGATTATTAAAAGGGATATTACACTCTAGCTTAATATCTCACATAAAACCGCAAATGTAATGTTGCATTTTCCATGCTTGGCATTCAATTCAATGAGAATAATACAAGAATATTATGTTACTGTCCACACGGTTTTCGACTAGTGAAAACTTGGATTAATTGTTATGACAACGACCTAGGTTCAAATCTTGGTAGGGATGCTCTTCGTGTAATTGAGTTTTCCATATTTGGTTGTTGAATATTGTTGATGTAGCCTTTAGGTAGGTTATTGCATGTCTATGGTGAGGTACTAACAACTCCTATTCTTCACTTAAGTGTGTGTGGGGCGAGTTGATATTATTTTTTGGGTTTATCATTCATAAGAAGATGGTTCTTATTTAAAAAGATAGAGGGAGTCCTCCACCAGTCATATTGGTTCAGATTCTAGCAAAACTCAATACTAACACTCACCTAGGCACTTAGAGTAATACCTTTCTACTTGTATTCACACTGCCTCAACTATTTTTCATGGGTTTACTAATTTCATATCAAACTCTTCATGATTAGGCTACAATTTTGACACAATGATTACCAAGTTGAGCTATAATTTTGGTAAGGGTTCCAGTATCATAATGTATCTCCTAAATCCATGAATTAATTCCCTACTAGTAGTAATATAGCTCCATGTAGATCAATACTTCACACAAGTTTAAACCTTTGTGTGGTAGTGTCCCTTCCATGCTCTCAAGCTCCCATACAACCAACAAAAAAAATCTTCATTATTATCCCATCAACATCATAAAGTGAATTACAATGTGGATTTTGGCTAAAGGCAAGTGAAGAAAACATCCAAAGGTCTTGAAAAGAGACAAATATGGATGTGACAAGCAATTAGATGGGGAGGTGATGTGTCCATGGATGACCATACATACCATTTTGGAATGTGACATTATTTTCATGTACAAAGGGGGATTTAAAGGGATGGCACATGGCCCTGGATATATCCTCTCTTTCCCTCTATCTTTGTCACATCGTAGCCTCACTCTTAATCATGAACACAACAAATATGTGATTTGTTTATATTACTCCACTATTCAAATTACCTTAATTTTTATTTCAGAACTCATGCCTTATGAAAAGTGACACATCCTATGTAATAAACCATAAATCTTGGTAAGGCCTTTGATTTGGGATTTTCAATAGGAATTTAACCACTTTCAAAGTGTGTACACAATATAAATAGTTAACCTTAAATATTGGTAGGGCCTTTGTTTTAGGCTTCTTACTAGGAATTTAACAGCTTTCATAATATGTACAAAATATACATTATGATGTATTTTTCGAAGAAGTCTATTTTCCCACATGCTCCACACTAGGAATTGGTTATTTACGTATCAAATTATGTGCAAACTAAGGATAATAAAACAAGGTATTATGAAATGCCATGTGTTAATGAGAATTATTTTATCTAACTTATGCTTCAATGTATCAATTTAATAAAAGATGACCTTGGCTCTTAGGTCTGCACTAATGGATTTGTAAAAGTTTGGGAATCCCTTCTTTAACAAAAACCTTACATTCACCACCCATGTGTTTATGTTTCTATATTGTAGAGGTTTAAACTATTAGGAATAAAAAATATGACATTTATGTCAGGCCTTAGTTTATGTTTTTTTTTAGAAGAAAAAAAACAACAAATTTCTATTAGATAAAAAGATGTTACATAAACATGCATATAGCATATGGTCCAGAGAAAAAACATCATGGATCAGAATACAGAGAATCACTCCCAAAAAAGTAAACCCAAAACACTGTGGGTACATACATCTGCACAATAATGACTGAAATAAGCCAATATAAACCAGGCCGAAAGGCCCATCAAACCCATAAAGGATCAAAATAAATCCCCAGAATAGGCAAAACCATGCAAGGCACGACAACACCCACCCGAGGAAACAACCACCCCAAGGAAGAGGTGAAAAGGCATAAAGCCAAAAACCCAGATGAAGAAAACACCAGCCCCAAAACCCAATGTACAAGCCCCAAAAAAGTGGCAGTAGCATCTGTAGCGCCAGCCCAGACCCATGAGCAGCATAAAAAAAAGTAGCCCCATCCACAACAGCAGTGGATACTATGAAAGGAGACTTACCAACAAAGGCCGCTGCAATCAGCAACCCACCGCCATCGATACTATAAAAAACCTTGATCAAGAAATCAGGCTCGCTTGATAAATAAGATTAGTGAGAGGCAGGCTCGCTTGATACATGCATAAAACAAAACCGTAGGTCCAAAAACGCAAGCTCGCTTGAAAGGTGCCAGAGAACAAGCCCGCATAAGCAGCACCATAACAGACCCATCAATAGGGTCCACAAAAATACAACCCTTGAATAGAAAATGGGGCTGCAACTGCGAGCAAAAAGATAGCAGAGGAGGGTTTGCAGCATCGAGCAAAAACCCTATGCCAGTCCACCAGGGGCCACAACGGCGAGGCGGCCGCCCTTATCCCCTGCAGAGAAAACCCCATTCGCGACATAAAACCCCATCCGCTGCACCCAAAAACCGTGATGGATTCCCACCAAGTCCACCGAGACTGTGTGGGAAGGCAAACCAGGGCACAAGACCCCATCCGTCGCATGCTTTAAACCCAACCAGAGACAGATGTCTGCAGAAAATGAGAAAGGGGCCGCAGCGGCGAGGTGACCACCAGAATCCGCGCAGAGGAGACCCCATCCATCACATAAAACCCCATCCGCTACGCGCTGTGTGTGGGAAGTCAAACCAGAGCTCAAAACCCTATCTGCCGCATGCTTTAAACACTACTAGAGAAGGATGAACACTATGTGTGGTATGGAAAACCAGAGGTTGCTGAAGAAGAAGAGGGGGGGCCACAGCGGCGAGGCGGCCGCCAGACCCCCTGCAGAGAAAAACCAAGAGCGTTCTCTCTTGGAATCAATTAACCAAAACAACAATGCTCGATAACTTCACACGACTTCGGGGACCAAACTTTTTAGACATTCACATGGTCTAGTATGCTAGGTAAACGAGTTCTTAGTTCCAACGATCCTCCAAACGGTGACAACCTTGCAGTGACTATCATTTTTCATCATCACACGATAAACAAAATATGACAAACACACAAAATTGTTAGATTAA
Source organism: Pinus albicaulis (assembly GCA_034641835.2). NCBI lineage: Eukaryota > Viridiplantae > Streptophyta > Pinopsida > Pinales > Pinaceae > Pinus > Pinus albicaulis. The sequence goes on from CM076582.1 coordinate 373,842,617, forward strand.
AAGAAACAAACAACGTCTACTTAGGGTTTGACGCCCTCTGGGCCTAGATTTTACTTTGGATGGGTTTCCCACACATCACAGACCCTTATAGTTTATATAGGAAATACATTGGCATGTATCATTTTGGATTCATGATTTTCTCCATAGAGCTCTCAACACGATCCTCTCCAAAAAGCTCTCAACATGATCTTCTCTCTATGATCTTGAAATCATGCTCCAAATAAAAATTTGGTGCCAACAACATAACAATCCACATCCTTTGACAATTGTGTCTCGATGGTTTGTCTTCTAAAAGTTTGAATATACAATTTTGATTGAGGAGAGGTCAATGCTTCTGCATCAATTTCCTTCTTTGATCCATGTACAAACAATCTAATTTCAACTTCAGTTGGGTTAAACTTTAAAAATTGTGTTTGCAATTCTCGAGCCTTGAGTCTCTAATCTCTATTAGATATCTTACGGGAAAGTTTCAACTATGATCCCCTTAAACCTTTAAAAAACATCACAATCTATATTTAATAAGTTGAGATAGACTTTATAATTTTTTTTTTTATACATTTTATATTAAAATTAAAGTTTTCAAAACCTTATTAAAAAATAAAAATAAAAACTATAATAATCATATTAATCATGTCCTATATGCCATATACCCTTGTAGTGGGAGGAAGAACATCACCATTTAAAAAAGATTACAAACTCCACTGAAAATGTATACCCTAAAAAGAAATAAAGAATTATTAAACACAAAGTCTTTATAATAATACATGGTGACATTAATACATGAGAGTACAACCCTAAAAACAAATAAGGGCTACAGAGTATCCCCTACCTACCGCTTAATGTAAATATAGAAATGTTGCAATTTGAGTTTGAGCATGTCTATGAAGATTTGCTTTGTAATAAAGTTGTCGCTTAGTTCAGTTTAAATATAGCTAAATTAAAGTAAAAATTAAGAATTTTTGTTAATGTTAAGGTTTAGAATCTAATCAATTTAGGTTTCTATTAATATTTTGTTAATCCAATTCCACCCAACCACAATAACAATGTCATATTGTCTTGTTGAGAAAACCATCTAAAAGGTTTTACGTTTTCTTAAAGCATATATATATATATATATATATATATATATATTAAAGGGTAGTTGTTTTGGTTAGATATGTCTACAAAATATAATTTATGAATACTTAATATTTTATGAAAATTTATAATAATAAAAATAAATATATTATTATAAGAATTTATAATAACAAAAAATATAAGTTATATATATAATTAAAGGAATTTATTGTTATTATTCAAAAAGTTGCATGCTATTTTTACTTAAAATTACATTGCATGATATATAGCAATTAAAATTGTTTAATATTTTGTATAGTTATATATTTAATGTGGATTCTAAAATTTAATAATATAATTTAATTAACCAATTTAAGTTTTTTAGATATTGGATAGTTTTAATATTCTACTCATTAAGAATGTGTTTTTTTAATTAGATTTTTCAATTTCTAATGTTTTTTTTTTTTTTTTTTTTTTTTTTTTTTATAAATTTAATTACATTATCGTATATAACAATTAAAATTGTAATTGTTTAATATTTTGTATCGTTATATATTTGATATATTCATTATATATTCTAAAATTTAATAATATAATTTAGTTAACTAATTTGATTTCTAATATTATATATATATATATATATATAATATAGTTACATTTCTTTTATAATAAATTTAGGTAAATTTTTTTTCTTTAAGTTAAATTTTAATTTTTTTTGTTTATTTAAATATGTTGTTTTTGTTTTTCTATCACATTTCTAATTATAAAGGTGTCTCTATCTCGAGAAGCATAAACATAAAATAAGTTTTACCCATATTTAAATGTAGTCTATTTGAATATAAATAAATCCAAATTGAGATCCCTATAAATGCATACATGGTAAAAATAAATAAAAATAAGTAAAAAAACCAAATTATGTAGAAGTCATGGAATAATGCAATATACCTGCACACATATACCCATAAAATTAGACTAGCTTAGCTAGTTGTGGTTAGCCTGTACTGCTAGCGCAAAATATATCTTAAAAATATGTCAATCCTATAAAAGATGGATCCTAAATCCAGGTATGTTATTGCATAATATAAGTTTAAGCTATTTGAATGGCATTATATCAAATCAATCAAATCCTAATAGCATTTATTGAGCACACTACTTCAAAATGCCAGTTGGCACCTTCATCGTTAACTATCGTCAACTATAAATTTTGAGTAGAGAAATGTGACACCTGTTTATCATACAACATTAAATTTGTAATACTCCATAACCTCTCACACGTACAGAACTGCAGTATTTGTAGCACTGATGGATGAAGAAAGTTGATGCCTTGCTTCTTTTTCATATGTTTTATTGAATAATTTGCAATAAAGAGTTAAAAGTATTAACCAATGAAAGATCAGATAAATAAATTTAAATAATAAAAATAAATAGATAATAAATATGACTAAAATTAAATTGTGTAAAAAGTAATTTTTTTTAAAATCATAAATAAATTAATGTCAAATCAATTATCAACTTAATAAACCATAGGCCCATAAATGCGCCTAGGCAGGAAATGCCCACCCTCAAATTAAAACTGTAGATCATCGTGTGGTGGACATTTCCTGCCTAGACATATTTATAAACCTATGGCAGTGGAAATAAGACTCAACCACCTAATACACCATACCTGCACGGCAGATATAATAAAGAACTCTTACATTAAAAGTCTTCACCATGAAAGACGCTGAACGTTAATACATGAAAGTACAATTCATGTAATATTCCTCTCGGGGTGTGGGTAAAAGTAAAGAAAAAGAAAAGAAGGTTGCTCTCGAAGAAAAGGGGATGCCACAGGATGGGCCCTAATCGTGCAAGATGAAATTATGGAAAAGATGTTTCCTTTGAATCAAAGGAATTTGGCCCTCGAGGGGGTGATACACGATGTTTTCCTTTGGATCAAAGGGATTCGATATCCAAGGGTAATCACCAATAAAGACAAATAAATCCTTCCAGAGGGAAATCCTTAATGATTGATTTCTTAATGTATAGAAGATTTGGGATGTTAAAAGAATTGATATTTTTGTTGTAGTGCAGTGAGGTTACAATTTTTTAAAGGAAAAAATGAAAAATTTGGTAGGAATTTTTAGAAATATGAGTCACAAATATCAAGTTTCAGAATTTTGTGTTTTCAACGGGTTTTTGACTGCGTTGAATCCATTTCTATCCATTTCCACCATAAAAATATTCAAACTCTTAGTATATTAAATTTTTGAATTTTTTTTACCAGATTCCAACCAGAATTTCACCATCCAAGTGAAATTGTGGCCTTGGTAAACAATGCCATACACTTTTTGGTTCTGTTATAGTACTTTCATTTAACCTATCTTCTATTTTAGGGTAATGTTATTGCATCCATTTTACTATTATGAGTAGAAATAATAGAAATAAAGTTATGTTGTTATTTAAAAAAATTATAATAATTTATTAATATTTTTTTATAAATTTAAATGTAATAATTATTAATTTAATTATAATTATAATTAATAAAATGGCTTTAAAATAAAACTATAATTATAGTTAATTACAATTTAAATTAAATATATATCATAATTTTATATCAAAATCTATTTTTTTATAATCAAAACATTTAGGTTATATATGAGACAACAAAAACTATTCAATGCTAGGTTTATTACAAGGTAGAAGCATCTCATATAAAGTAGAACATCCCTTTGCATAAGAGGTCATACTATGGGATATCTACTATGCCAAATTCTCTTAAGACTTTCACATGGTCCCATTCATGTTGTGCAAGTTCTAGTACAAGCACAAGCATAAGTAGGAACATGCACCAATGGAGAGTCTAGAACCTTGGTAACGGCAACATAAGTGGTTCACTTTAAATATCCTAGCAAGGTACCAATGATAATGCATAGGACCACAATTTATAAGGTAGTCAAATATAATTTCTAGATTAACCATTTAATGATATCATAAATAATCATTATTAATCAACATATCAAATCTATCTACCTGATAAATATAATTTGGACTCATATGGAGGCAGTCTCAAACCACCCAACCATCCATGAGTTGGAGCTTTTTGGCTAATTCCTTGACCATTAGGCATATAATAATATGTTTACCCCTATCTCTTAGACTTGTAATAACTTATTTATGCAAGCACATGGCAAGCAAAATCATGTAACTATAGAAACATAGTTGTGCAATGCCTCCACATAATGTACAATAACCATAATCACTAACCCAATATCTCCTCAAGATAAACTCTAACTAAACAATATCTCGTTCACATTATATAACAATTAATATTGATCTACCATTCCATTGACGATGCTGGAAGCCGCTAATGGATGCAGGGGGTCTCCCTGATGTGAAGTCTCGATTAGACCCCACACTGTTTGGAATAGGAGCCCCAACCAAAATACTGTCGGTTGCCGAAGTGGTGGGTTTTAAGGGCGTGCCTTGGCTACGATAACCACATAGAATGGTGTATGCTTGACTTTGGGGAAACAAGTGAATGGTATTTGTGAAGTGCCAATGTGCAATGCATTAGAAGTTCTATCACACTGAAGGAAAAGAGAGTAGGCCCCTTAGAATCCTGTAGTAGTACATAGCTTAAAAGGGACACACAAGCGGTGAAAGAATCATAAGTTAACTTGCAAAATAGTTCACAAGATAACCATGATCGAAATAACATAACATCACGCCTTTAACAATATTCATACTTAAGGCAAGCGGAATAGTTCATAAGCGTTAGCATAAATTAAATAACACATATCTCAAACATAACAAGAATAGTCTTACTACATCCATGACATATGGACGAAGACGTGTTGGCTCCGAGCTTTATTAAAGTGAAAGTTCCAGGCATACATATACAATTGAAAAACCACTAGTCCCAATAGTGAAACATGAAGCCAACACATGCTCCTCCAAAGATAGATAATCCTTCTATGCTTAAGGAGAAGCCAAGTCTCTCAAGAAAACTCCCTAACTTTCAATCCTAAATGAAAAGATCGGTCAAAAGGCATTTACATGAGTAATGAGGGTCTATTTATTACATATGAGATAACTATCCATCTTCCTTTTTGACTCTTTGACTTCCTCATGACTCTTTGACTTATTTAACACAAAGACTCTTCTTATTCCAAAATTTACACTTGGATTTCCACTTACAAAAATATCTTAAATACAATATTACGAATACCCATATAGGACAAAATTAGGTAGAGTCAACTAAACAAGCCTAACAAGACGAACAACATGTCAAGCTTGAGTTTGAGGAAACTCTAACTCAACCACTTCGACTTGTAGCTCTTCAGTCACATAGTGATACCAAGCTTTATACTATGCGATGATTCCCTGAAACTTTGCGATGGGATCAAGCTGGAAGCGAACTATAGCCTCTGTTGCCTCTGATACATGGTCTTGGAGCTAGCCTAAGTTTCCCTCTTCAACAAGAACAACATGGGATTAATCTTGGCAGGGTCACCAATGTACTTCTGCATGTCATGTTTGTTAACCTCTAAATCTCCTTTGGTAGCAATCTTCATGAATTGGTCCAATTATTCATCAACTTCCTTTATGGCCTTGTCTCTGCCTTTAGCTTCAGTGAGTATGCCAACTGAAGGGATCTTATGTGGCTTCACCATGAAATCCACATTGTTATATAACCATGCATAAGATGTCTAAATGTTGGTGATGAAAGAGTTGAGTAGTTTGTTGCTTTGAAAAATCATTTGAACTTCCACGTTCTCCAACTCAACTTATTTCCTTGTCTTCTTTACCCACTCAGGAGATGGACCTCTATATTGCATTCCCCACTCATGCACAACAACGATAATTGTGTGAATAACCTTGAGATCTTTAGCATTATCTTTACATTTCTGTTGCATTCCATGCAAGCAGATAAGTGCTTTGTGCACAGTGACTAACTCGTAGAGTTTCCTCATGGTTTCTCCCAAAAAGTCAATACTTCACCAAGTATGGATGCCTTAAGTTATTATAAATACACTTGTATGGGAGTTGTTTTATGAAATTCTGCTTGGAGTTGTTCAATTTGTTGCTTTAAAACCTCTAAGTTCTTTCTATATGTATGTTCTCGACCATCAGATGTTCTATATTTTACTTGCAGGCTCTCGAGAAGGCCAAGTTGGTTGTGACAATGTCTTCTGGATGCTTCCTGGTGATAGCAAAATTGGGTGCAAGTGCTAAGGAGAGCTGTTCACTCTTCCCTCTCTCAATAATTTCTTTTACCAAGGGAGTCTACTTCAAAGTCTTGCTTCCATTTCATTTATCAAATTCGTGGAATTTGATTAATGAAATACAATAGTCCAATGTTATACAAACACTCAATAATATGATCTTTGGTTCTTTTAAATAAAGTGCTCCTAACTATATCTCACTTTTAAAAGCACTTTAACTATTACTTGAACCCTTTTTGGAATATTGCACTAAAGGTAAATGAACCGACGTTTCAAACCTTTTTGAACAATATCTAAGTCTCAAACTTAAGATAATAAAATGCATTTAACTTCCGACATAAGCACTTAATCAACAACACTTAACTCTCCCGTGCCCACGAACCCAATATTCGATTCTCATGTATTAAATAAACAATTAATATTCCAAAACCATTGGCCATACCTCAATTAACTCCCGTGTAGCTTTGTGAGCGATTTCCCTTGGATCTTCTGCAAAACGAATCCGAAGGAAATCACATTTTTTTCCCCAAAGAACTTTAACACGAAAAAAAGTGCGAAATGGGTGGTATTGTATTGGCGAGATGGCAGAATTTAACTGGATCGCATTTTATTTTTGGAAACCACTCCCTGGCCAAAATATATGCGAAATTGGCAGTATTGTTTCATAAAACCACTTATTGGAAAGTCTAGTATTGGACTGCATTCAATTCAGAAATTTCATTGTATTTTACTCCTTTTAAACCCATCCCTCCATCCGGATGCTATGAATCGATCTCAGCCAATATCACTCCAGCAAGCAGAGCTTTATCACAATCAATACCTCTCTTAAGCAAACAGAAGATTCAACGTCGATCCAACATATTTAAATATCAGAGATTAACATGTTGCCTCTTTCATAAAACAGGTTAACACCTCATCGACTTCTCTCAACTCTTTACACAGGACTAACACGCGGGAAATTCATAAGCAAGGAATCATGTGCTCAAACATATTCAGTTCAAGACAAGCGTAGTTAACACAACCCTTCTCTACTAATTATGGATTGATCCTGTCGATGTCAATAAGGAAACTAGATTTGATGCCAAGGCCTTTTATGCAGAATTTAATATGCTTATACAAATAGAGATTTGCTAATTCTATACTCAATGGACAGAATCATCTCCTTCGAGCATTTCAATTGATTTCACCACAACACATACAAAACCCAATAAATCAAGAAGGTGGAATCCTCTGGGGACTGCCAACATAACAAAAAATTATGAAATACTACATTTTTTATTGAAACAGAGGTAAAACCTCTCAATCCTAGTCTTCTGCTACCAAAATCCCCCCTTTACTCTGTATCAGGGGTTACATTTTATAATCCTTTACATGACTGTTCAGTTCCTTCTCGAGGACCGTTTTATTCTTATTTAAAATAAAAGCCTAATTACATAATATCGCTCTAATTCTATCAACAGAAACTAAATAGAATGACACGAATCAACTATTCAACTTCTTTAGTTACTAACTTAACCCTATCAGCTCCAAGTGCAACAGACAGCTAAGGTATTGACACCTTGCTGGTACATTTCCTTGCATACTCAAACCCACCTAGTCACAACACGTGGACAATTTTCTCACATTGCTGACTAGACTTAAATGCCCCTGCATCAGACTCCTGAGGGCAATTGGGCTCCTGTCCATGAGCTCTTTCACAGAACTGCCCAGCTTCTGCAACATCGCTTCCGTCATCCAAGTAGCATCTTCATCTGACTGGTCCTTCCACTTGATTAAATACTGGAAATATTCTTGTCCTCTAGTCCTTTTAAACACCTTCTTGTCTAAGATCTTCTCTGGTTGTAATGGTTGTGTTGTAGGTAATTGTTTTACCCACTAAATCTGTTCTTTATCTGCCGGTCCTTCATCTGTGCCACCATATTCATACTTGTATAAATCTGCAACATTAAATATTGGAGATATCCCAACATCAGGGGGAAATTCAATTTCATAAGAATTAGTAGAAAATTTTCTCAGTATCTTGCATGGCCCTATCTTTTTGAACTTCAACTTGTTGTACCGCTTCTTTGTAAATCTTTCTTTCCTCAAGTGTGCCAAAACCAAATCACCAACTTCAAAACTAATTCCTCTTTTGCTCAAATCTGCCCTGCCTTTGTACTTGATGTTGTTGCCTTGTAGCTGCTATTTTACCTGCTCATGTATTGATTGGATCTCTTAAGAAAATTCTTCTCCATCAGCACTCCTCATTTCTGCTTTTCCCAAGTTTCTCAATTCAGATATTCCTCTGGGGTGCATTCCATATATAATATGGAATGGACTCTGTCTTGTACTTCTATTCAGTGAATCATTATATGCATATTTTTCCTATGGTAAGATATGATCCCACTGCTTAGGATGCTCTCCTGCAAGACTTCTCAAAAGATTACCCAGACTTCTATTTACTACCTCAGTTTTCCCATCAGTATGAGGATGATAAGCTGAGCTGAAACTCAGTTTAGTACCAAGCTTCTTCCACAATGTCCTCCAAAAATGACCAACAAATCTGGTATCTCTATCAGAAACAATACTCTTGGGCAACCCATGTAATCTAACAACTTCTTTGAAAAACAAGTTAGCAACATGAGTGGCATCACTAGTTTTATAACATGGGATAAAATGTGCCATCTTGGAAAATATGTCAACCACAACAAAAATTGCATCATTCCCTCTCTGTGTCTTGGGAAATCCTAAAACAAAATCCATACTTACCATATCCCAAGGCCTGTCTGGAATAGGCAGTGGAATGTACAAGTCTGCATTCTGACTTCTCCCCTTTGCATATTGACAAATTTTACAATTCTTCACAAATTTTTCCACCTTAGATCTCATCCTTGGCCAATAATAAAAATGAATCAGATGCTCATAAGTTTTATCAACACCAAAATGTCCAGCAAGTCCACCACTATGCTTTTCTCTGATTAAATTCTCCCTCACAAAACAATTTTGTACACACAATTGGTTTCTTCTGAACAATAAGCCCTCTTACAAGAAATAATCCAACCACTGACTTTTGTCTATAAACACAGGGTTACAACATGCTTCAAATGCTTCCCTGAAATGAAAATTTGTTTTATAAAGTTCCTTAAGAAAATCAAAGCCTACCACTTCAAATTGGGTTTCTTGAACAAGCATGGTTTTCCTACTTAAAGCATCAACTACCTTATTTGCTTGGCCACTTATATGCTTCAAAAAAAAGTTAAAACTCTGGAGATATTCAAACCATTTGGCATGTTTGTGATTCAATTTAGGCTACTGCACAATATACTGTAAAGCATGATTATCTGAATATAGCACAAATTCTTTAGACATTAAATAATGCATCCACTTCTTCAATGCCTGCACAATTGCATAAAATTCTTTCTCATAAGAAGAGTACTTTCTTCTTGTCTCATTCAGATTTTAACTGAAGTATGCTACAGGTCTGTCTTCTTGCCTCAATACAGCCCCAATGGCTTCTCCACTGGCATCACACTTCACTTGAAATGGCTTATTAAAATCAGGAAAAACTAAAACAGGCTTCTCAGTTATCTTCTGTTTCAAAAGCTGAAAATTCCTTTCTGCTTCAGCAGTCCATTTGAATGGATGTTTGTCCTTCTTTATAATTTCAATGATAGGTGCATTAATCTTGCTAAAATTCCTTATGAATTTTCTGTAAAAACTGGCAAGTCCATGGAAGCTTCTTACCTCAAAAACACTTTTTGGTGAAGGCCACTCCAAAATTTCCTTGACCTTTTCTGGATCCATCTTTAGTCCTTCAGCAGAAACAATAAAACCCAGATATACCAATTCTTCTTTCAGGAATGAACACTTATTTAAATTTATCAGCAGCTTCTCCTGATGTAACTTCTTCAAGACATAATTAAGATGCCTTAAACGTTCTTCCTTTGTTTTGCTGTAAATTAGTATGTCATCCAAATATACTATTGAAAATTTACCAATAAATTCTCTCAACACTTCATTCATGAGCCTCATAAAAGTACTAGGTGCATTTGATAACCCGAAAGGCATTACCAATCACTCATACAATCCTTAATTTGTTTTAAAGGTTGTTTTCCATTCATCACCCTCCTTTATCCTAATCTGATGATATCCACTTTTCAAATCTAATTTTGAAAAATATTTTGCTCCACTCAAACAGTCCATTAAATCTTCAATCCTAGGCAAAGGAAATCTATACCTAATTGTTATCTTGTTGATTGCTCTTGAATCAGTGCACATTCTCCAACCTCCATCTTCCTTCAGACTCAACACTATAGGTACTGCACATAGACTCAAGATTTCTCTGATCAGACCTTTGTCAACCAATTCCTACACTTGCTTTCTGATTTCTTCATTCTTTGTGGGAGTCATTCTGTAGGCTGCTTTGTTTGGCAGATTTTATCCTAGAATCAAATCTATTTGATGGCTGATTTTTCTTACAGGTGGCAATTCATCAGGCAAATCATCCACAATAATATCACAATAGTTGTCCAGAATTTCTTGAATTTCAATTGGCAAAACATAAATTTTTGTAGAAGTAAGCACTACTTTAGGTTTGCAAACGAAAGAAAAATTTACCTCTTCATCTTCAATCTGATGTAAGTACTCTTTCCCACTCAGAAATAAAGTCTTTGGATCATAATTTATGCTTGATGGTTCTCCTTCTTCCATAGGAATCAATGTTTGATGCACTCCATCCTTAAAGAACTTGTAAGTGTTCTTCTCACCATCATGTACTACTGCTCTGTCATACTGCCAAGGTCTGCCCAACAGTATGTGACACACATCCATCGGCATCACATCACACATGATCTTGTCCTTGTAGCTGCCCATCTGCAATTCTATCTCACATTGCTCCTTCACAATCAACTGGTGTCCTTTATGAAGCCATGACACCTTGTAGGGTGTTGGATGTTCCCTTGTCTTCAATTTTAGTTTCTCTATCACCTCTGTAGAGACCAAATTGTCTGTGCTGCCACTATTAATGACCAACTGATAGCATTTCCCTTGGACTTTGCACACACTCCTGAACAAAGTCTTCCTCTGTGCTTGTTCAGCAACTTCTTTTGTTTATTTTAACAAAACCTTATTGACCACCAAAGATTCTCCTCTCTCTGGCAGAATTTCTTCTTCTATTTCAGACAACCTTGCTTCTTCTTCTCCAACCTGAGCAATAATTTCATTTCTCTGACTGGTACCCATATTCTCTAGGAATTCATAGTGTTTATGTCCCAATTGGTGACATCTGTAACACCTCACTTCTCTTCCTCTGCTTTTGCCTCCTCTTCCTCTGTAGGAACTCCTTCTGCCCCTTGCATCACTTTCTTTGGATGCATTCTAAGGTGAGCTACTACTAGCTCCATCCCTTGGTGTTGTAGACCTTACTCTACCACCTTGATTTCCCTTTCCTCGGAAAGTACCTCTTCCTTTGGCAGACTGCTTTCTCAGGAGTTTTTCTTTAGCTTTCAAGGCCATCTGATAAGCCTCTTCTACTGTCTTAGGAGACAAAATACCTATCTCATCCTGGATCTCCAACTTGAGACCATTCACATACCTGGCAACCTTCTCTGCTGTGTCCTGGATTTGTCCAGCTCTTATACTTATTTTATAAAACTCTTCTGTGTATTCTTTCACTGTCATCAATCTCTGTCTAAGGTTCTACATTTGTCTAAATAATGTAAGCTGATAATCACTAGGCAAAAAATTACCTCTCAGCTTTGCCACCATTCTGGTCCAACTTTTGATTGGTTGTTTACCAGATCTCCTTCTCTCTTCTTGCACTCCATCCCACCAAAGTGCTGCATGTCCCTTCAACCTTGTTACTGCAAATTTGACTCTTTTGTCTTCACCCATCTCTTCATAATCAAAACATTTGTTCATATCATTGATCCATTCTATCAATTCTTTTGGATTCAATCCTCTTGGAAAGCTTGACACTTCAAGTCTAGGCTTGGATGTAGACCCCAAAACTGATTTAAGGAGTCTCGTCTCAGGAGTGATCTCAACATTCTCTCCTGCCTCTTCTTCAGTTTCAGGTTCATTGACATCCTCAGGATCTCTTGGGTGTCCTAATTCCATTGCCTCCAATCTGTCTCGGAACTGCTGCATGGTCTCCAATACTTCTGCATTGGCAACTAGCCTACCTCTTCTTCTACTAGCAGCACCTATGGCAACTCAGATATCCATGCTGGAATTATTCTTTTGACTTTTGGAAGTCGGCTCGGTCTCTGCAAAATGTCTTGAAATCTGCTCTGACACCACAAATGATAGCAAAATTGGGTGCAAGTGCTAAGGAGATTTGTTCACTCTTCCCTCTCTCAATAATTTCTTTCACCAAGGGAGTCTACTTCAAAGTCTTGCTTCCATTTCATTTATCAAATTCGTGGAATTTGATTAATGAAATACAATAGTCCAATGTTATACAAACACTCAATAATATGATCTTTGGTTCTTTTAAATAAAGTGCTCCTAACTATATCTCACTTTTAAAAGCACTTTAACTATTGCTTGAACCCTTTTTGGAATGTTGCACTAAAGGTAAATGAACCAGCGTTTCAAACCTTTTTGAACAATATCTAAGTCTCAAACTTAAGATAATAAAACACATTTAATTTCCGACATAATCACTTAATCAACAACACATAACTCTCTCGTGCCCACGAACACAATATTCGATTCTCATGTATTAAATAAACAATTAATATTCCAAAACCACTGGCCATACCTCAATTAAATCCCATGCAGCTTTGTGAGTGATTGCCCTTGGATCTTTTCCAAAACGAATTCGACAGAAATTGCATTTTTTTCCCTACAAAACTTTAACACGAAAAAAAAGTGCGAAATGGGCAGTATTGTATCGGTGACGTGGCAGAATTTAACTGGATCACATTTTATTTTTGGAAACCACTCCCTGGCCAAAATCTATGCGAAACTGGCAGTATTGTTTCATAAAACCACTTATTGGCAAGTCTAGTATTGGACTGCGTTCAATTCAGAAATTTCATTGTATTTTACTCCTGTTAAACCCATCCCTCCATCTGAATGCTATGAATCGATCTCAACCAATATCGCTCCAGCAAGCAGAGCTTTATCACAATCAATACCGCTCTTAAGCAAATAGAAGATTCAACGTCGATCCAACATATTTAAATATCAGATATTAACATGCTGCCTCTTTCATAAAATAGGTTAACACCTCATCGACTTCTCTCAACCCTTTACACAGGACTAACGCGTGGGCAATTCATAAGCAAGGAATCATGTGCTCAAAAGTATTCAGTTCAAGACAAGCGTAGTTAACACAACCCTTCTCTACTAATTATGGATCGATCCTGTCGATGTCAATAAGGAAACCGGATTCGATGCCAAGGCCTTTTATGCAGAATTTAATATGCTTATACAAACAGAGATTTTCTAATTCTATACTTAATGGACAGAATCAGCTCCTTCGAACATTTCAATTGATTTCACCACATCACATACAAAACCCAATAAATCAAGAAGGTGGAATCCTCTGGGGACTGCCAACATAACAACAAATTATGAAATACTGCAATTTTTATTGAAACAGAGGTAAAACCTCTCAATCCTAGTCTTTTGCTACCAAAATCTCCCCTTTACTCTGTATCAAGGGTTACATTTTATAATCCTTTACATGACTGTTCAGTTCCTTCTCGAGGACCGTTTTATTCTTATTTTAAATAAAAGCCTAATTACATAATATCGCTCTAATTCTATCAACAGAAACTAAATAGACTGACACGAATCAACTATTCGACTTCTCCAATTACTAACTTAACCCTATCTGTTCCAAGTGCAACAGACAGCTAAGGTATTGACACCTTGCTGGTACATTTCCTTGCATACTCGAACCCACCTAGTCACAACATGTGGACAATTTTCTCACATTGCTGACTAGACTCAAATGCCCCTACATCACTTGGTATCTATCAGGATCACATTTTCTTTGATAAACACAGGATGTATAAGGTCGTCTGGAAAGTGTTTCTTTCTTGCTTGTAAAATCTTCTTTTGTAGCTCATCATAAGTTAAACTACAGATATTCATCACCAGACCTTCATCAAGAGGAGCAATTTCCTCTTCCTCGTTTGGATCTTTCTCTTATGTAGGAGGAGGGGGATACTGAGTGGTGATTTGATGCATGCAAGGAATGAGATCGACATCCTGATTCTTTTGATCCGGTTCTACCTCCATATCTTATATTAATATCAAATATTTGATTTCTTGGACAAGTTTCTTATCATGCAGCTGCGTGCTTTCTTCTTCAAGTAGTAGATTATGTTCTTCATGTTCAATTTGCTTCAATTTTTCTTCTTCCTCTTCTTTTATCGTTATTTATTCTTCTTGTCTCTACCTCTATTATTGTTCATTTTTTTCGTGTTCCTCTTTCTTCTTTAATTCTTCCTCATGCTTCTTCTGATTCCTCCTTCCTTCTGCTACTATAGCTGCTTTCAAGAGGATTGGATCTGCCTTGAATTTGTGACTCTAATCTTATGCTAGACTGTGCACAACCTTCCTCTTACCCTTTTCATGCACTAGATTTCTTCTCTCTGATGGTTCTGCTTCCAGAGTATATTTTTGCTAAGCACTGACGTGCAATGTATCTATGAAGATGACTAGTGTGCTGGGCGTTGAGGCATTATAATAGTTCTTTATCTTTTCCTCCTTAGGTTTGAAATAACTCTCGCTTGGCCAACTGGAATGTATATTTTCACAATGTTTCTTGCAAACACTCCTGGGATCATACAGATGGTTTTCCATGAGGCCAAAAGTGAATTTCTCTAACTCCTTGCCTTTGCTCTTCGTAGTATTCAGGTTCCTGATCTCATACGATCCAATTTACAAAGGGAGAGTGGGCCAAGTTTCTTTCTTCTTCCTCTACAATACTCCTGATAAACCTATGGAAAGATGATAAGCTACTTCCTGCATGAACAATTTTTCAGTGGTATACCTCAGTATTATATGTGAATACGTCTGACCACCAAACACCCAGAGGGAAGTGCCAGCCGGTGAGAGAAACCAATCGACAATTTATGCCATTGCTTCCAACACCTCACGGGACATGCAAGGTGGTTCTTCCTCAAATATAATTATGTATAGTGGTATGAGGAAGTCACCAGTAAATTTCTCCATGAATCCTATGTAGTTTCACTCTAAAAGCAACTTGCAGTAAATATGTACAACAGGTTCCTTTGGTGACCAAATCCAACTCATCCCAGGAAAAGAGTTATGAGCACATATCACATCCAAAACGTAAGAAGACATATAGAAATTGGATTGATTACCCTTAGGAGGGTTCTTGGCATTATTCACATGTATATTCAACTGTTGAGCCAAAAAATATGACCAGTTGAATGCTTTCCCTTCATGCACAACCTGATCTAGCAAAAATTCCCATCCTTTGGGAAAGGTCTGAGTACTCTTTTGGCCACAGATTCGACAACATGGGACTATCAAGTACTGGAAATATTTTATGAGAGAATTGGTCTTATAAGTGTTTTTGTGTGTCTGGAGAAATTTGGATGGCTCTTTCACACAACCTTTGATGACATCTTTGGTGCTCAGGAAACCGGTGACTGCGTATAAGTAAGAATCCATGTAAAATTATGGAAAATGAAAATGATACATGAGTTGAAAATCATGTGCCATGAATGAGGAAAGCCTTTGTTCGTTAAATTGTTGAGGATCATGCTCTCTGCATTTGTGTGTGATAGGATCCACTTTATAATATATTCACAATGAAAGGTTGGGAACTTGCATGCAATGTTATGAAATCCTGACTTCTATACATTGATATAAACCTATCTATCTTCAAGATCTGCTTTATAACTAGTTTTCGTGAATGTATCTTTTACTTTGTGCCATGTAATATTTGAATATTTCTTAATGGAGAGTTTAGTGTCTGATAGAACTGGAATTGTGACAGGGATACTCTCAACTACTTTGCCAATGCTGCTCTTTGTGGTGTCTTTTGAGGCAGATCTCTTCGGTGGCATGATGATAGTAACTGGTAGAGAGAGATAACCTCAAAAAGTTGCAGTACATGTATAACAAGATGCACTTATGGCAAGAAAAAATTAGCTCAATAAAAACAATACATTCAACAAGATCAAGGAAAAAATCTAGAGATTGAGAGGAAATATTGTGCAATTTCTGGATTAGGGTAGGAGACTGGGCTCATGAACTGCCCATTGTGCAATCTCAACAGACAAGGCGATAGCTAGAGGCTTGAGACTGCGCAATGCACAATCTTAGATGGGAAGGATGGGGAAGAGATGATGCATTGCACAATCTCAGTGGCCAGGGATGAGGCCCGGAACTATGCCATGCATAGTTTGGAAAGCTAGTGACTACGCATTGCGCAGCCTCAAAGGAAAAGCACGAAGCTTGTCTCTTCAGAATGTGAATTGCACAATTGTGAATGGCAGTTGTTGGCCAAGATTGAGCAGATATTCCTGCGAAGGAGAGAGAAAAATGACGGATATGAGTACTGGGCTAGGAAGGAATTTAGATCAATCCGAGGGGAAGATATAATAGTGAAAATTAAGTGCCATAAATAAGCATGCAAAAGGAAAAACTAACATGCACAAAATCACACGGCAACGACAACTATTGGTGGGAAAAAACAATAAGTCAATACGACACTTAGAAAATGTGAACGACGGACTGAAATAACATTTGTACAAGCTAATAATAGTTAAAACTTTAGCTACTATGAAATGAAATAAGAAAAATAACACTCATAGAAGCAAAACTGGCAAAAGCGACAAAAAAAGACAAAAAGCGACACATGCAAAAATTACCCAGAAAAGCGCCACAAACTTAGCCAAAAGTTCCTTGATCTCGTTGGGAAGGCTAGCGATCCAAGATCAAATGTGTAAATTATCTCTATAGGCGTCTCTTATATAGGTCTAGTTGGGTTAGGGTTTATGACGTGCATGCCTAAAATCAAGGAAAAGGCACCACGTGTCTTAATATAAAAATTAGCAACTTACTGGAACTTACTGGAAATTAATTAGGAAATTCCTATTTTATAGGGATGAGAACTCAATTTTTTCTGGGAAATTGCTCGTTCACACTGACAGAAAGTACTGTGCAATCAATAGATTACACAATTCCTTGCCCTAATGCATTTAATAGTTTCTCACTGGAGGATAAATATTGGTGTAGTTTCTGAGCTTAGAGGATGCCTGCCTTCAAATATTGTGTAGTTGTGATCCTCAAGGCCTACCACATTTTCCACAGATAGTGGTTTTCGCAGTTCCTAGAGGTAAAACCGAAAATGGATGCAAAATCAAGGCAAGAGATGACTTGTGTTTGAAAGTGCATAGTTAAGGTCAAAACAACTCATCACAAGCACTACATGCAAATATAAGTCTTCAAGATCAGATATAATACTTGACGAAATTGAAAGTGGGGTCCTTTTGGACAGAAGGTAGGCTCTAAAATCAAGGCATGGGAAAAATTTTGGAGGGGTGTTGTAGCAGCTACAATACATTCATTTAATTTACCTCTTGGTAACCTCTCATTCATGTCTTGATAGCCTATTATTAACCTATTAGCCTCATGATGGCCTCTATTTATCCTAATTTACTTTATGATAACCTCTCATTGCCTCATTATCACATCAATCAACTTATATTGATATATTGAGGGTGTGTTAGAAATCCTACTTGAATCACTTTATGTAGTCTAATGGTGTAGACATTTGCATTGTTATACCAATGGTGTAGTTGAAACTTAATACCAACTTAACAATACCTATGACTTCAATAAAATAAGTTAATCCCTAAAAACCCATGTTTTTGCATCAAAAACAAAAAAATCAAACCCTGATTTGAAAATTTCTACTAGTGGCAATTTTTTGAGGGTTGTAATTAAAACTTTTTGTGGCCATGGCCTTAAAAAACTATAATGTTGCTACGAAATAACCTTAAGTCAACCTAAAATTGAAAATGGATATTAATAATAACACTTATTTTTATTTTTAAGCCCCAAGGGTTTGTTTCCGATCAGTTTGGCTGGGGCTGTGGTCCCTTCGGTGGACCCAATTTGATTTTCTGCAAAGAAAAAAAACACTTATTTATATTTATATTTCTATTCAGGGGTTAAAAATGGGGTTAAAAACATGACTCGTTAGAAATTATGACCTTAAGAAATCACACTATTGCAATTAAAACCTTAAATTCAAAGCATTAATCAAAAAGTGATGCTAGCAGTAGTATTCCTTTAGGGTTGTCAAAAGTGGGGAGGAGTCTCCATGATCCTAGGGGAATTTTAAGAATATCTTATGCCTCCGTCTTAGGTAATTTATATCACAAATTAGCTAAAGTTTAGAATCTATTTCATGGTTTATTTATAACCAAGAAGGAAAATATTGTAGCTCTCTTAGCCATTGAGGACTCTATGATAAACGTTAAACAAAGGATTCCCAAATCCATTTATGAAGGAATTAAGCTAAAAAAAAATTATATGTAGAATCGAGAAAAAAATTAACTCATTTATGTTGAAGCTTCAACACAATCCACACAATTTTCCTATCATCCCTACATTTTCTTATATACCACTTGTATATTCGTTTCCACTTTCTAGCTTGTTGTACTAAATAATTTCATTTTCTATTGCTTTTCCACTTTTATATATTTTGGCCTCTTTTTCATTCTTGATCTCTTAGTTTTATTTATTTAATGAAAAATCATTGCATCTCATTACTTACCCTCTTATTATGAGGGTAACATAACCCAACCCACTACCGACATATCCTAGTTTATGTTAAAGGCTCAATTCCATGCCAAAAACCCCTAAAAACCCGTAACCTAAAAAATCCCCCCTTTTCTTCTGAGAATTACCAATATAATGAAATGCATGTCTAAATATATGCTAATATGCACAATGCATGCACATGCATATATTAGCATAAATAAACTAAATTAACATGCAAATACATTTCACACACACATATAAAAACATTGCAGTGAAAATACAATATAGAAGATAAATGCTTATCTTTTAGTTGTGTGCAAATGGTTGCAGGCCTTCGACTTTCCACCCAACCATAGATCATGTTGTTCTTTTATTTCAATAGTGGGTCAACCCTGAGTTATGGCGTTGACTCCATGGGCATCAACTCATCCAAATTCCAGTACATACTCATTACAACCAATAACCACCAGCCAAGGTACCAACCTCGATAGCCTCAAACCATGAGTATTGTAGCTTCCAGGAGTTCAATTTCCCTCATGGGTCTTCCAGGTTATACCCTTCCGGGCATTCACCTACCAAGGTACCAAAACCGATAGCCTTGAACCATTAGTTTCATGGCTTCCAAGATTCTACTTCCCTTACAAGAATTTTAGGCCCTCGCATAGCCAAGGTACCAAACCTAGTAGCCTCCAAGCACCAGGCTCACATCCCTCATCAACATCTATCTTGGTTGGCTAAAGATGTTCTAGATTCCTGTGACTTCCAGGAGTTCCACTACCCTCACAAGTGTTCTAGGTACCCTTACATGATTTCATTTTTTCACTATCACCATGTTTCCATGGTTGTTTATTATATCCATGAACAAGAAATTATTTGTCACCGTGCAAAAATCCTCCATAAGGATCCCCCTTCACAATTCCAACACATATTTTATTTGCATGCCTATTTTATGCTAGTTGGAACTTCCTCAAGCCACTTCATCGGCTTGGTTATATGCATGGGAAATTTTTATGATTATTAAATCATATGTACCTCTCCTTACTCTTCCATGGATTTTGATCCCCCCCATACTCGTTTCATATTTTCGGTCTACAACCGTTATATTTTATTTTTTTTCCATAGGAAAAAATCATAATTTTATTATTGAAAACAAAATTACATGTAACATGTGCTGGAAATTGTCAATTAAGACAGTCCATGAAATTGCAAGTACACCTATAGTACATGGGGAGAAAAATTAAGTTTTTCTCCCTTTCTTCTTTTCGACCTTCTGCCAAGCACCTTGTGTTGTCGCAATCGAGATAAGGGAGAGCTGTCATTGTTTGCTCCATTGTCCTTATCTGAATCTGAGGTGTATGAGCTGGGTTGTCTTTTATTCCCTCCTATATCTGATGCCCCAAGGTCCAATGTTGGATGATCTGTGGTGGTGATGTAAAATGGGTCTTGCATCTCTTGTTCTTTTGTCTCTGGTTCTGTGGTTGTCTTATTGTTCTCATTTGGTTTGGGAACGTCCTCTTCATCATTTGTCTCTTGATTTGGTTCATTTGAGGGGAATTGCCAACCTTTTGGATTTTTCCCCATATTCTTCTTTTTTATATTATCTCTTTTTTCTTCTGGACATGTATTTTGCAGATGGTTGGTATACCTGCAAATACGACATCTGAAAGCAGTGTTTTCGAAGTCAAGATGTTGTGTCCATTTTTTCTATTTGTGTATCAGCTGGATACTTTCTGGCAGCCATTTACTAAGGTCCACCTCCACACATATTCGTGCAAAGGTGAAGACTTTCTCCTCCAAGCGTTGTGCGTTGGTTTTGATATATCTCCCAAGGATGTTACCAATACCTTCTAATACACTTTCGTTCCAAAAGTGAAGAGGAAGGTTGTAAAGCCGAACCCAGACCGACATTATGGTAACTTCCATGATGTTTGCATCGAAGTCCAGGAACCAAGGGGTGATGAAGAGCCCAGTGGATCCCAAAAACCACGGTCCTTCCCTAAGGATGATGTCTTTGGCTTCCAAGGATGTGAATTTGACGATGAAAAATCCCTTAGAATAGAGGTGGATTTCACAGTCCATAGCCCATTTGGTGAATATCCAATGGAAGAGCTCCATTGGTTTGGGCCAGAAACTATTAAATCTACAGATTATCACTTGTGATTCAAAATAAGTTTGATGTTAATTAATCTCTGGAAGTTCTATGTTTAGTTCTAGAATGTGATTCAGTTGCTCCACAATATAAGGTTTGGGTGCATTATCAGCTAGTTCAGTTGGAGTAGCCGCTTTGTTTTTTCCCTGTAAAATGTTCCTATATGAGGGACCTTTTGGGATGTCTAGTTTTGGGGTGTTGGATCCCCTTCCTGTTCTTTTTGTTCTGTGCATTTCGGCAGTTCCACCCCTCTGTCTTAGATTGAGAATGATGGTGGATCCATAACAGATGGAGTAATATCTTAATGAGATGGAGTCTTGGAGGGATCTGCCCCCGTATATCAAGGAGTGAAGATGGTTGGGGTAGCCAGATTTATGACTGATATTTTGTTTCAGATCAACCATCCTATCATTTTCCCGTGCCCATAGTAAAATATTGTTCCTAACAGGGGATTTAACAAAAATCTAGTAGCGAGCAGAGCATACCTTATTATCGATAATCGTAGGGTTTTTCATGGGGGACAACACTAGATGCCGAGGCCAGTTCCGCAGAGTATCTGATATCATGGCCCCATCAAATGTGGATGTGGGAGATATAGCAGAGGCAACATTTGGTGTGATCTATATAGAGTATTCGCCCAACAAAAATCGAACACTGCTGGTCCCCAGGGGAAGGTAGTGTGCCCGCTCCAGCCACAAGACCACTGATTTTAGGAAGAGAAACAGGAGGTCGTGAAAGGTTTGTGATAATCCCCAGCTCGCAGATGGGAGAGCACCCCTGTAGGATAGGAACCAGTAACTAATCACATTTTTTAATCCTTCATTTGAAATCGATCGTGGATTAGGGCCGAAAAGGGCGTAGGGGAGGCGGAGTGAGGCCACGGTGGATTCCGTGGAGCAACAGATCTTGTTCAACAATAATAAACCATCTGGGGAGTATTCCTCGGACCGTATTCCTTTTGAAAAGACCTTGGTATCTGCTGGCAAGCATCCCTGGAAGCCTATGTAGGAAACCCTAGTCGTCAAGAAAATCGTTGTAGAGCCCATTCTCTCGCTTTCCTCACTCCTTCTTTCAATGAAAGGTATTGTGACATAACCGTCATATTTTATTAATATGCATGTGTTACATAATTATATTACCAATCCTTCTAGCCTCAAAATATAAAACATTTTCCCACAAACATACCAACCCCAAAACAATAAATACTCATGCACATAGGCACAAAAGCCTTATAAGAGAAAATACACACATACACATGGGCATTACGACCCTCAAAATATGTCCACCACTCACCAACGTAATTGGTATGTTGTGGCTCACCATCCTTGTTCTGCATTTACATGCTACTTACATTCCATGGGTCGATAAGGGGCATTACATCCTCCTCCCCCTTAGTTATGCATTGTCCTCGGTGTAACACACACACACACACACCACAACAACTCATTGAAAAATTTCGAGTATATTCCTCCCTCATCACAACCTCATGCTCCTTCATAGCATATTTAGGACCAAAATGGGTACATTGCACATTTACCAAGGTGATAGCTCGATCTTGGAGAACCTTAACTTTCTCGTCCAAAATCCTCACTAGATAATATTCCAATCAATCACATAGTTAGCATTCAAAACATACTTTTTAAACAATGAAACATGAAATACATTATGAATGTGCATGGATTCCAATTTTGAATGAGAACTCCAATTATTTCGTTACATGCATATATGCACATAACAAATTCTTCATCTAGGTAAACTATATTTAATATAACTGCATTTGTAATGACCTCTTTAAATGTTGAAAGGCCTCTTCACATTTGTGAGACCAGTCAAAATTTTCCCCTTTCCTTTGTAAGAACGTAAAAGGATGGAATATCCTTGAGAAACCTCTAATAAATCTTTTGTAATATTGTGTTAAACACTTGAAAGACCTTATCTCTACACATTTATGGGTGCTAGACACTCTTTAATTTCTCTCATATTTGTTGGGTTTACTGTTATCCCTTATTCTAAAATACTATGACCTAAATAATGAATTTTCCCGATAAAATGAGAACTTATTAAACTTGGAATATAGTTGATGCTATCTAAGTACTTTTAGCACCATCCTTAAATTTTTTTCATGCTCTTCCTCAAATTTGGAATACTTAAGGATATCATCCAAAAACAAAATAAAAAACATATCTAAATAATTCAGGAAAAAACCATTCATGAGGCACATGAAAACACCTGGTGCATTAGATAGCATGAATGGTACCACTAGAAACTCATAATGACATATCGAGTTTGAAACATTGTCTTACTAATGTCCTCTTACTTGATGATACCCTAATCTTAGATCAATTTTAGAAAATACCTTAGCTCCTTTGAGTTAGTCAAACAAATTATCTATTCTGGGCAATGGGTACTTTTTCTTCAATGTGACCTTGTTTAGCTGACAAAATTCAATGATAGTCTTAGTGTACCATCCTTATTTTCAACAAATAATAACGAAGCACACCATGGTGATACACTTGGTCGTATGTACTTGCTGATATTTCTCTAATAGAAATTGTCCTTATTATTTCGTGCACTTGCCCTTGTTGCCCTTCCTCATTCAAGAAATAAAATGTTTTTTTATAATAGTCTAGTATTACATGATTCTTTTCTATACAATCCATGCCAATTAGGAAATCATACAATCCTAAGGATAAAATTTTCATATTTGCATTTGTTTCTAACCCATTAATATTGATGAGAGATTCCTTTGATAGTTCAATTATTCCTATTTTACCTCCTGTAGCTAACTGAACCAACCAAGTCCTACTATGCTTTGTTTTCTTCAATTTAAAATTTTCAACGAAGTTAGGACTAAAATAAATATGAGTGAATCCATAATCAATTAAAGTAGCAATGGGATTATTATTCAAGTTACCTTCCACTTCAACCATGTGTGCTTGGTGCTCGACTCATCTGTTTTTTCCAAAGCTACATAAATCATGGGCATGCTTCCACCCATGTCCTCTATTGTATCGACTTTATGAATATGGTGTATAGTCTTCAATTGTCCATTTTGTGTGTGGAAAATCCCTATATCGATGCTCTCCTCCACAACCACAACAACTAATGGGTTGAAATTTTGGTCTTTGATTCAAGAAATCAACCCTCTTTGTTCACTATGGGTTGGATGAGTTTGTTGATTTGAATGAG
Source organism: Pinus albicaulis (assembly GCA_034641835.2). Taxonomy (NCBI): domain Eukaryota; kingdom Viridiplantae; phylum Streptophyta; class Pinopsida; order Pinales; family Pinaceae; genus Pinus; species Pinus albicaulis. Next base: position 373,866,959 of record CM076582.1, read on the forward strand.
AATTGTTCCTAAAGATTGAAGGTTTGAACCCCTTCTTCTTTTGCTCCACCTTGATTAGTTTCTTGTCATCTCAATACATTTGGAAAGTTGGTTTATTTTTTCACTCTTCATAGAGGTATTCTTCCTTCCTCATAAATTCATCTAAAGTACTTGATTCATCAAATGTAATCTTGTCACCATAGAATGGTGGTAATCCACTCATATGTCTCTGTTTCTTTAGAATTACATTGTTGATAAATTCCACATACCTCAGTAATTCAATGAATTTATGGCCATATTCCTCCATGGTCATATTTCCTAATTTGATTTCAAAGAACTCTTTCATTTTCCTTCATAGAAATTTTCAAATAGATACTTCCTTAAGAAATATTTTTTTTGAATTTCTTTCATGAAATTTTCCTTTCATCCAACTGTTTTACTTCTTTGAGCCACTCCCACCATAAATTTTCTTTTCCATTCAAGTGATAGATGGAAATTTGTGCCACTAAATTGGAGGAATAATTATGTAGTTGAGCGTATTTTCTCATTTCCAACAATCAAGCTTTATCCTCGTCTCCCTTATTATGCACAACATTAAATATAGGTGGCTTGATTTTTTTTTTAATTTCCCCATGCAAACTATCTAGGTTTGTTTTCCTTCTTGACCGCCTTATTGGTGACCTGCTTAAACTACTTTCTGACCATAAGGAAAATGGGCTTTCTTAGTGGGTTTTCTCATAGCATAATGACGATGCCCAACAACACTCCTGGAGTTCCTTGAACCCTCAACATAGTTCCCCCTAATTCATGAGTCACGTTCCTCTTCCTTCTAATAATTAGACCCCTAATCCATTATCCTCCATAATTTGTCTAGAATTTATAAAATTTGGGTATTAATTTGTTGTTGCTCTCTTATCCACTTCTCATTGTATAATTTATAGCCAACGACTTCCATTTTGAGGCTTCTTATAGTTTCAACCATACCTCTATCCTCTGACTTATTTTATCCATGCCCATTAGACTTTGTTCCAACATTATTCATGCTAAAGTTCATGGATCTGGCCTCTTCTTCATGGTTGCAGAACCCATGAATATTTGCCACACTCTTGTTCTTCATGTTGGTTCTAACTTGTAGGCCACTTGTTTCTTATTTTTGAAATTCTGAGAATATTTCCTACCTCATTCCAAAATTCTAGGTTGGTAGGTGTATTCTCCTCCTTGATAGCTTTTTTTGAATGTTTCATTGCTTAAATATTATCTCTGGTTTTTGAGTTACACTATGTTGAAGTCACTGCATGCTTTTTATTTTAGTTTCACTATTCCATTAAATTATAATTTCTTCATCACAACCCCCTGATATAGTTCAATTCACTTGTAATGGTATCTTATAATTATCCTCAAACATACATAATCCCCTTTGTGCACCTAGTTTTTCTCTAAGAAAATTAACTATTTCTTGTACTTTTTGGGTTTTCCCAATTCTCGTTGGGCTCAAAACTTCCCTGTGTCACCTTCCTTGACACCTAACATGCATGTGGCCTTCCACTTCACCCTTGACAAGTCCTGTGCCTTTTTTTGGCACAAATTTAAAAAAAATATCTCCCTCTAAGTCCTTTCGTTGGTGACATCACTAACTGTAATCTAGGCATATCAACATCAACTTCCTTCAACTTCCTTTGTTCTCAATTATAAACACCTAATATATGAAGTCCCGCGATCATGTGGGGTCCTCCCCATGCCAAATCATCTTAGTGCCTTGGCATCAGGCTTCTCTCAACTTTCCTTTCTACTAAAAAAACACCTAAGATTTGGTGGGGTCCTCTACCATACCATATCATCTCAGCACCTCAACATTAGACCTTTTTAATTCTAAAACCATTTGAAAATGCTTATGTTTGAGATCTCATACCTACTATTTCCCTTTACTGTGCTTGGGGTGGATCCCATCGATCCACGTTATCTTAGCACCTCAACATTGGGCTTCCTCACTTCACTTCAACATCATTTGTAAATGTTGAGGTTTGAGGACTAACATATGTCATATAATGATGACATCATGCTGACGTGGGGTGCCACATCAACTACCGACTCAATCTTATATGTCAGCATCAGTTGTTCCCTTGATTCGACGTGGATTTGTCGCAGATACCTACCTGTCCTATTGATTCATCTACCCATAGTGAGCCCACTATACCACCTTGACCAAAACCATTAGTATCATAGATCCCCCAATGATGATTTGGATTTTTTATGGGGGGGTATCACAATTAATCTCCACCATTGATCAAGTATAAGTGGCTTGACATAGATCCCAACCGAAACCCCCCTCTCATTAAACATCATCCACGAGGGGGACCCCACAATTTATCTTGGCCATTAGATCTCTTTTTGTTGCAAATTAATGGCTATTCACCCATCTAAATTATACATTGACCCCTTTAATCAAGTTTTCTTAAAAGTTTCAAGAGAATTATCATTAATTTGCATATTTTTCCAAGTTTTTCCCAAATTATTCCACGGTTGACTATGTAAATTGGCCCCTATTGGGAAACTATAATGTCACCTATCCAATATTTAATTAAATTATGGGCTTAAATTTTCTTGAATTTTCCCAAAAAGGGCCGAATTGTTTTTTGGCATTCTGACAACCACTTAGCATACATCCACCTATTTGGGTATTTTTTCAAACATTATCTTGCAACCTACATGCATATTATTTGTGCTTGGCCCATAGAAGCTTGGTGTTGTAGCCTAGACTCTTATACCACCTGTAACATACCCGGGTTCACTACTGGCATAGAAGCTTGGTGTTGTAGCCTAGACTCTTATACCACATGTAACATACCTGGGTTCACTACTGGCATATCCTAGCCTATGCTAAAGCCTCAATTTTGTACCATAAACCCTTGGCAACATGTGACTTGAAAAATCCCCCTTTTTCCTATGGGAATTACTAGCATAATACAATGCATGTCTAAATGAATGCTAATATGCACACCACATGCATAGACATATCTAAAATAAATAAACTAAGTTAACATGCAGATAAATTTCACACACATACACACACATTGCAACATAAATAAGATACAAAATATAAATGTTTATCTTTTAGTTGTGTGCAACTGGATACATGCCTTCGATGTTCCACTCCATCGGGATCAGCTCGCCCAAATCTTGGTACTTACTCAATATCAGTAACCATCGTGTATAAATTATGCAAAAAATATGTATATCAATGGATTCAATCCGATCACGCGATATGCTAAAGAAATATATTGAATCCTTCTAAAAATTAATTGCGGAAAATAAACATGATCGCCAATCACAACAAGTAAAGAAAGAAGAAAATCAAACCGCAACAAAGATATTTTCCCAGGGAAAGCTTGCTGCTCAAAACCCCTCTATATTCTATTGTATATTCACCAAGTAATCATTAAACAATTATAATGCACTCTTCTCACAAGAGTCTCCTGCACTCTCACAACTGTCTCACACTGATCTGGACAAATTCGACCAACACTTAGCCAATTTTCAACCTCTCCTCAGCCTACCTACCTTACAAAATTCATGTGCAATGAAATCCTTATTCTTTAAGAAATTCAACCTTCCAAAATTGCGCAATTCTCATGGGAAATCCTATGGTTGTCTTATTTCATGCAGGCAACCTACTAATGATACAACTGATAGTTAACATCCCTTTAACCTTTGTCTCAACTGGGTCTCCACTATAACTGACATGCATGCAACTATTAATAGTAAATCATCTGTTGCATGGAAGATCACTGCATGTGAATTAAATCTTATTTAATTCACTTGATCTCTCACTAGTGCAACAAACAATTACAACTAGTTCAACTGACTTTAACTCAATTAATTGATTTAGCTGATTTCTCATGCATTAAACTAATGCACAAATTGCAACTTGGACTCTAAAACAAATAGAATCACTCTACATGCCTCACCAACCACCCTCAACTCAAAATTCATGAGCTAACTGAGTTTATCACACTCAGTTAACTATTATAAGTGATTATGAGATACGATTACATTTTATTGTCCAATTTAATTAAGGGAAAATTAAATTAGACACACATTTCTGGTTAACTTTTCAGCACTCCCTCTCAACAAGAAAGGGATTATCAGTTACCCCGATCCTGCCTCTATTGTATTTGAATTTGCTCCTGGTGAGCGCTTTCGTTAGAATATTTGCATCCTGATCTTCCGTGGGAATGTACTGAAGTAACATAATGCACCTCTGAACACAATATCTGAGATGGTGGTACCAGATGTCTATATGTTTGGACCTATCATGGAATACCAGATTAAAGAGAGTTTAATGCAAATTTGGTTATCACAATGTATCATCGTCGGATCCATATGAGAACCAAAAAAACCAACTAGAATCTTCCTCATTCAGATGGCCCCACATGCAGCCTAACTAGATACCATGTACTTTGCCTCGATTAAACTGAGTGCCACAAATATTTGCTTCCTATTGTACCAAGAAACTGATGTCAATCCTATGCTGAAGATCCCTTCTGATGTGCTCTTTCTGTCTGATGGACTGCTTGCCCAATCTGCATCAGTGAAGCCTTGAAGCTTCACTCCCTCTGTTCGTTTGTACCATAATTGATACTGTGTAGTTCCCTTGAGATATCTCAAGACATGCTTACCCGCCTTCCAAAAGAGCTTGGTTGGCTTAACCATAGCTTGACTTAACTGTTTAACTGCATAGCAAATGTCTGGTCTGGTGTTCACCAAGTACATCAGTGAACCCACAAGTTGCCTATAAATAGTAGCGTCCACTACCTCACCTGAAGTAGCATCCTCCTTCCTCCAGTTTCCTGGAAGTGGAGTCTCCATGGGTTTATAGCTCTCCATGTGAAACTTACTCAAAATCTCTTTGGCATACTTGCCTTGAGAAACAAATAGCTCACCATCTCGCTACCATATTTCCAAACCAAGGAAATAGTGAAGGAGTCCCATGTCCTTCATCTCAAACTCTCTTGGAAGATCCCCTTTGAAAGAAATTATGAGCTACTCATCACCTGTCAAAATTAGATCATCAACATAAATTACGATAATCAAGAGCTTACATCAAACACAATCTGGTCTAGGTTCACATCCGCTTCACTCTTCTTGAAGCCCAACCTGATGAAATAGCTATCAATCCTGGTGTACCAAGAATGAGGTGCTTGCTTCAGCCCATACAGTTCTCTCTTGAGTCTGCACACATGCGACTCACTGTCAAAGATCTCAAAACATTTTGGCTACTCTATGTACACTTCTTCCTCAATAACTCCACTGAGAAACACAGTTTTCAAATCCATCTGATGTATCTGCCACCCCATCTATGCTGAGAGTGCAAGGATAGATCTAATCGATGAGTACCTCACAACCGGTGTGAAAGTCTCCTCATAGTCAATCCCCTCAACTTGTGAGAATCCCCAGGCTACAAATATAGCCTTTTACTTCTCCACATTCCCATGTGTCGCCTGCTTCACCTTATAGATCCATCTAGATCCAACCACTGATTTTCCGACTGGTCTTGGGAAAAATTCCCATGCACTGTTCTTGATGATGGAGTCATACTCCTGAACCATGGCATCAACCCAAATTGGTTGCTACACTGCTTCCTCAAAGGAGAATGGTTCTGTCACAATACACTTGCTCATAAGAGCCATGTATCCAGTAAACCTATCTAGAGACTGTATTTTTCTGCATAGTGAAGTAGACTGTCTTTGTCTGCACAATGAAGTAGGTGCTCCTACATGTTCTTCCACATCAAGTCTTAATCTATCAGCTTCCGTGGTGCGCCTTCTACCATGTCTAGTGGATGGCTCTGCATGATTTTTTTCTTCCACTCCATGATCCTTCACATGTGGCTGCTCCACATCTTGAGGTTCATTCTTTGGAAACAAGAGTTCCTCCTCTATATGGAAATCAAGATCCCTCTCAAGGGACAATCGCATGGCTTTCTCCTCATCAAATTTTATATCTCGTCTCACAACAGTCATCCTGTTGTTTGGAAAATACACCCGATATTTGTGGGGAGTATCAGTGTACCCCAAAAATATCCCAATCTCAGTTGTTGGTTCGAGTTTCTTCCTGGAATATTTGGTCACATGGAAATAGACAGATGAGCCAAAAATTTTAAAATATGAAACATCAAGTTTCTTACCAGAAAAATCCTCCTCTGGTGTACTCATGGCAAGTATCCGATGAGGACTACGGTTTTGCACAAATAACGTTGTGTTGCATGCCTCCGCCCACAGATGCAACGGTAGGCCCTGATCATGCAACATCGCTCATGCCGCACCCACAATTGTTCTATTATTTCTTTATGTGACCCCATTATGTTGTGGGTTATGAGGCACAATCAACTCTCTCTGAATTCCTTCTTTGCTACAGAAATTCTTGAATTAATTGGAGATGTACTCACCACCATTGTCACTCCTCAGATCCTTCACATGCTTCCCCGAATCTTTCTCCACCAGTGCTTTGAACTCACAAATTTTTTAGAATGTATGATATTTATTCTGCATGAAGTAGATCCAACACTTTCTAGAAAAATCATCAACAAAGATCACATAATACCTGTGCTTTGTTGTCAAAGTTGTAGAGAATGGTCCACACACGTCTGAGTGAACTTTCTCAAGGATTTCCTTTGCTTGGTTCTCCTTCTCGTGAAAAGTGGCCTTTGCATACTTCGCCCTCGTACATCCCTTGCATGTGTATAGCTGCACAAGAGTACCCTTTGGAAGCCCCGTAGAAATCTGCTACATGACCTTCAAAGCACCGTGGTGTAGATGGCGCAATCTCCTATGCCATACTCACCCTCTTCCTAGCTCACCACTTTGTCTTCCTTACCCATCAATGTTGTGCAACCATCTACATCAATTTTGTAGAGATTCTTCACAAGAATCCCAATATTCTTGGCTTGTTCTGTGGCTTCAAGTCAAAGGAATGCTTTCCCTTCACTAAAAACCACATCATAACCTTTATCCTTCAACGTTGCAACTGAAACTAAATTCTTTTTCAATCCTGGTACATGCATTACATATTTTAATAAGAAGGGTTTACCTAAATGTATCTAGAAGGTAACTGTACCAATCCCGGTAGCGTTGTACCTCCCGTCATCACCTATTTTGATATGCATCTAGAGGTCCTTCTCCTCCAAGCTACTGAAATTTTATTTGTCTCCCATCATGTGGAAAGATGCACCACTATCCAAGTACCACACTAATCCCATCGCAATTGACACCATGCATGTGATGAGCGAGAAGTAAAACTAAAATTGCGAGGCCAAAGCCTCACCAATTGCAGATCCTAAAGCCTTATTTTTCTTCTTATTTTGTGGACAATTAGTGGCATAATGTCCATGCTCGTGACAGTGAAAATACTTCACTCTGGACATGTCGTGCTTCTTGCCTTCTTTTTTGGTCTCAGATTTGGAATAGGATTTCTTTCCTTTCCCCTTCTTTGCCTTACTAGCCAAGGCGCAATTTTCTTCATCATTTGTCTTAGATGAAGATCTATCCCTGGTATTCCACCTGAATTCTTCTTGCACAGAATCCAAACAAAATCGTTCCCAATATGGTAGCTTCTCCCTCCCATTGACAAAGACTTGATAACTATGAAAACTCTTGGGAAGGCCTAGAAGAGCTAGGCTCACCAAATCATCATCCGCGACAGTAATTCTGATGCTCCCAAGCTCATCTCGACATTGGAAAAACTTGGTTAAATATTTTGGAATAATGTCGCCTTTCTCCATTTTGATTTTCCTTAGCTTGTCTTTCAGTGCCAATTTTCTATGATCAGTGCTACTCTGAAACAGATCTGTCAAAGCCTTCCACATTGCATATCGAGTCGCTTTGCCATGGATACTTGAGATAACATGGTCTCGTACTTCCTCCAATAAGATCCTCCTCGCCTTTGCAACCTTCTTTTGCCAAGCATCAAGAAGAGCGGCATCTGCTGCTGCGGGTTTTGGAATGTCATTATCAATGAATTCTTTCAACCTGTTGTCCTCCAGAATTGTCTCCATCTTGTCTTTCCATGCAATAATGATTGGAACTACCCTTGAGTGCATACTCCAATCTCAAGCCATTGAAATCCAACTTGATCCTGATCCGCCTGTCGCACCAAAGAATACTTTTGCAAATTCGAATTCTATTCAGTCACAAACTCAATTCCTTCTCCACTATAGTGATTTCCTGTGCTCTGATACCATGTAGAGATTATACAAACAATATGTATACCAAAGGATTCAATCTGATCATGCGATATGCTAAAGCAAGATATTGAATCCTTCTACAAATTAATTGTGGAAAATAAACACGATCACTAATCACAACAAGTAAATAAAGAAGAAAATCAAACCACAACATAGATATTTTCCTGGGGAAAGCTTGCTGCTCAAAACCCCTCTATCTTATATTGTATATTCACCAAGTAATCATGAAACAATTACAATGCACTTTTCTCACAAGAGTCTCTTTCACTCTCACAACTGTCCCACACTGATCTAGACAAAATCGACCAACACTTAGCCAATTTTCAGCCTCTGCTCAGCCTGCCTTGCTTGTGCAATTCATGTGGAATGCAATCCCTATTCTTTAGCAAATTCAGCCTTCCAAAACTGCACAATTCTCATGGGAAATCCTATGGTTGTCTTACTGCATGCGAACAACCTACTAATGATACAACTAATAGTTAACATCCGTTTAACCTTTGTCTCAACCGAGTCTCCATTGCAACTATCATGCATGTATCTATTAATAGTAAATCATCAGTTGCATGGAAGATCACTGCATGTGAATTAAATCTGATTTAATTCACTTGATCTCTCACTAGTGCAACAAACAGTTACAACTAGTTCAACTGACTTTAAATCATTTAATTGAGTTAACTAATTTCTCATGCATTAAACTAATACACTAACTACAACTTGGACTCTAAAACAAATAGAATCACTCTACATGCGTCACCAACCACCCTCAACTCGAAATTCATGAGCTAACTGAGTTTATCACACTAAGTTAACTATTACAAGTGATTATGAGATAAGATTACATTTTATTGTCCAATTTAATTAAGGGAAAATTAAATTAGGCACACATTTCTTGTTGACTTTTCAGCACATCGACCAAGGTACCAAGCATGACAACCTCCAACCAGTAGTCCCACGACTTCTAGGAGTTCCACTGCCCTCATAAGTCTTCGAGGTATGCTTCTAGACCTTCACATAACCAAGGTACCAAACCCGATAACCTCCAACCAACAGTTATGTGGCTTCTAGGAGTTTTATTTCCCTCACATGTCTTCTAGAAATCCTTCCAGGCCCTCACAAAACCAAGGTACCAAACTTGGTAACCTCCAATCAATAGGCTCACATACCCATCAATCCTTATCTCAATCAACCAAGGATGTTCTAGATTCCTGATACTTCTAGGATTTCCACTACCCACACGGGCCTTCCAGGTACTTCCAAGGTTGTCTATTGAATATTTGAACAAGAATCTATCACAATGTAGGAATCCTTTATAATGACCCCCCTTCACAATGCCAATGTCCCTTTTTTATTTGCATTCCTATTTTATGCCACTTGTCACTTCCTCAAGCCACTTCATGGCCTTGGTTATATGCATGGGTACTTTTTATTATTATTAAATCATATGTGTTTCTCCTTACTCTTCCATGGAGTCTTAGCACACCTGTACTTGTTTCATATTTTTAGTCTGCAACCGTTATATTTTATTAATATACATGTGTCACATAATTACATTACCAGGCCTTTTAGCCTCAAAATATAAAACATGTGCCCATGGGAATACCAACCCCAAAACATAAAATAATCATGAATATAGGCACAATATCCCCACAACACATATACACACATGCACATGGGCTCCATCACCCTCAAAATATGTCCTTCGCTCACTGAAATACTTGGTATGTTCTAGATCACCAACCTATTTCCGCACATACATGCTACTTAAATTCCATGGGTCAATCAAGGGTGTTACAAACTTCCCACTATCCAACCATGTGTTTAATAAGTGAGCTTCAACCATTGAGATTTTAACTATTTCCTATTATGAAACCAACTCACAAAATAGAAGAAAAGATAGATCACCGACTTAGAAATATGCCTCTTCGAGGGGGAAACCTCCTTTACATTACATAAACGAACAATTATTCGATGATTCAAATGATAAAAAACCTACATTATATATATAGGAGTCTAAGGGGTCCCAATATAACTAGAGCCTACATAACAATAATAATGTAAGAGCACAACAATAACAATAGTGGGCTTCTATGGGGCATAATGATAACACTGTGGGGACTACATGGGTACAACAATAACAATAAGGGGGCTACACTAACAATAAAAATAAGGGGATACACTAGTATTATAGGGACCTAACATGCCCCTCTCCTTCAAAAAAGTATTTTCCTCAAATCTTGAGTAGTTTTGGATTCTTCTATATAAAATTATCATCCTCCCATGTGGAATCTTCAACAGGAAAGTTCTTCCACTTTATGAGATACTCTGAAATTGATCAATTATGTAGCTTTCGAGTTCTTGTTTCTATGACTGATTCAGGTTCCAATATGATTTTCCCTTCCTTGTCAAGTTCTAGTAATATTGTTTGAATTGGGAGTTGTTCACCTATAACCTTCTTTAAGCATGAAACAAGGAAAACTGGGTGCACTCAGGAAGATGTTGAAAGCTCCAATTTGTATGCCATAGTACCAATATTTTGCAACAAATTGTAAGGACCATATAAGTACTTTGGCAATAATTTATTATCCTTCTTATCTTGCTTGAGGAACGTTTTTTTGTATGGTTGTAGTCGTAAAAATACCCAGTTGCCTACATCAAAACTTCTTTTGTTGTGATGTTGATATGCCTGTTGTTTCATTCGATTCTGCACCAAATTTAGGTTATCCTTTATGAGTTGGAGAATTGGTTTTTGATATATAAAATCTCTAACACCGCTATAATACCATGTAGAAATTATATCAATGAACTCAATCCATTCATGTAATGTACAAAAACAAGATACCGAATACTTCTACAATATTTGCTGAATATAAATTTCGGTCGTTCAATCACATGCAAGTAAGAGAAAGAAGTAAATCAATACACAACACCAGATATTCCTGGGGAAAGAAACTGCTCAAAACCCCTCCATATTTATTTTATAATCAACCAAGGAATCATGAAACAATATAATGTATTTGTGCTCACCACGACCTCATACACTCTACCAATTGCTTCACACTGATCTAGGAAAAATTGGACAAACACATAGCCAATTATCAGCCTACCCTCAACCTACCCTGCTTATGCAATCCCTAGAGAATTAAACCCTTATTAAATAGGAAATTCAAAATTCCTTGATTGGGTTATTCATCATGGGCTTCCCATGGTTTTATAACTGCACATGGATAGTTTTCCTAAAATACAACTGATAGTTTACTAGCCTTGAACCTTTGTCTCAACTGGGTATCCAACAGAATTAGCATGCATGCAGCTATAAATAGTGAATCATCAGTTACTTGGTATATCACTACTGGTGAATTAAATCTATTTTAATTCACTTGATCTTCCACTAGCTCATCAAACAGTTAGAACTAGTTCAACGGTTTTTAACTCAATTATTGTGTGTTAATTGATCCCACCCACACTACACTAGTGCTACAACTACAACTGGACCCTGTTAATAATAGAATCACTCTACATGCCTATCCTTAGACCCTCAATTGGAAATTATTGATCTAACTAAGTCTATCACACTTAGTTAACTATCATAAGTTGTTATGAGATAAGATTACAATTTATTTTCAAAATTATTTAATAAATTGGTTGCACACTAATGTATCGCTAAGACCCATCACTATGTGATCTGTGATCCTTTCAACACTCCCTCTCAACAAGAAAGGGATTATCTGCTACCCCGATCTTGTCTCTGTGGTATTCAAATTTTCTCTTCGTAAGCACCTTCGTCAAGATATCTGCATCCTAATCCTCCTTGGGAATGTACTGCAACAACATAATGCGCCTTTGAACACAATCTCTGAGATGGTGGTACTAGATGTCAATGTTTGTAATTGTCATGGAATACTAGATTAACCGAGAGTTTTATGCAATTCTGGTTATCACAATGTATCACCGCTGGATCCATCTGATCACCGAAAAAACCAACAAGTATCTTCCTCATCTAGATGGCCTCACATGCAGTATGAATAGTTGCATGTACTCTGCCTTGGCTGAATTGAGTGCAACTTATCTCTACTTCATGTTGTACCAAGAAACTGCTGTTGATCCTATGCTGAAGATGCCCCCCAATGTGCTCTTAATTTCCGATGGACTACCTGCCCAATCTGCATCGGTGAAGCCTTGAAGCTTCACTCCCTTTTTCTGTCTGTACCATAATCCATACTCTGTAGTGCCCATGAGATATCTCAATACATGCTTCCTCTCCTTCCAAAAGAGCTTGGTTGGCTTAACCATAACTTGACTAAGTTAGTTAACTACGTAGAATATGTTTGGTCGTGTGTTCACCAAATACATAAGTAAACCCACAAGCTGCTTGTAAACAATAGAATCCACTACCTAACCTGAAGTAGCATCTTCCTTCCTCTAGTTACCTACAAGAGGAGTCTCCATGGGTTTTCTGCCCTCCATGTGGAACTTCCTCAGAATATCCTTGGAATCCTTGCCCTGAGATACAAATAACTCCCCATGTATTTGCCATTTTTCCAAGCCTAGGAAATAATGCAAGAGCCCCATGTCCTTCATCTCAAACTCTCTTATAAGATCCTCTTTGCAATAATTTATAAGTTTTTCATCACCTATCAGTATAAGACCATATACATAAAGTACAATAATCAAAAGCTTACCATCAACCACAATATGATATAGGTTCACATCCGCTTCACTCTTTGTGAAGCCCAACCTGGTGAAATAGTTGTTGATCCTAGTGTACCAAGCACGAGGTGCTTGCTTCAGCCCATACAATGCTCTCTTGAGTCTGCACACATGTGACTCCCTGTCAAAGGTCTCAAAACCTTTTAGCTGCTCAATGTGCACTTCTTCCTCAATAAATTTATTGAGAAAGGTTGTCTTTACATCCATCTAATGTATTTTCCATCCCATCTGTGTTGAGAGTGCAAGGATAGATCTAATCGATGAGTACCTTGCAACCGGTGCAAAATTCTCCTCATAGTCAATCCCCTTTACCTGTGAGAATCCCCAAGCCACAAAACTAGCCTTGTATTTCTCCACACTCCCATATGTTTCTTAATTCACCTTGTAGATCCACCTGGATCCAACCACTAACTTCCCCACTAGTCTTGGGGCTACTTCCCATGCATTGTTTCTAATAATGGAGTCATACTCCTCAACCATGGCATCAACACATGTTGGTTGTTGCACTGCTTCCTCAAAAGAGGATGGTTCTGTCACAACACACTCGCTCATAAGATCCATGTATCCAGTGTACCTGTCTGGGGACCTTCTCTGCCTGCGATGTGATGTAGGTGCTCCTACATGCTTTTTCACATATAGCATCAATCTGTCAGCCTCTCTGGTGTGCTTCTTACCATTTATGGTGGATGGCTCTACATCAGTGCTTTTTTCCACTCCATAATCCTCATCTTGTGGCTGCTCCACATCTTGAGGTTCATCCTTTGGAACTAAGAGTTCCTCATATGTGTGCAAGTGAAGCTCCCTCTCAAGGGACAATCACATGGCTATCTCCTCATCAAATCTAACATCTCTCCTAACAACTATCATCCTGTTAGCCAGAAATTACACTTGATAGTTGTGGGGAGTACCAGTGTACCCCACAAATATCCCAACCTCTGTTGTTGGTTCTAGTTTCTTCCTGGCATCCTTGGTCACATGGCAATAGACATATGAGCCAAAAAATTTAAAATATGAAACATCTGGTTTCTTACCTAAAAAATCCTCCTCTGGTGTACTCATGCCAAGTTTCCGATGAGGACTTCGGTTCTGCACGAATACCATTGTGTTGCATGCCTCTGCCCAAAGATGCAACGGTAGGCCCTGATAATCTAACATAGCTTGTGCTACTCCCACAATTCTTCTGTTGTTTCTTTCTACAACCCCATTCTGTCGTGGGTTATGAGGTGCAATCAATTCTCTCTGAATTCCTTCTTTGGCACAGAAGTTCTTGAATTAATTATAGATATACTCACCACCATTTTCTCTCCTTAGATACTTCACCTTATTCCCTGTATATTTCTCTACCAGTGCTTTGAACTCACAAAACCTAGAGAACCCCCAATCTTTCTTCTGCAGAAAGAAGATCCAACACTTTCTAGAAAAATCATCAACAAAAATCACATAATACATGTGCTTTGTTGTGGAAGGTGTAGATAATGGTCCACACGCGTCTCATTGAACTCCCTCAAGGGTTTTTGCTGCTTGGTTCTCCTTCTCATGAAAGGTGGCCTTACTATACTTCCCCATGGTACATCCCTTGCATGTGTTTATCTGCGCAAGAGTACCCTTTGGAAGACCTGTAGAAATCTATTGCATGATCCTCAAAGCACTGTGGTGTAGATGGACCAATATCATGTGCCATAACTCACCTATATCCCGGATCACTGCCATCCCTGCTTTATTGCTCAATGTTGCACAACCATCTACATCAAGTTTGTAGATGTTCTTTACATGAACACCAATCTTCTTTACTTGTGATGTGGCTTTGTGATGAAGGAACATATTTCCTTCTCTGGAAACCACATCATATCCAAGATCCTCCAACATAACAACTAAAACTAAATTCTTTTTCAAGTTTGGTACATGCATGACATATTTTAATAAGAAAGGTTTACCTGACTGTCTCTGGAAAGTAAATGTACCAATCTCAGTAGCGCTATACCTCCCGTCATCACCCATATCGATGTGCATCTGAATATCCTTCTCCTCCAAGCTACTAAAGAGTTCTTTATTTCTCGTCATGTGTAAACATGCTCCACTATCCAACTACCACATAGATCCCATCATAGTTGACACCATGCATGCGATGAGATATTGTGTCTGGATTATGTTGCCCTTCTCCATTTTGATTTTCCTAAGCTTGTCCTTGAGTGCTAATTTTCTATGGCCACTGCTACTTTGAAACAGATCTGTCAAGGCCTTCCACATAGAATATGGAGTTTCCTTTCCATGGAGACTTGAGACAATATGAAATCGAAATCCCTCTAACAATATCCTCCTTGCATTTTCTACCTTCTTCTGCCATGCATCAAGAAGTTGGGAATTTGTTGTTACGGGCTTGGGAATATCATTATCTATGAATTCCTTCAACCCATTGTCCTCCAAAACTGCCTCCATCATGTCCTTCTATGCAATATAATTCGAATTTCCCTTGATTTCATATTCGAGTCTCAAGCCATTGAAAGACATCTTGATCCGCTTATAGCTCCAAAGAAAGTACCTGCAAATTTGAATATTGTTCAACACAAACTCAATTTCTTCTCCACTATTGTGATTCCTGGCACTCCGATACCATGTATAAATGATATCAATGGAGTCAATCCGATCATTTAATGTACTAAAACAAGATATTGAATCCTTCTACAATATTTGCGGAATATAATTTTCGATCGCTCAATCACGTGCAAGTAAGAGAAAGAAGTAAACCAATACACAACACCAGATATTCCCAAGGAAATAAACTACTCAAAACCCCTCCATCTTTATTGTATAATCAATCAAGGAATCATGAAACAGTACAATGTGTTTGTGCTCACCACAACCTCATACACTCTACCAATTGCTTCACACTGATCTAGCCAAAATTGGACAAACACATATCCAATTATCAACCTACCCTCAGCCTACCCTACTTACCCAATCCCTAAAGAATTAAACCCCTATTAAATAGTAAATTTGGCCTTCCTTGATTGTGAAATTCATCATGGGCTTCCCATGGTTTTATGACTGCACCTCAGCAGTTTTCCTAAAATACAACGTATAGTTTACTAGCCTTGAACCTTTGTAGCAGACCTGGGGTCTTAATTTTCTCAAATTTTTTTTTTTTGGAAGACCAAACATTCTGCCACAAACTTTTGAATATTAGATTTAATGTCATCCAAAAAAAAATCTTTCTTGACCCTGTGATAAGTTTTAAAAAATCCCGAGTGTCCTCCTAAGGGAGAGGTGTGCAATTCAAAAATAATGTTTTAGTTGGGAATTCTTACAAATATATAAGTGATCTTTGTACCATAATGAATCATTTTTCTAGCTAAATGTATCAGATCTACTGGGATCTTGTTGCAACTTTTGAATGAGTGTCCACTCTTTTTCATCATTCTTCCACTCCTCCCCTTGCTTCGGTTATCCAATCTGGTTGGATAATAGAAATGGCACAAAGCAATGCTTCTGCGTCCTCATCCTTTATTGAGAGTACATCCGCAACAACATTTAGCTTCCCTTTTTTTGTAGATGATTTCAAATTCATAACCCAACATCTTTGTGACCCATTTTTGCTGCTCTTCTAAAGATAGTCTTTTTTCCAAAAAGTATTTAAGAATATCATGATCTATTTTTACCTTAAAGTATCTTCCGATTAGGTAAGGTTGCCAATTTTTTTAGTGCATGTAGTATTGCCATCATTTCCTTCTCATAAATAAA
Organism: Pinus albicaulis; assembly: GCA_034641835.2. Classification (NCBI taxonomy): domain Eukaryota; kingdom Viridiplantae; phylum Streptophyta; class Pinopsida; order Pinales; family Pinaceae; genus Pinus; species Pinus albicaulis. Next base: position 373,883,622 of record CM076582.1, read on the forward strand.
TTTCTATAAATACTTTCCTTTGATTGGATGACTTTAAAAAGCAATGGGTCTTCCTTCTTGCATTGAAACAACAACAATTCCATTTCCTGAGGCATCACATTCTACAATAAAGGTTTTGGAGAATTCTGGCGTAGCTAAGATTGATGCTTGGCATATTGCCTCTTTAAGATGTTCAAAGGCCTTAGTTGCTTCTGGAGTCCAATAAAATGCATCTATATTTTATAATATTGTTAGAGGTATTGCAATTCTCCCATAATTCTTAACAAATTTGTGATAATATCTCGTTAACTCGAGAAATCCTCGCATACGCCTTAGTGTTGTGGGGATATTCCTTTCCTTAATGGATTTAATTTTGTTAGGGTCTACCTTAACACCCTCGTGAGATACAATATGACCCAGATATTCCACCTCCTCTACTCCAAAGAAACATTTGGAGTTTTTTGCATATAATTATTTCTCCACCAATAATTTGAGCACCCTTTCAACATGTTGAACATGATCCTTCCAAGACTTTTTTTAGATTAGTATATCATAAAAAAATACTAACACAAAATTTCTAAGGAAGGGTTTGAAAATGGAATTCATCTACCCTTGAAATGTAGAAGGTGCATTGGTAAGGCCAAAAGGCATGACCAAAAATTCATAATGGCCCTCATGAGTTCTAAATGTTGTTTCTGGAATCACTTCAATGTTCATTCTAATTTTATAATAACCTAAACGAAGATCCAACTTGGTGAAGTAAATTGCTCCATGTAATTCATCCTATAATTCATCAATGACAGGAATGAGAAATTTATATTTAATAGTGAGCTTGTTGGGCTCCCTATAATCTAGACGCATGCACCATGATCCATCCTTCTTGTGCACCAATACTACTAGAGTAAAGAAAGAACTTTGGCTAGGTTAAATTATACCAGCCTCTAGCATTTCTATAATCATACGTTAAATTTCTCTCTTTTGGGAATAGGGATATCTGTAAGGCCCAATGTTTGGAGGAACACTTCTTGGAATCAGATGAATAACATGATCATTATCATGAATATGTGGGAGGCCTTTGGGAGTCTCAAACACCTTGGAATGATTGTCCAAGACTTTTTGGAGATCTAGATAAATAGACGATTTCGATGTTTGAACATGTAGTGAGAATAATTGTGTAATTACGCCTTGATGTTATTTCTTCAAAATATTTGTCACGATAGTAGAGCTGATTATCCTTCCATGTTTCCATGCGATACCCCATAATTCAACATCCTTTCCTTCCCAAAAAAATTTCAAGAAAAGTTCTCGAAAATTAAAATTTATAGTCCCCAAAGATTGTAACCATTGGATTCCTAGTACAACATCAGTACCACCCATTGGAATAGAAATCATTGAACTATTCAATACATATTCCCCCATGGTTAGATTGACATTATGGAACTTTCCAGAGAAATTTATCGTTCCTCTATTTGAAACCATCACTTGAAATTCTGGTGATGTATATAGGAATCAATCCAATTCCTTGGCTATCTTAAAATGAATAAAATTATGTGTACTACCTGAATCAATCAAAACTATTACAATTTTTATATATATCCTTCTATCTTGAGAGTTTTAGGAGTGGTAATTCCTTCCAATTCATTAAAAGATATGGTTGGATTCATTTATTCCTTCTCTAGGGTTGGTTCCTGGTTTATGTCCTCCTCTTTTGATGTTTCTTGTTCCTTTTCTTCCTCCTCTTCACAATCTATGTAAAATAATTTATTCTCGACACACTTATGACCTTTAGTGTATTTTATATCACAACTATAAAAAAGCCCTTTTTCTCTTTTTTCCTCCAATTTTTGTGGTGTCAACCTTGTAGGTTGTGGATGGCTAGGAGCAACAACATTTCAATCTTCATAACTGTGATTAGTAGACTTCCTTATTGCCATAATTTTGCTTTCAACTTTTCTTGCCACCCTGAATTCCTTTTCAAATGAATCAGGTTCCCAAAGGCGAACCTCATGCTGGATTTTATCCTTTAAATTCCATATGAAGACATCAATCCTATGTTCCTCTGGAATATTATTTACCCTTATATAGAATATTTGGAAGTCCTCAAAGTGCTCCATCATTGAACCCTTTTGTTTGAGATATATCAATTGGCTAAAGAAGGTGTTTCTCTTTGTATCCTCATAATGTGCTATCATTTCCTCCATAAAAATTGACCAAGTGACAAGTTTTTTATGAGAACAAAGCCATAGATACCATACAAACTGATTTTGTTCTAAATATAAAGTTGTAATGCATACCTTTTGTGTGTGATGCACATTATGGAGCTCAAAGTATTGCTCCATTTTTAGTATCAATGTTATCATATCCTTGCCATAAAAATTCCTCATATCGACATTTGGAATATGGTGGGTCTTAAATCCAACATTAGATTCTATGAAATCGTGATTAACATTTCTTTTGTTCTCATCATTAGTTTCACCTACTACCCTTTCGTCATTAAGAATTATTTCTTGTAGCAACTTTGTCAAAGCTTCCTTCAAACCTTCCATGTATGCTTTTAGACCATTCTTCATTTCTTCCATGTTTCCTTTCAATTTTTATTCTATACCATCGATCTTAGCTTCCATGCCATACATTTCATTCTTCAAACCATCCATCTTATCTTCCATTTCATTTTTGGTTACTTTTTGTGAGAGTGAAATTTGTGGCACTTTGTCTCGTAATTTTGATATATGTTGCACATCTTCCTCTTCATGCGTCATAATAGAGATTTATGAGGGCTTAATGGGTGTGGAATTATTTTTGGGAGGCATTCTAGAACCAAATATTGATATCGATGCTTCAATATTCCCTTTGGAATCACCTCAAACTGATTTTTTTAAACAAAAGTTATACAATTTAAAAAAAAACACACACACACACATACATTTTTCTTGCTTTTGAGGAGATCAATATTGAAACTGATGTATATTTGTGATTTCGGATCCTCAATATTTGAACTTCAATTTTGTAGTAGCCCTTTGCGTCTTATTTCCAATTCCACAGGTCAGACCTAGTTTGGATTCTTCAAAGCAAAGTTATGCCCAATATCCCACAATGACGTAATTATGGACTGGTTCAGTAGAGTGAAATTGTACGGCGTGCCATGCGTCATTGTTTCAACCTTCTACCCTGAAATCAATATAAAAGAAACTAACGTTTGTGCACTTTCTACCACTTTTTACAAAATTCCAATCTGATGCCAAAAATGAAAGTTATGACGATTTTCCCTCGGTCACCTGTTTGAGATGAAATTTTGGAGCCTGTAAAATCCCTAACTTCCACATATCATATCTCTGCAAGTATTGCGAACCAAGGTTTGAAATTTTTACAAGTTCATAAATATTTCGGCTCCACGTGGTAAAAATTTCAGCTTTTGAATCCTTGTATAAAAATGCTATAGCAAAAATTCCAGGATGACCTGTTTGAATAAGTGAAACACTAGAATCCCAAGCTCTGATACTAAATTTCATGCAACCAACTCACAAAATAGAAGAAAATATAGATCAATGACTTATAAATCTTCATCTTCAAGGGGGGAACCTCCTTTTATTACATAAATGAACAAATATTCAATGATTCAAATGATAAAAACCTACTTACTATATATAGGAGTCTAAGGGGTCCCAATATAACCAAAGCCTACATAACAATAATAATGTAAGGGCACAACAATAACAATAATGGGCTTCTATGGGGCACAATGATAACACTATAGGAACTACATGGGAACAACAATAACAATAATGGGGCTACACTAACAATAAAAATAAGGGGATACACTAGTATTATAGGGACCTAACATTGCCTCAATCATTCTCTTCCTTGACTCATCACTATTTTGACATGTGTCCATGTCACATGGCATGTTAGCAGGCCTTCTAATATCGACCTCTCCTCATCGGGCTGGTTTTAATGCTATGATCCTCTTATGCCTTTCTAATTAATGCTTTGAGTCTTCACTTTCCCATTATTCATCCACATGGCATACAAGTGGGCCTTTGCCATTAACCTTTCTAGTGCAGGATCATTCTCTCACATTGATAGCCTTTTCTTCTCCTACAACCCTAACTCCTTAATTCTTTGACTCACCACTAGCAACCCATTTGTCATGCAAATTATCTTTTGTCATCGAGTTATTTGACAACACCTAAATCATCTCCTTCCCTGACTTCTTGATGCCTGACTCACCATTTTTTTATGTGTGTCCCTTATACATGTCGAAATAATAGGGTATATCATTATGGGCCACTTTGATTAGGCCTTTGCTTGTCAAAATTCTTACCAAGATGCCCCAATGCCTTTATTCACCAATTGTCCAACCATATAGCACATGCCCTGTGGACATCATACATTGTCACGATTTCTCTTATTCGGATCTCCTTTTCGAGTTGTATATGAGTACCTTGCTAATCGTTCCCTAATGACTTGACTCATTGACTTCTTAATAGGCATCCATATGTAATGTAGTTTTCAAACATCAAATAATTTCTAAAAGTAAATGTTCTTCACCTTTCCCCACTCTCCAATTCCATGACCATCCAATGTATGTCTCAACCATGTCACTTTCCATTAATTCTCTATTTCCTCACAACCTCATCCAGTTAGGCATGCCACATATCTCTTTTTTGCGGTTCCCTAAAACATCACCATGTTTTGTGCTTTTAACACATATTATCCTCACATTCCTCACCATATATAAGAGTGATGTAAGCCTTATACTAATGGATAAGTATTGATAAATGTCGTATGTAAATGGTACATTGTGACTTGAACCTCTTTATATTTACAAATCTTCATGAATACATATTAAATGATTCCTTGATCACTTGAAGGGGTGAACTAATGATATTAATTTTTGATCTGCACGAAGACCACATAATAGACATATTCATTTTATCATATGAGGATAAGATCTGAGTCAGTTGAAGTATGGGGAACTATTGTGTTACTCAACAACCCCAAAAATAATGGGGACCCTTTTCAAAATTTTAGACTAGAACAAATAAAACACTTAAGTGATTAATTCAAATAGAAATAAGAGTTAAATGGGTTAAGCAACACCTTTTTGTTTAAAGGAAACTTAAGCGGAAAATTCACAACAAACATGCATGCAAATCGCAATCGCAAATCACATTGACGACATATGGATTTTAAAGCCACTCTAAATGATTTGCGATGCGAAAACAATAAAATACTTTAGTAAAGGAAAAAGGCTACCACCCAAACAACACTTCACGAAAATCAAACCACGGAACCCACCACCGCCACGTAATCAATTGCAAATCGCATTTATACCATGCCAACATTCAATCCGCCATTTACATTTCCCCAATGTGATGTATTCCATCGCATCACATTCTCGCTAAAACCCACTTTCGCCCACTATCCAAGTTCACCGAAATCGCGGTTGTGATATCGCATCACAAAATTCCATACTTTCCATTCCCCCCACTAATATTTGAATCCCTTAAAAAAATTTTAATATTCTGACTTGAACAGGATTATAAGCACGAAAAGGAATTGATCACAATCGGCAAAAATGTGGCTATTCAAAATTCGAAGAAGTTCACACACAAATAGATCTGCGATGTGAAAATATCTTATTTAAATGCTTAAATGATTACTCGGGCATGTGAACCCATGATTTTTTATTAATTCCATAACTTAACGATTTAAAAGCTCGAGCCTCCAAAACTTATTTGACCGCAAGAATATTAAATTTTTAGATTATTCGCGTGCCAAGTTTTATTCTGCCATTATTTCCATCATTGTTACACTATTCTTATATTGTAAGAAGATTTCCCCTTTTTATTTATTGTTCTTGATTTTTCACAGGCAAGTCCAAACAAGCAGAGCTCCTCAAAAATGTCTAAGGCTACGAAGAAATCCAAAAATCTCATGGCTCCCACTAATCCTGCAGCTTCTGCTAGTGAAGTAACAGAGATGCCCCCCTTATTCACAGATACAACATGTGCATCAGAGAGTGATTCTTCATATTGGGAAGTAATGTACAGATTATTTGAAGATGAGAAACCCCACAGGGTTGAGAGAAAATATACTATAGACGCTTTTGACTCTTCAGAAGCTACTATAGTGGAGGTCGCAAACTCTTTTCTGCATTGAATTGCTACACGACCCGATATTTTACCATATAAAGATATGGTAAAATGGATTATTGATAACCTCAACATTGGAGATAGAACTTTCCTAACAGGTAGAGGTACAATGATGGGGTCTTTCAAAGCTGAATATTTGAAGAAAATGTACCACATTCCACACCGAGAGAAGGTATATGATAAATATTTCCTAGCACAATTATCCAAGGAGAATGAGCTAAAATCGGATCCCATAAAGCAATAGAGGAGAAGCCATAACAAGCATAAACATGATGATAAGGGTATGTATTCCACTGATTCGCTTGCTGGTCCCTATTGTTATATTTCTGAAATGATTCCTAGAATTTTCGGCCAACCCAATACCACTAAATTCTTCATTTAATGGGTTCCCCTTATGGATGTTGTTACCAACTCTTATATCATGGATTGGTGAACCATTTTTTCAAATAATATTGCTACCCAGATTCTTGAATACAGAAAGAATCATTCCATTTCATATAAAATCCTTCCCCCGTTTTATATGAATGCCTACATTATGGATGCAGTATGTTTTACCTCAGTTTTTCCAACCATGGGTTGGAAATGGAATACCCAAGACCCTACTCCCATTCATGTCTATCATAGTATTATATGGGAATAAAAATATGAAGCTCATTTCTACAAGATCTGCCATGGAGTTATGCTCCCACTATTTCAAGTTGTGTTTGATGAAAAGGCCCCCAAATTTTCCAAATAAGATCAAGCAGACTTCACCTCCATTGGAAAATGGTTTGGCGAAGAATTGTTTACTTATGTCAGAGTTTTCGGGAGCTTAGCTCGATCACGTATCCTACCATTGTATGCTCCAGATAAACTTCTCGCAAGAGAAATTTCTTATTAGGCTGTTGGTAATGAATTGACTACGGTTTTGAAAGAAGTAAAGAAATTTTCGTGTCCATCTTTTCCTATTCACTGTGTTGTCTATGCGTTAGAAAATTTCAAGCATGCAGGGTTAGAAATCAATAAAATCTAATGTTTGAAATTGTTTACAATTTCTAACAAGCAATATGACCCAAACCAAGTTGCCTTCAATTTCACAACTCAAGTGAAAATTAGACCATTTTTCCATCATAGATGATGATTTTGATGACCTGTTTGAGTCATTTGATACTTATTCTACAGTGCATAAATTAGCAGCATCACACCTCAATCTGTCGTAGTTTTCAAAGTTCAAGCATTACAGAAATAAAATATTATAAGGGATTCCTATAAATATAATGGAGGTATCCCAACCTATCTCATATTAGGAACAACAACAGAGAAATCAGGAAAAGGAACAGCTGCCTAAGGATACTGAAGTCCTTAGTGGAACAAAAGAAGATAAGTATTCTAGAATTAAAGCCAAAGATCCTTTGTTTCCAATTGGCTTAGATGATGTCTGGAAAGATTTTAATCAACAGCTAAAAGGATACCAAGAAGTGGTGATCATTGATCATCAACAAAAGTTGGAAACACCTCATGGTAAAAGTCAGAACCCTTTTACTGTTGGATCAACTGACAAATCATTTAACATAGAGGAAGTCGAATTTATCCCGACCTACCCAACATCATAAATTGTGTTGAAAATTGAGGAAATACCTCCTTTAGATATATTTTACATCCGCAGGCATAAATTTTTCATGAGAAGGAAGAGAAAAAGGAGAAGAGCATAACAGTCACAAATCCTTATTCGCAGATATTTACCTATGGAAGTAGTTTGGAAGGACTCACAAGTAGATTCATATCAGGATCTAACACACTTGACTCAGTTGCAGGAGCATATGCATCTGCCACCATTGACAAAGCCACTGAAGTTCAACAATTATTCAAATAAACGGATGAAAGGATCCTTCAATTGGAACATGAATTTCTAGTAGATAAGCAAAGTGCTAATCAACAATTACAAGCGCAAGTGTCACAGTTCCAACAGAGCTTGGATCAATTAAAGTTGTAGCACCAATCTGAAATTGGTGCTAAAGAAACTCAGATACACTAACTATAATTCAATTTTGAACAGTTGAAAGATAATCCTAAAGTAGATGAATTCAAGAAGGAAGATTTGGAACTAAATACCTTGTTGGCCAGACCAAAGGATCGGCTTTGATGAAATAGATGACAAAATATGCCAATATGTCACCTGGAAAGATAATGTTGAAGGCCTAAAGGCCAATCTTCCCAGGATTGGAGATTCTAAAAAAGAAATATTATTTATTAATTGGGATATACAGTTGAAATAGGTTGAAAGTGAAATTTGTAGATCCATAGATGTTGCCAACAACATTGTTGAAACAGTTAGCCAAAATCTCATTGCTACTAATTTAATTGATAAATTCCCTCCTGGTTCTCTACCTATTGTAAAATATTTGATAATACAGTGGCAGGAAATGTCAAATACAAAGGAAGAAAGCACCAAGAAATTGGAGAAGCTAGACTGGGAAAAGTATTGGAAACACTTGGTCAAGCCACATAGCCAACGACTAATGTTGTGTTGTCTAACTGACACTTCCTCTTACATGATGCCTCCACTATCAGATGTGATATATATAGGACAACTGCATGCTCAGCCATGCCAACCTCCTAAGGTTCAGCCTATGATTTACGTCCTTCAATTGAGGAATGAATGGAAAAAGAGACAACGCTGCAATCCTGAAGTGAGTCATCCCACCAAATTATGTTTCTGTTTTAATTTCACTTAATTTAAGGAGAGTTGTTTAAACCTCCTCAACTCTTTGTGTAATTTCTATTTTTGTACTTTTATGTTATTATATAAACCCTTTCATGTCTTTTAAGAAAGGGGTCCTGAAATTTTGAAAAGAAGACTTTAGAGAAGTTGCACTTTTGTACTCTTAAAGTTTTTCTTAATAGAAAAGGTTGGACCAAAGACTGTTTTTCAAATGATAAGAGTTAGCATATATATGGTACTTCTATATTTATGTTGACATCCTATTTCAAATGAGAAATATATGATTTTCCTTATGATGTTTTGTTATATGTATCATTTTAACAAAATCCAACATTAATTCACTTATGAACATGTTTGATTGCCATTTTTTGTATACATATTCAATACATGAAATAAATAGATGTGATATATACTTAATCAATTGTTTTGATTAACTATTTAATCAAATCAATTATCTTAAATTGTTCTACATTTCTCTAAGTGCTTGTTAAATATTTATTTACATTCACTGAAAGATAATCTTTTTAAAATTCATATAACATAAAGATAATTCATCCTGGAATAGAGATATGTATATATATTTTCTTTAAACTTGTTTTCACTCCATTCACCAAGTCACTGTCAGTTAAAATACCACCCATCCACCAAATTATATTTCACTGGGAAACTAGTCCCATAAATCCAGTCAGAGCCACTATCTCAAATAGATAAGGGACGATTTTTAAGTCCCCGATCAAATGGTTTCCCGGATGTTGTTGCACCGATTTTCGGGGCTTCAAAATTTTTGGCACTAGAAGGAGGGACACTAGACTATGAATGGTACCCAAGATTAATCCAAAAAACACAGACCATAAAAAGAGTTGATTCCCCTCCAAATCTCCTACAACTTCAAGTCCGCGCTCAAAATCCCCTAGCTATATATCAGAAGTTAATCAATCTTCTCCCAAGTCTCCTAGTTCAATTCCCAAAGAAATCACCCCTGATTATACCCCAGAATCTTGAAGTATAGACCTTAATTAATAAATTAGAAGAAATTTATATTTCAGCAAAAAATCATGTGCTTTCTGAAGCCTCTGAAGGAAGTGTTACTTCAATTTTATAAGGCATTAGTGTATTGACTCGTTCTAAGAGTGAAAAACTGAGAATAACCTCATTTGAGTTTCCTCCTCATTCCCATCGTAGGAAATCTCCGACATCCGAGGCTCAAACATCCACTAGTGAGATTATTTCATCTGCTTCCCCTCAAACTCCATCATTTATCTCTCCTTCAGTTACATCTTCCCAACCAATTTCTTCATCAATGTATATCTCTTCTTCTCAGACTACAAGTGCTACTTCAATCATAACTAGTTATGCGGTTGTTTCTTCTTCAACTACATCCACCACTGGAACTAACTCTTCCACTTCAAATCCTTCTTCAGGACAAATCAACCCTCTAATTCACACAATGGAAAATAGATCTTGGACGAATCCTAGAGTTGTTCAATTACCAGGTCCTCTTCATCCATTAACTAAGCATCCATAAGTATGGCTGCCTAAGTATATTCTAGATGACGGTCTCCCTGCGGAAGAACATCTCCATAATTTCATGTTGTCTATCAATATAAATGTTGTTTCTGAAGAAGATTGTGTAATAAGATTTTTTCCCTATACTTTTCAAGGATCAGCTGGATCATGGTACTTTTCATTACCACCAGGAACTATTACTAGTTGGGACATATTTGAGGAACAATTTCTGATTAAATCTGGTGATGATCATACTATTGCTACTCTCATCAATGATCTTTCAAATCTTAAAGCAAATTTGGGTGAAAATATTAAAGATTTCAATCACAGATTTAACAAATTGCTCAATAAAATCCTAGCTACATATAAACCTGGTGTAGTGTACAAATTGAATGGTATATATCCTCTCTTCCTTCTAATATTGCAATTTTTGTAGACAGAGCCAATAAGGATACTTTGGTAGAAAACATGGAAGAAGCCCTTTCTGTAGAAAAGAGAATTCTTGCCTTCGAGAAGAAAATTGCCCAGGAGGATAGAAAAACTACAAAAGTCACGTTTAAGGATGAACCCAAAAAGAAAACATCTAAGGATCCTTACAATCTTGAAAGATTAGAAAAGGTTCTCAAAACTATGTCAAATGACATGGTAGAAATAAAAAAACAAGTAGTTGTATCTTCTTCGAAGAAACCTTTCAGATCTTTTAAGAAAACTCAAGCTTCAAATTCTCAACCCCAAAATGTAATCTCTAATGTTGAATCATATGAAGATGAAGATGAGAATGAAACGATGAATCAAGGGATGAAGAATTGGTTGAAGTTCATGGATTATGGGATTTTATTCTTCCTACATCCGATAATGAAGATGAACATGAGGCATTTCCAGTTAGCACTAGAAGTAAAAATTCTACTTATCTCCCTCAGTCTCCTCAAAAGCAGAAATCTTCAGCCCCTGTTGTTAAAGACAAAGTTGTTAACAAAAAAAATCCTTCTCCTCAATCAAGCTCAAATTCTTCTACCTCTCCATCTACATCAAAGACCTTAGTTTTCTCAGATGCCATTGAGTATAATAAAGTGGAATATATGAAGAAATTTATGGCAAATATCTCCATGTATGAGGTGAGTAAATTAAAACAACAACAAAATATCTTACTCAAATAATTGAATTGCAGTCCCTGCTTCACCCTCACATGCGCATGTTACTTCTAAAGCCTTAAAAGGAGTGGGAAAACCTTCCACTGATTCATTTGAAAATATCGGCGTGACTGATGTTATCCTAATCAGATACATATCTAATTCACACTCTCCTCCTTTCCTTTTTACTTTTGAAGTTTTTAACAAGAATGTGCATAATTTCCTGATAGAATCTGGAGCTTCTTCAAATATTATGCCATATTTTGTTTGTTTGAAGTTAAAAAATTCTCCTCAAAAGTCTACAGTACACATTGTGCAATTAGATAAAATCAAAGTCAACATTTTAGGAGAAATGAATTTTTCCCTCATTAGACTAGCTTCTAATTCAAAAGTTCATCAAGTAATTGATATTTTAGTTGTTGATATTCCTGAATTTTACGGTTTAATTCTGAGTAGAGATTGGTCATAAAATTGTCATGGTTATTCTTCCACACATTGGTCTCATATGTGGCTTCCTTACAATGGTAATCCAAATCAAATTCGAGTTGACCACGAAAAACACATGAAATACTCAGTAACTGATTTTGAGGATGAAAATGAACCCATGGCTTTTACCAATAACATCCTTGGAAATTACTCTGCTGAATCTTTTTTGGGCAATTTCAGTGCACAAAAATATTTGTTTCTTATCAATTCAGTTAATTCTCAAATTGAAAACTTTTCTCAGTCAGACTCTTCCAAATGTATAAACATCGTAGATAAACCTTGTGTTAAAACTTTATTATGGACATTATACTTTGATGGATCAAATTCTAGTAATGGTGCAAGAGCTGGTTGCATACTAACTAGTTTGGAAGGAGAAAACACAATGCTGACATGTAGGCTAGAATTTGAATGCACAAACAATACTACAGAATATGAGGCACTGGTCCAAGGCTTGTATAAAGCAATAGACCTTGGGGTTAATATATTCAATTATATGGTGATTCTGAAATAGTTATCAAATAGGTAAAAAATACTATTCATTGTATTTCTAGTCATCTCAAACATTACCAGTCACTAGTACAATCTCTTACCTCACACTTCTTAGCATTCAATGTCTCGCCTATCCCAAGGCTCCAAAATGAAAGTGCTGACCTTATAGCTAATGTAGCATCCATACTTATTCCTTATGAGGATTATAGTCCAGATATATTTTCTATATAATTGATTTTTCGCCTATCTATTCCTGATAGTGTCACTAACTTGAGAATGATGATGAAGATGTTCTAACATTTCTCACATCAGAAGGGTCATATGATGATCAGATAATCAATGAAGAATAACATGAAAGACATTTGAATCAAAAAATTGATGAGAATTCCATACCTAAATCTGTGGTAAAACTTGAATATATTTATGACCTCAAAGATAAATGTAAGAAAGTTATTAATTCTAAGCTACACAGTTCAATCTTAAGATTTGAACTAGTAAACCTTGGCACTGATCTCAATCCTCAGAATATCAATCTAGGTCTTGGTCTCTCATCTGATGAGAGATTAACCATCTTTCATTTATTGAAGAAATATAAGAACATTTTTGCATGGAAATATGAAGATCTCAAGACATATGATATCGCCATTATCCAACATACTATCCCAATGACATCCAATGGGAAACCTATACAACAAGTTAAGAAAAATTCACCCAAATATTGAAATTCAAATCAAATCTGAACTGAATAAACTCCTTAAAGCCAAGATCATATTTCATGTTAGGAATTCAAAGTGGGTTTCAAAATTAGTCCCTGTTAGGAATAACAATGGTGACATCCATATTTGTATAGGTTTTAGGAACCTTAACAAAGATTGCCTAAAAGATAATTTCCCATTACCACCTATGGAAAAAAAATTTGCAATCAGTTGCTGGATCTGAATTAATGTATTTCCTTGATGGATTTTCAGGTTATAATTAGATTCTGGTTCATCCCGAAGATAGGTTAAAGACTGCATTTTGAACTAAATGGGGCACTTATGCTAATTAGAAAATGCCTTTTGGTTTAATCAATGCAGGAGCAACTTTTCAAACAACAATGGATATTTCTTTTAGAGGACTAATAAAAAAATTTGTGGTTGTATACTTAGATGATATAACCATTTACTCCAAGAAAAGAAGCGACCACTATCATGATCTCAAGCAAATCCTTGAACATTGCTTAAAGTACAGAATTTCATTAAATCCCAAAAATTCATATTTCGCTTGAAGTGAAGGTAAAATTTTAGGATTTATTGTGTCAAAAGAAGGCATTTGTATTGATTTAGAAAGGATAAAGGAAAATTTTTAAATATCTCTACCCCATAACAACAAATCCATGTAGTCCTTTTTGGGACAGATAAATTTTGTTAAGATATTTGTTCCTAATTTTTCCCAAATTGTTTTACCATTGCAAGTTATGATTAAGAAAAACACACTCTTTAAATGGGGACACAATGAAAGAGAATATTTTTATCTAATCAAGCAAGCCATCATAAATGCTCCTTCTCTAACTACACCAAATTACATAATGAAAGAGAATCTTTTGATCTAATCAAGCAAGCCATCATAATTGCTCCTCCTCTAACTACCCCAGATTTTTCTAATCATTTCATTTTGTATACTTTTGCTTCCGAAACATCCTATGTTTTTGTGCTAACAGAAATTGATGATCAAAAGATTGAAGCACCCATTTATTTCTTTAGTTCAAATCTTCATTCTTCAAGGTGCTAAACTAAATTATTTAAAAGTGGAGAAACAAGTCTTTGTTGTTTATAAATCTTTAAATAATTTTAGACCTTTTCTCCTAAAGACACATACCAAGGTAATAGTTCCATTTCCGACAGTAAGGCAACTACTTATCCAAAGGAACTGGGAGAAAAAAGGGCAAATTGGGTTACTGCTCTGCAGGAATATGATATTGACATAAAACCAACCAAAATTGTCATAGGGAAAGGTCTTTGTTTTCTATCTAGAGCATTCAACATATCAGAAGATGAAGAGTAAGGTAATAGCATACACATTGTTGAGGTAAGCAAGATTGAATCTGAATCACAGTATGTTGATCTTATATTTTATTTAAAAATGGATATGCTCCCACATAACTCAATCATAAAAGAAAAATAACTTTACGATTAAAAGTTAATCAATATCATATCAGTCATAATGTTTTGTTCATAAAAAAATATGACTCTATACTATTAAGATGCCTTAAAAAGTTTGAAGCGGAGAAGGTTTTGCAGGAAATCCATGATGGACCTGTAGGTGGACATTTCAGAGGAGATACCACCACACACAAAATCCTTCATGCATGATATTATTGGCCAACACTGTTCAAATATTCTCATGCATATGTGATAAAATGTAAAACAATTCAAGCTACTGCTAGAAGACAAAGAAAACCAGCCTTACCCTTGCAGTCGGTCAACACTGAACAACCTTTTGAGCAATGGGGACTGGATATCATAGGTGAGATTGTTCCTAACTCATCCAAACAACATAAATTTGTTCTCACTGCAACAAACTATTTTACTAAGTGGGTGGAATTTGTTCCACTAAAGCTAGCTAATTTTGAAGCCATCATTGAATTCATCGATCAATTCATTATTACCAGCTTTGTCTTACCTAACACACTTATGTTTGATCATGCATCTTATTTTTTAGGTAATAGTATGACTGAATTTTCTCTCAAAAGAGGTTTTAAACTTAAATATTATACTAATTACTATCCCCAAGGGAACGGTTTGGCAAAATAAAAGACTAAAAACCTCATAAGAATCATAAAAAGGACTATTGATCAGAGCCAAAAAAATTGGCATAAGTCTTTAACTTTTGCGCTATGGGCAAATAAGATCACTCATAAGGCCTCTATAGGCACTTCCCCATTTAGTCTAGTTTATGGGAGAGAAGTTTTAATTCCATCAAATTTAGCTCTTACCTCATTATCCCTTGTTCAATTTATTTATGACGTACCTTCTTCTTCCTTACAGTTAAGAATGTCCCAAATCCTTAAACTAGAAGAAGAAATGGAAAAGGCCAAATTAACACATGCTCGACATCAGAAGATTGTTAAAAATTATTTTGATGCAGATTTTGTTTCCCCAAAATATTTTTAGGTTGGAGACCTCGTCCTTAAATGGGACAAGGCACATGAGGAAAAAGGTAAACATACCAAATTCCAAAGATTGTGGCTTGGACCATTTCAAATTACAAAACAAATTTTCCCATCAACCTTCATGTTACAAGATCTTTAAGGGAGAAAATATTTTATTCCTATCAACGAGTTGATTTTGAAAAATATATTTTCTTAAAAGAACATTTCTTCTAAATGTATCATACTCACACTTATATTTTTAGGTTAATTAAGTAATAATGTTTGATTACATACTTTTGGATTTTCACAATACCTTTGAATCAATTTTTTATTTTGAAGAATAAAAATTCTTGAGGAAATAATTACAAACTCGAAAAATGGACGAATACTATATAAATCTGAAATCTTTTTCGATTGAAATTGTAAATTTTGTAAACCTGAAAATTCATAGTCTTTTACTCTATTAGTCATAAAAAGTTTCATTGTTACAAAGTAAATACTAATTGTCACTTAAGCATATTTAACTCCAAATTGTCATCCAAAACTCTTAAAGAGTCAATGATTCTTCCCATCCATTAATTATGTTGTTTCTAGAGTGTAATTCAAAAACATAAAAAAATTAAAACGATAAGAGGTCTCATCACGAGCTTGCTTACCATGATCATAGGAAAATAATAGGCTGACAATACCACCTGCATATCAAATGAGGGTAATGGCTTATGATTATTAAAATAACCATAAGACAAGGGGTCTCATCATGCACCGTCTTGTTCAGTCCAATTATAACTAGTGAATGGCATTGTCACTTTTTGGTCTCCAAGCCGTGACAATGACTTTTTTAAGAACAAGATTTTTTTTTTTTAATATAATTAAGGATTTATCTCTAAATATTGTAATAATAGATGGATGGGATACTAAATCATTGATGGTTAAAAGGTAACCTTGTTGAGGCTATAAACGCATGCGGGTAGCAGTGGCTCTACCTGTGACAAAATTAGTATATCAAAAGGCTAAGTTACAAAAAGCCACCTACTTTATCTTTTAAAATATTTAATCATTGATATAGAGGAATGCAAATTTTTATTTATGAAAGGTTTCTGAAAGATTAGCAATCATATGAGTTTTTTTTTTTTTTTTTTTTTTTTCAGAGTAATTTTATTCATCCAAATATTTCGAAGACAAATTTTCGTTTCCTTAGTTATTTTTTCTTATTTAAAGGTATCAAGAAATTCAATTTTTAGAGATAACTAGTTCTTCAAGTGAATCACCAATTGTTTTGTTATTCAACAACCCCCATTATTTTAGAATAGTTTCCTTAGAAAAATAATGGGGATACTTTTAAAAAATTTAGACTAGAACAAAAAAAACCCTTAAGTGATTAATTCAAATAGAAATAAGAGTTAAATGGGTTAAGCGAAACCTTTTTGTTTAAAGGACACTTAAGCAGAAAAGTAAAAACAAACATGCGTGCAAATCTCAATTGCAATATCACATTGACAACATATGGCTTTTAAAGCCACTCTAAATGATTTGTGATGTGAAAACAATAAAATACTTTAGTAAAGAAAAAAGGCTTCCACCCAAATGATATTTCACGAAAAGCAAACCACGGAACCTGCCACTGCAATGTAATCAATCTCACATTTCATTTCTTCCATGCCAACATTTAATTTGTCGTTTACATTTCCCCAATGCGATGTATTCCATCACATCGAACTCTCACTAATAACCACTTCCGCCCACTATCCAATTTCGCCGAAATCGCGATTGCAATATCGCATCGCAAAATTCCATGCTTTCCTTTCCCCCTGCTAATATTTGAATTCTTTAAAAAACTTTAAATCTTTTGACTTGAACATGGTTATAAGCACGAAAGGGAATTTATCGCAATTGGAAAAAAAAAGTGGCTATTCGGAATTCTAATAATTTCACACACGAATAGATCTGTGATGCGAAAATATATTATTTAAATGCTTAAATGATTACTCGAGCACGTGAACCCACGCTTTCTATTAATACCATAACTTAACTGTTTAATAGCTCGAGCCTCCAAAAATGATTTGACCGCAAGAGTATTAAGTTTTTAGATTAACCGCGTGCCAAGTTTTATTCTGCCATTACTTCCATTATTGTTACACTACTCTTCTATAGTAACAACATTTCCCCTTTTTACTTATTGTTCTTGATTTTGTGCAAGCAATTCCAAACAAGCATAGCTCCTCAGAAATGTCTAAGGCTACGAAGAAATCCAAAAATCCCATTGCTCCCACTAATCCTGCAGCTTCTACTAGTGAAGTAACAGAGATGCCCCCCTTATTCACAGATACAACATGCACATCAGAGAGTGGTTCTTCATCTTGGGAAGAAATGTATAGATTATTTGAAGATGAGAAACCCCACATGGTTGAGAGAAAAGCTACTACATACATGTATTATTCTTGAGAAGCTACTATAGCAAAGGTCGCCAACTCTTTTCTGCACCGAATTGCTACACACCCCAAGATTTTACCATATGAAAATATGGTAAAATGGATTATTGCTAACCTCAACAAAAATTTCCTAACAAGCATAGGTACAAGGATAGGGTCTTTCAAAGCCGAATATTTGAAGAAAATGTACCACATTCCAGATCCGGAGAAGGTACATGATAACGATTTCCTAGCACAATTTTCCAATGAGAATCAACTAAAATCGGACCCCATAAAGCAATGGAGGAGCAACCCTAACAAGCATAAAAATGATGATAAGGGTATTTATTCCATTGATTCGCTTGATTGTCCCTATTGTTATATTTCTGCAATGATGTCTGGACTTTTCGGCCAACCCAATACTACTAAATTCTCCATTGAATGGGTTCCCCTTATGGATGTTGTCACAAACTCTTATATCTTGGACTAGGGAACCATTTTTTTCAAATAATATTGCTACCTAGATTATTGAATATAGAAAGAATCATTCCATTTCATCTAAAATCCTTCCCCCATTTTATATGAGTGCCTACATTATGGATGCAATATGTTTTACCTCATATTTTCCAACCATGGGTTGGAAATGGAATACCCAAGACCCTTCTCCCATTCATGTCTATCATAGTATTGATCTATGGGAATCAAAATATGAAACTCGTTTCTACAAGATCTTCCATGGAGTTATGCTCCCACTATTTCAAGTTGTGTTTGATGAAAAGGCCCCCATATTGTCCAAAGAAGCTCAAGTAGACTTCACCTCCATTGGAGCTTAGCCCGACCACATGTCCTACCATTGTATGTTCCAGATAAAATTATCGCAAGATAAATCGCTTATCAGACTATCGTTAATGGATTGACTAAGGTTTTGACAGAAGAAAAGAAAGCTTCGTGTCCCTCTTTTCCTATTCACTGTGGTGTCTATCGTTAGACAATTTCAAGCATGCAGGGTTAGAAATTAATCAAATCTAATGCTTGAAATTGTTTACAATTTCTAATAGGAAATATGACCCAAACTAAGTTTCCTTCAATTTCATAACTCAAGTGAAAATCAGACCATTTGTCCATGAAGATGATGATTTTGATTACTTGTTTGAGTCGGTTGATACTTATTCTATAGTTCAAAAATAAGCAGCATCACGCCTCAATCTGCAGCAGCTTTCAAAGTTTAAGCATTACAAAATTAGAATATTAGAAGGGATTCATCTAAATATACTAGAGGTATCCCAACCTATCTCACAGAGGGAACAACAACAGAGAAAATAGGAAAAGGAACAACTGCCTAAGGATATTGAAGTCCTTAGTGGAACAAAAGAAGGTAAGTCTTCTGGAATTCAAACCAAAGATCCTTTGTTTCCAATTGACTTAGATGATGTCTGGAACTATTTTAATCAACAGCTGAAAGGAGACCAAGAAGTGGTGATCATTGATCATCAACAAAAGTTGGAAACAGCTCATGGTAAAATTTAGCACCCGTTTACTGCTCGGTCAACTGACAAATCAGTTAACATAGAGGAAGTAGAATTTATCTCAGCCTACCCAACCTTAGGAATTGTGTTGAAAATTGAGGAAATACCTTCTTTAGATATATTTTATAGCCCCAGGCATAAATTTGTCATGAGCAGGAAGAGAAAAAGGAGAAGAATAGAACAGTCACAAATCCTTGTTCCCAGATATGTCTCTATGTAAGTAGTTTAGAAGGACTCGCAAGTAGATCCATCTTAGGATATAACACGTTTGACTCAGTTTGCATGAGCATATGCATCTTCCACCATTGAAAAATCCATTGAAGTTCAACAATTAGTCAAAGAAAAGGATGAAAGGATCCTTCAATTGAATAGGAATTGCTAGCAGAGAAGCAAAGTGTTAATCAACAATTACAAGCACAAGTGTCACAACTCCAACATAGCTTGGATCAATTAAAGTTGAAACACCAATATGAAATTGGTGCTAAAGCTACTCAGATACACCAACTGCAATTCATTATTGAACAGTTGAAATATAATCCTAAAGTAGATTAATTCAAGAAGGAAGCTTTGGAACGAAATACCTCGTTGGCCCAACAATAAGTTGTTTTCTGCCAAAAATTATCTAGCATTTTTGAACTATGTGAGAATAAAGATTCACAGATGAATTGAATAGCTAGCCAGAGAATCAGTTTTGATGAAATTGATGACAAAATATCCCAATATGTCACCTGGCAAGACTCTGCTGAAGGCCAGAAGTCCAATCTTTCCAGGATTGAAGATTCTAAAAAAGAAATCTTATTTATTGATTGGGATATATAGTTGAAACAAGCTAAAAGGGAAATTTGCAGAGCCAGAGATGTTGCCAACAACATTGTTGAAACAGTTAGCCAAAATCTCATTGCTTCTAATATGATTGATAAATTCCCTCCTGGTTATCTACCTATTGTAAACTATTTGATAAGACAGTGGCAGGAAATGTCAAAGATAAAGGAAGAAAGCATCAAGAAAATTGGAGAAGCTAGTCTGGGAAAAGTATTGGAAGCACTTGGTTAAGCCACATAGCCAATGGCTAATATTGCGTTGTCTAACTGACACTTCCTCTTACATGATGCCTCCATTATTAGATATGGTCTATAAAGGACATCTGCGTGCCAAGTCAGGCCAACACCTGAGGTTCATCCTATGATCGACATCCTTCAACTGAAGGAACGAATGGAAAAATAGACGGCGATGCAATCCTGAAGCGAGTCATCCCACCAAATTTTGTTTCTATTTTAATTTCACTTAATTTAAGGATAGTTGTTTAAACCTCCTCGACACTTTGTGTAATTGTTGTTTTTGTACTTTTTATTTTATTACATAAACCCTTTCATGTCTTTTAAGAAAGGGGTCCTGAAATTTTGAAAAGAATACTTTAGAGAAGTTGCACTTTTGTACTCTTAAAGTTTTTCTTAATAGAAAAAGCTGGACCAGAGACTGTTTTTCAAATGAGCAGAGTTAGCATATAAATGGTACTTCTATATTTATGTTGATATCTTGTTTCAAATGTGAAATAGTTGATTTTCCTTATGATTTTTTGTTATATGTATATTTTTAACACAATCTAGCATTAATTCACTTATGAACATGTTTTATTTCCAATTTTTTATACATATTCAATACATGCAATAAATATATGTGATATATACTTAATCAATAGATTTGATTAACTATTTAATCAGATCAATTATCTTAAATTGTTCTACATTTCTCTAAGTGTTTGTTAAATCTTTATTTGCATTCATTGAAAGATCATCTTTTTAAATCGCATATAACAGAAATATAATTCATCATAAGATAGAGATAGGTATATATATTTTCTTTAAACTTGTTGTCACTCCATTCACCAAGTCACAGTCAGTTAAAATACCACCCATCCACCAAATTATATTTCATTGGGAAACTAGTCCCATAAATCTAGGCGGAGCCACTATCTCAAACGTATAAGGCACGATTTTTAAGTCCCCGACCAGGTGGTTTTCCCGGAAGTTGTTGCACCGATTTTCAAGGCATCAACACCAACTTGCTTACCCTTTCTTGAGTCACTAGAATATTGTTCACCCCTAGATGAATGAATAGACGTAACTCATCTTTGAAAGAACCAACCTTAGTTAAATAAATTTTACCCTCAACTCTCACAACTACTCTTCTCTGAAGTATGTGATTAATAAAAAATATACATACCCCTCGTCACTAATTTCTTAAGACACAAGGTGAAGATGTAGAGCCACTTAAAAAAATAATATTTAGTGGGAAACACCCATGGAAGAAACCCATGAATGTGTTGATGTGGTGGTGATGGAATTTCGGGAAAATAATGTAACAAAAGAGCGAGTTAAAAGCCGAAAGTGATCTTATATATTGGCATGTGTTCACTCCATGTGGCATGCTATGGGACTTTATCCTCATCGTATTCCCATTGGTGGATCTCTCAAGGAAATCAAGCCATGTTTTTCTCTAGTAAACCACCCTTTTAACTACTTGACATAGGTCCATGTGTTGTCTTTGTGGAAATTATTCATAGTGTGATTACTTGATGTTTCAAAATGTAGTACTTTGTTGCTCGATGGCCCACTTCACCAACTACTTAACATGTGTCACCTTCACATTCTTCCCAATCCCTCCATCCATGACCACACTCATTGTTATATGATTCATATAGGAAATGCAGTATCATAATGTTTAAATATATCCATTAGTGTTACTTGTAGTCATTTATAATCTAGTTAAGGTTGCACTCTACCTTGACACACATAGAATTATTGCAATATAACAACACATTGACTCTAGAACTTTAATTCTGCTATAATTTTGGAAATAAAACCTCAAATAGAGTGAATTTTTTAATAATTCCATTTTTTAAGGTTGCAATACCGAAAATCAAATAGTTCAAGTTAAGAAAAGCCATCTCTCACGTAGATTTCATCACTCGAAATGTTTCTCTCAAGTCTATAAAGTTTACTTTACCTTCCGTTGTTTCTGGTAAGTTTTAGTTTTCCCTTTTCAAGTTCATTTCATTCTCTCCTTCATGTTGGTAGTTATACCTCCCTTATTAATTTTGGCTCACTCAACCTTCACGAACTTAGGAAGTGCCATGATGAAATGTATTTCCAAAAAGCATTGTTAGGAGCAAAAATATTAGATCCCAACACTCAACAATATTAAGAACCCCAACATATGTTTCATCCTAGATACATCCCCCACCATAGGGATGAAAAATCTCTAGATTGGTTAGCCACCTACAATATCATATAACAAATTGAACACCCTAAGAGCAAGAGTACCATCAATATTGTTGATTTTGAGAGAAATTCCAAGGAAGAGGATCCTCATGAAGATGAAATGGTTGGGGATATGAAAATTTTTAGATCTGAAAATCTTATGAATCCTACTGAAACAACTGAGTGTACTTCTCCTATTATGTAAATTACTTTTATAGAATTAATTCTTATTTGAATTATTGAATTAACTACTGAAGCATCCTACACCGAATAAAAAAATATGACTCTGAAACAAGGAAACTGAGCAAGGAACCAATCACACACAGGACACAATTATTTTTGGACACAAGTCCCTGGAAAAACTCAATGTGGGAAAACCGATGCAACAGATCTGAGGGTTTGTATTATTAATAATTAGAAAATCCTGAATATATCTCTAATTACATCAAGGGTTATTCAGTTATAGAGAGAAATATTGGCATAAAGAAATGTGATTTTTACCTCACTCAATCACTGGAAAATCTAGTTAATCCAGACACTAGAAAGACTACCTTTGTAGGTCTCTGCGTAGTCACTGCGTCACCTCATCTAAGAACTGCATCACCCTAACAAAGGATCGATCTGACTCCTAGAATATCATATATGAGCCTCTCGGTCTCACATCACAACTTCTAGTTTTTGGATCTAATCCGACATCTGAATATCAGAAACCCTATGAACCCCTGCATTGACTCTGCGTCAACCTGACTAGCTCTACGCTGGCTCTGTTGGGCGTCTTCCTGCCTCTCTATGCTGATGATTCTCTGGTTGAGAAAATCTTTGTCTCCGAAAGCTACTCTTCCCCTCACTACACTAAATCACTTAGATCCTATCTTCATCCGAGCACTGCTCCGTCAGAGGAATTTGATCTCAAGATTCATTCCGTGTGTCTTTCTAAATGATCCTTAAGTATTCCTTTATAGTCTTCTCATTGAGAAATCAATGACCGAGATTAGATCTCCAATCAACGACTAAGATTATAACATGACTTGATCTTTGTTTTCTAGATCATTCTCACTGTGTTTTATTAATGCCCTTTAATTATTTAATTTCCCTAAGTTAGACTTAGGGTCTCCATTAAAATAATTAATTATTTTAATAAAACATGATTTAGTGGAATTTTCACAAATAGTTTCTGGGTTCTTTGGAATACCCGTGTCTAAGCCTCTCCACCAAATTTAGGGCTTAGAGCACTCTCCAATGCTACAAAAAATCAACAGGGGATACCATTGAAAACATAACAAATTTTTGTCTCCACTTCATAGCTACAAAAATAGCCATCCTCACAAATGAGGAGATGGTAACATGGCTCCTCGACTCCACCACGATTGGTACTTGCACCAGAGTTAGTGATTATAGGGAATAATTGGGCTGCTATAAACACTTAAGAGTATCAAACATATACAGGCTCACATTCTAGAAATATATTTGGATAGAGAATATATTGGTGCTTGTGTAGAGAAGCATCCATCACCTGAGGAGGTATTACGATATTGGTGGGGATACAAGAAAGCCTTTCTACTGCCCAGTATGACCTCGATGTGTAAGTATGTCGGAAGCCAAAAAAAAAACTAAACAAAATATAAATAATGTTGGCTTAAACAATCACTTACATAACCATATAAATAAACAATTAAAAATTTATTAAAAATAAATTTAAACAATATAATTTTAAAATATGAAGAGATTTACAAACACTCAAAAAAAGATATGGTAAATAAATAAAAATATAAATAAACCAGAGGTATGGTAAATAAATAAAACCTCTTTTTATATTTACTCCATAAACCTCTATATTTACAAAAACTCAAAAAAGAGGTTTTATTTAGGTGAAGCCTAAGAGCCAAATACCATGGGCTAAATACCATATTTATAAAAGAGGTATAAAGAGGTAAGGTAAATAAATAAAAATATATCAAATATGATAAGAAATCAACATCCAAATAAAATGGACTAAATTATTATTAATACCCTACAGAAAAACATCATTAACCCTAACATTAATATTAATATTATTGTTATTGTTAAATCTAATATTCATATTAATATATTATAATATTAATATTATTAAATTTAATAACTTTAGATTAATACAATATTAAATTTGTTATATTATAATATATATTAATATATCATGATATATATATTAACTCTAGATATATATGGGAGGGAGGAACAAAGACATATGATAGAGGTGGAAAAACATGGGGGGTGACAAGGGAGAGATGTAGATAAACCGAAGGAGAAGGGAGAGGAGGAATGAAGAGAGAGAGAGAGGGGGAAGAGTGAGAGAGGTAGAGAAGGGTAACATAGGGAGAGGGCGACATAAATATAGAGGTGGGAGAGAGAGAAGGAGAGAGGATTGGAGAGAGAGAGAGAGAGAGAGAAGGGGGATGGGAGAGGGAGTTAGGAGAGAAAGGGAGAGAGAGGAAGGAGGAGAGGAGCAGGAGAGAGGGAGGGATAGATAGATGTATTTGGAGAGGTAGAGAGGGAGAGATAGAGATGTGGAGTTGGAGGGGGAGAGAGGGATGGAAGAAGAAATGCATAGAGAGTGAGAAGTGGAGAGAGAGGGAGTGACAAGGGAGAGATGGAGAGAGGGTGTGTATGTTTAGGGGTGAGATAAAGAGGCAGGAGTGTGGAGACAAGGGGGAGATAAGGAGAGATATGGAGAAAGGGAGGCATATAGTAACATAGCTGGAGAGAGAGATAGAGTGATGAGGGAAGAGAGAGGATTGGAGAGAGAGAGTGGGGGGGGGCAGACAGAGGGAGGTAGGAGAGAAAGGGAGGGAGGACTTCACAGAGGGGTAGAGAGTGATGGGGGAAGACAAAGGATTGTAGGGGTAAGAGAGAGAGAGAGAGAGAGAGAGAGAGAGAGAGATGGGGGAAGAGAGAGGGAGGTAGAAGAGAAAGGTAGAGAGAGGAAGGAAAAGAGAGGGGACTTGAAAGAGAGGAGGAGAGAGGGAGGGATAGAGAGATGGAGTTGGAGGGAGAGAGAGGGAGGGATAGCGAGATGGAGTTGGATGGGGAGAGAGGGAGGGAAGAAGAAAGATATAGAGATCAAGTTGTGGAGAGAGAGAGGTAGTGACAAGGGAGAAGGAGAGAGTGTGTGTATGTTTTGGGGTGAGATAAATAGACAAACAAGGAGAGAAGGAGAGAAGGAGAGAGAGGGGCATATAGTAACAAAGTTGGAAGGTGAAAATAGAGAAAGAGAGAGGTGGGAGAGAAAGGAAGAGAGAGAGCGAAGAGAGGTAGGGAAAGAGAGATGGAAATGGAGGGGGAGAGAGAGGGAGGTAAGAATAAAGACATAGAGAGTGAACGGTGGAGAGAGAGAGAGAGAGAGAGAGAGAGAGAGACAGTGATAAGGAATATGGAAAGAGTGGGAGAGAGGATAATAGGAGGGAGAGGGAGAGGAGTAGGGACTCATGTATAGATAGATTGGAGAAAGAGGGTGTATGTTTTAGGGTTGATATAGAGAGATAGAGGGAGATAGAGATATAGAAGGAAGTTGAAGAGAAAGAAGAGATATATTGAGACAAGGAGGGAGGGAAAAAGATATTGATAGATATGGAGTGAGAAAGCATGTGTGTTTGGCGGGGTGAGATAAAGGGACAAAGAAGGAGAGATGGAGGGAGATATAGATATAGATGGAGGGGGGAGAGAGGGAATAAGATTTCTTGCACTAGATGCATTGATTTTGATGTAAATTATTTCTAATCCTATTTTATTTATTGCACTAAATGCATTGATTTCAGTGTAGATGATGATTTCTAATCCTATTTGATTGTTTGCACTAGATGCATTAATTTCAATGTAGATTTTGATTTCTAATTATATTTGACTATTTTCACTAGATGCATTGATTTCAATGTAGATGATTTCTAATTCTATTTGATTACTTGCACTAAATGCATTGATTTCAGTGTAGGTGGTGATTTCTAATCCTATTTGATTGTTTCCTCTAGATGCATTGATTTCAGTGCAGATGTTGGTTTTTAATCATATTTGTCTACTTGCACTAGATGCATTGATTTGAGTGTAGATGTTGATTTCTAATCCTATTTCATTACTTGCATTAGATGCATTGATTTCAGTGTAGATGTTGTTTTATAATCTTATTTGATTTATTGCATTAGATGCATTGATTTCAATGTATACGTTGATTTATTATTTTATGTAATTGGATGTATGATGGTACATTAATTTTAAAGTCATTGGATTAATAGTGTGCATTTATTTTAGTGTAAGCAGAAAAAATTATTGACAATGTACATTGATTTTTGTGTTGTAGTAATTAAACCTATTAATATTGGAAAGCAAGAGAGAGAAGGTATGATGTTTACTACAACAACTCAAGCTAAATATTTAAATGGTTTACAATTCCAACTGCCATTTTCATATAATCTATATGAAAATGTGACAAAATTAGCAAGGGTGACAATAAGAATAGTAGAAGAAAATAGTTTGAGATTGATCATAATGAAGACCATTTGTAATTGACTACATTCTTATTATTCACATTTTCTATCATTCAATATTATTACATTGTGACTTTGCATTCAAAATTTTTATTTCACTATTTTAAAATATTTATCATCTCAACAAACTGAGGTAACTAAGCAAATTTAAAATTAAAATGAACGATAAATATAAGTCCTATTTAGCATTTTTTTAAATTGTTATATTAATATTAGATGCATTTACATATTATTGATAAATTAATCATATGTTCCTCATATTATCGATATATATTCATTGGTTTCACAAGAATGAAACCAACCTAGATCCATCTTAACTCCGGATCTATCAAGCGCCATGAGGGATCAAATCTCTCGAGGTGCAAACCTTTTCTCAAGTTTTCCACTCAAAAAATAGGTTTGCACCTCGAGATATTTTTTCCCTCTCGGCGCTTGATAGATCTAGAGTTAAGATGGATCTAGGTTGGTTTATTGATACGTAAGAATGTGAAAATTGTATTTTCCTCATATTTGTTTTGAGTTTTGAAATGTAATTGCAATCTAAGGCATCTAAATTGGCCTCCACCGTTTGCTGTGTCGAGCATAGTGGCAGAACACTGGAGCGACAATGTAAGAACATAAATGAAAATGACAAGATGCTAATAGAGTTGATTTGGTCGATTGGATTATGTTGTCATGCCTTGGTTGACTAGCAGATTTCATGTGGTATTACAGAGCTACCCAACTATCAACCTCAACAACCACTCAATGGAATTCCTGATTTAAGCCAAGCATCTGGTTGAATTAGTTGATATAGTCGACTAGATCAACAAATAGCTATGTTGATTATTGAATATTGTGGCTCTAGACCCGCATTTCAAGTGCACAGTTCCAACATACTTCCTTAAAATTTAAATTTTTACCATGCATTATTATTATGCAACGAAGTGCTGTAGAGAAATAAATCCATGAAGGATTGTAAAAATATTTACTTAAGACTATAATTACGTTGTTTAATGAGTGGCATCAAATCTCCAAGTATATCAACGATACCGACTTCAACTCCGCTTGTTCAACTTCGACTCGACTCAACGTGTAGACCCAGTTATTGAAGACGATAAATGAAAAATGAATGCATTGTTCACTTGCACTCAACATGAATGGAACTAGAGCAATATTGTATGGTGTCTCTATAAATATATTATATGAAGGACAATTGTACAATTGAGTTTGTAGTCAAAAAAATATTTTTATTGTGTTAGTGAGTCATGTGGAGTCCTCCTCTGTGTAACATTGAAATTGTAGACTCCAATATCTTACTAAAGAAACTAGAAAAATTGTAACCATGTTCATAGCAAAAAAAACAAACAACAACAAAACATCTATTATAACCAAGAAGAAAATGAAATGAGTAGCATATATAATTCTGAAGCATTATAATATAGATCACATTCAACAACATTGATTAAGAATTTTGCAGCACAATTCAAGAATAAGAATTTGTGTGATCATAACACACAAAGAGTTGAATAGACAAGATGATGAAACAAAGGAATGTATGGATTAAGTCCCTCAGTATGAAGTAGAAAAATGGTTCTTACAATGTGATAGAAGTAATAAGCAGGATGTTTGATATGGCATATGTTCACTTATTTAATTTTTGAATGAAAAACTCCCATGAGTGACAGTCATGTGTTGGACTCGTCCGTAGAGAGAGCGAAAGAGATGCCCCCGAATTGGAAAGAAAATACCCAATGGTTCCTTGTTCGAGTAGCATTCCATATGGTAAAGAGATTACATAGAATGTGAACAGTTGAGATCTATAATAAGTAGCTACCTCGTGAGTAGAAGTCATAATAAACCTTGTACACATGCATCTCCCTATCCAGCTGGCAGTTATTGTAGCTAAGTTACCTATGCGGACAAATACGCATGGTTGATGTACAATAATGATACTTCTACAAGAAGTAGTGGTCCAAGACATTGTTGCATCCTTTCTCAGGATGAGAAAGGAATTGAGGGTGGGGGAGATTTTGAGGGGCCTCTTAGACCTATGTTTGTCATTATACATAATACACTATGTAAATGTGATTAACACTTGGTAAATATGTAAAATAAAGTAAATGAAGGGTTGGTTGGAGCATGTACAATCGCTACAACCACATCAGCCATGTATAAGTATGCATGAATTGTAATAGAAACTTGGTTGGAACTCCTTCCCAAATTATTTTCTTCTTTGTGTATATGTGTTCATCTTGATGTCAAGATGCAGATTATTCTCATGTTGTAATTTAGTCTTACAACACTTGTGAAGGGACATGAGGTACCCTTTGACACTTGATCTATGCATTTCTGTTGTTGCCTTGCATCAACACTCTCTTATGATATTTGAATAGACTCTTCAAATGCATTTTGCACTTGGGGTTATTATAATTTAGTTGCGGAGGCCACATTGGATCCAACGATGGACTAATCAATGCTCTCCATGGTATACTTCATTGTCATAATTTTTATGCTTTGATCTAATCCAATCACCAATCTGTCTGATTGTCGCTTAGGCTTCTTAAGTTAGATATGAAGCAAGCCTATTGAATGTTAGTTGGTACAATAGTTCTAAGATATAATCACATATTTGTACAAATATGGGCTTATATTCATGAATCCATGTGTCATTAAAATATACGTGGATCAAAACTTCGTTGAAGTTCCATCTCCTACCCATGAGAGGGAATGTGCATCTGGTGTATATAAGTTTGACTAGGTAGGTGGGCATGTAAAATCTAAGATGCTATATGAGTTCCCCTTTCACATATTAGAGTATAGCCTTGTGCAGGTTATCTAAAAGGATCATGTCCTAATTAATTTTTTTTCCCTTTTTAGTGACTTGATCGATTAGCAACACCCACTCCATCTTAAGGTGAGTCATGTTTGTCTTGCCATAAAGCTAAGAAACTAGTGTAGTAGTGATCCTGTAAGTATAGAAAAACTACATGGTTGGTTTTCCAGCTCGTGAGTGATTTGTAGTCCATGTGGGATGTTAGTAAGTGTTCAGTTTGTAGGCCCCACTTCCATAACTAGAACTTGGAGGTCGGTTCATATCATAGTGACACGCGTCTCATGTTTACCCTGATGAGCTTGTGAATTCAAGTAAATGTGGGATGAGGCGTTACAATCGTACCATCAACATGATACTAACCCATGATATTTCTCCAATCCAACCCGTGGGAATGATCAGATGCATGGGAAAATGTATATGGTATTGATCCACGGTGTTGCTCTGTGCCCAACTCGTATAGCTTTGCCCAGTTAATCAACAAGATATGTCTAGGAGACCCTACCCCTCTCCCGATAATGGACCAAAGTGGGAAAACAATGCTATAAGCCTTGTCTATGTATGCTTGGAGAGGGATGTTATTTGAAAGTGTTGTAGCTCTATTGGTTTCCTATTCATTTTTCTGCTCCTCATCAAGGGTCGACTCAAAAGAAAGTTACTCATCCTCCTCCATCATGGTTTCAACATGAGCCACTAGCTAGCTCTCAAAAAATTGCCCATCACGCACATTGTGCATATAATCCTCCTTAGTTGACCCATGTTCCACCATATGTTACTCATGTTGAATCATCACTAGTGACTCATCTCCCTGACTATCTCCTCCCAAAAATTATTCACTTGTGAGAACAATAAGTTGTTCATCCCCCAAACAGAAATGTGTATATGACCTATTGTCCCCAACTCCACGTGGTTGCTCATGCTCTTGACATGCATCCTCATAAGAACCCATGAACTCAACTGTAAAAGACAAATCCTCATCTGGAAATTCAAAAGCAACCTCCTCCTAATTTACCTCTGTCATCTTCTCCGTGTTGCTCATGCATGAGTGGTAAGGTCCCCAAGATTCCTTACAGATGAAGAAAATACCCTTTCTCCTGAGCTCATTCTTGCTGCATGGTTGGTCACCACAAATCCTCCACAACTCATCCTAGTTCAACCATATCTTGAATATTTTTATGTTCTACTCAACCAACCTTTTGTCTAGTTCAAAAGAAATAGGTGAGACCAATTTTTCCTTCCTCAATATGTCCAACAACTTGCACTGCAACTTCTTGCAAATGGTTTCACGAACTTCCATCCCTGAAGACAAAATAGACAACATGTTTGTTTTGACCATGTCAAGATGATGTTTCCTAATGTTGAAGAAGCATTGGAACATTTGGAGAATCATGCCATCACACTCTAGAACAAATATGATGTGATATGTTCTAACCATGGCCATGATTTCTAGAACCTTTAGTTTCTTCCCAAAGGTAGGACCCTCGCTGTTATCCAAGTTTTGAAAGGTATCTACTATTAGAATAAATATTATCCTCATAATAATATAATTGTAAGAACGTATAGGTGTAGTTAGCATCATGATACTATTGAGACAGGAGGCAACCAAAATTTTGACCTCTTCAAGAGGGTGCTCCAAAAACTTGTGTTATACGAGAGCAAGCATGGATGGTTTTCGAGCCCAAATTAAGTTTTTTCTATCTGAATGTTCCACCTTGGAAAGTGTGTTTCTATTTCTTCCAATTTAAGGATGGTTTTTCTTGTAACCCTCATGGATTTCAAATTTTTCCCAAGTGCAAAGAGTTAGTTTCCCATCTCATGCACTTCCTTTGGTTGTTCCAACTGTAGAATAACATGTATCCCTTTTGAAAAGGGTATATTGTTTGTTGCTGCTAATTTATTAAAGGAATTTAAGAAGCTCTTATCCATGTTTTATTTCAATGATCACAAATACATCAAGTTGTTTTATACATGACTTGACTGACTAACATCTTACAACACAACTTTTTACAAGGCCAATAAGACACCTCACTGGCAATATATTGGCTCGGACTCAGCCATACAAAATACTCAAAAATATATTAAGTTCACTCTCTCTCTGTTCATACATAAATGCAATCAACATCATACAATAAGATGGATAATAATACAAGCAACCTTACTCTTGTTATGACAACACACATAAGGACTCAATAGTTAATGACACTCTTTAACATTTGATAAAAATTGCTCATCAAGAATTCACAACCATATATTACACTCAATAATCCCCAAACCCTAACAATATTCTACTCTATATCTACAACACATAAACTCATCAAAACTCCACTTAACATACTCAACCATAGGACAAATAACAATGACTCAACTTCAACGCCGACTATATCAATACAAGGATATGTGGACCCACAAAGTTTTAAGTTTTTAGATTTTGGGTTATTGTGGTATTTTGACAGGAAGTTGGTTCACAAAGTGTTGTAGGTTCCTTCAATATTTGTTCTCAAATACATGAACACGATAACCCATATACACCAACAAAGCATTCAGACAACTCAACTAATAATGTGTAGAAATATATGTAGTGCTAGTACAATGCCAATATCATAATTGGGACAAACATGAAAATTTCTCTTTTTATTTAATTTTATGAAAACACAGTGACTGGTGGGAATAGAGGAACCTAGAACCTTGTTCAGAAAGAAACTTCAAATATCAGTCATAAGTGAAAAGCAAACCAACAATGTAGGTTCAATATTCAAGCCCCAATAGATGCAATTTCAAACCACCCATCCCACTATGAAATTGACCCACAAGCATACCAATGCTCATTGGATTATTAATTGCACCAGTTGAGTTGTCTTTAGTGCTACTTTTTGGAGTTTCTGGTGCCGGAATCCGGTGAAAAAATTGAGGTGAAATCTTGATTTGTGTTATTTAAACTGGTTTTTTTACTATATATATGGATTCAACACCCTTAAAAACCCCTAAGGCACTTAGATCATGCACATTTACCCATCAAAATTCCGATTTCAATGAATTTCTGCCAGATTTTAGAGAAATTAGACCTGAAAAATCCACCAAAAAAACCTTCAAAAATTCACACTAAAGACAACTCGGTTTTGTAAATTCCCATCACACTAGATATGATATGCATAAGAATTGTTTGTCATGGCTTATTACTTGATCTAGGAAATTTATGTACATTGGCACCCATGCATGAATAAAATTACTCTATACTGACACTTGACCCTGCCCATGGATTTGAACCATAGGATTATGCACACTATTCCATGTGCATTCGTCATGCCAACTTGGCCTCAAACGCACATTGTGCACATCAAATCGGTCTAACACTATAACATAAGGAATACAAGCATGGGACTAAGAAGATATGTGTTCGATAGGGATTTGCAATTCAACATTAAATCTTCACTTTGACTCATTATAGGAAGAATGTGGCGAGCTTTATTTCTTGGGCTATCGACTATTAAATGCAATTGGGCATATATTGTCCACTGTTAGATTTAAACAAATTTAAATATAACAATAGGCATTATATGCCCAACCGCATTTAATGACCAATAGCCCAGGAAATAAGTTTTTCCGAAGAATGTGGCCACATGCTACAGTTTTCGGCCCTGTTGACGTATACTGAACTCAACTTCGGACGAAGAACATGTCTCGAATTCAATGCTATGGTGAACAAGAGGATTAGGTGATACAACTTTTGATTTGACTTTTGGAATGGCAACACAAAGTCGACACGGCCACACAAATTATTGCCCTTGATATGCTATAGTGATCTATCCATGATCTGAGTTCCACTATTTAGGATAACCATTTTTCTCCTTCGTTCGTTCCAACTATTATGCACAATCTGATTGGCTACCTCCAGTGCACTGGAATGTCTACAACCACTCCTTCACATACTATGTTGACATTCCTTGCGCGTTTTTCCATAGAAAACAACTTCTAATTTTTAGGTAGCCATTAATTTAATGGGTTTTAGCTCAATAATATGACAATTTTGACTTCTTATAATCAAAATCAATCATACGTGATTCTATCCATAATGATCAATGACTAGATCAAATGCATTGGCGTCACTTGGAATGAAACTTGATCTCGACCTTCCCACAATCACAACTTCAACCACCTCCTATGTACAATCACAAGCATATCACAGATGATAATTTTGCCTAAATTAAATTTCTCCAAGCAATTGCAGAACAAGAACCATGAACTTGTGGCAAAAATAAAATGGATTTACAATAGGAAAACCAAAAATGCTGCAAACTCATAAGAAAATATCAACTTTATTTAATTACTAAATATGAGATTACATAGACATAGATGAGATGAATAAACTGGCCTCCATAAATCTGATCTAATGAGGCACGGACACTCCAAAAGTGACTACATAATCAATATGTGCACTTGTGAATTCTAGATGAATTCACTAAGGGGAGAGATGGGTTCTAGCCCAATCTCACTCAATCACCCAAGGGTTTTTGTCCTGGGGCTACAACCTACAATTGAAGCTCTAAACCTCTATATGACAAATAAGCAACCAACCAATATATTTTCAAATGGTCTCCTCCTCCTCTTTGTATAGTTCTGATCGACCCCTCTGGAAACCTTTATTTTATTATTATTTTAATCACTTGGTACTTTTTCCCTCTTTTTATTTTAATTAAAACACCTTTTTTTTAATTCTAGAAAATGGTAAATCTACCACCATCCCACCTTAGGCCACTAAAAGTCACTTCTCACCATTCCATCTTGTTTCGGTTGCAATGAGCTATTACGCTAAGTCATTCCATCAACTATTGCTCCCAGAATTACACCTTAAGCGAAATTAATTGAATTAAACTCAATAATAACCCCATTTTATGGGAATTATTAGAATCCAATGAAATGAAAAGCAACTTGTGTGGAATTGATCTTAATGATGGAATATGGCAAGCCAACTCCTCCAAACCCCATAAAGCCCCTCCAAATTAATTAAATTAAGCTCAATAATAACCCCATTTTATGGGAATTATTAGAATCCAATGAAATGAAAAACAAATTGTGTGCAATTGATCTTAATGATGGAATATGGCAAGCCAACTCCTCCAAAATCCATAAATCCCCTCCAAAAGCCCCTGGGCCCACTGATGGTGTAAACTTGCTCTTGTGACATAACTGCCTCCAATCATGGAAGTCCATCCTGACTACACCATAAAGGAAACCTGAAAAAGGAAAATCACAAATAAATTCTTAATTTATGTGCATTAAATATGCAAAACCTTAAAATAATTTATGTGAGTCCAATAGCCTTGGAATTTTACCATCACATTTAATTCCAAGATTAAATAAATTCACAATTAACCATTTTACTTTTACTTTCTCATTTGACTTATCCTTCGCCTCTTTTTTTTTTATGTCAATAAAATAACATTTCACTTTTCTTTTTTTTAAGAAATTTCTTTACCAATATAGTTCTTTAAATGCCTTTCACATTCAACCATAATTTGATGCAACTTCGATTCACATGATGCATACCAACTTCTTTCATGCTCTTCCTCTGTGAAATTTTGTGACCAAGGTTTTCCTCTTATTAACTTTGACTTCTCTTTGTTTCTCTTCCTCCTCTTCACGTTCACCTTTCTTATTGTCTTTTACTTCTCTTTGTTTCTCTTCCTCCTCTTCATGTTCACCTTTCTCTTTGTTTCTTGATGTACTTATTCACACATACAAAGATGCTACTCGTGGAAGTAATATAAAAAATAAAGGAAATATACTCACCTTGCTAGTCAACATACTATATTACTGAAAATGTCTTTGTTGTCCATTTTTACTTAAATTTTACAAATCCTTGTACTGAGTTTTAAAAAAAAAAAAAACCCTGTGAATTTTTTTAACTATTTCCGCTCTCATCTACCTTGCAACATTCTTCAATTGCCAATAATATATCAATTAAACTCAAATACCAAATATGAAAAAGATATTCCAATTGAAAAGATAATTAATAATTTACTCCACAAAATTACTTCAAAACCTTACTAATACTCCATACTCAAGGTCTTGCCACACTTATTCCAATGGCCCTGTTGTAACATATTTGGTTTTAATAAGTTATATATTTTTAGAAGACAAATAAAAACAAAAAAATCCTAGGTGAAAAAATAGAAAAAAAAAAAGAAAGGAAAAAGAAACAAAAGAAATAGTGAAGAATGAAAATAAGAAAATAAAAATGGGATAGAATAAATAAAAAGATAAAAAATAGAAAAATATCTTATTCTCGAAGTAATGGCCAGCATATTTTAAAAGTAGCCTTGTTAAATAGTTTAATTTCATTATATTAGCAATAAAAAGTGATTAGTGTGATTATTAAAGCAGTGTTAGGGATAAAACATCACAACAAGACCTTGTCGTGTATTTTTAAACTGCTACCATGTTAAAACATTGTGATCTACGCTCCAAAGGAATCAACGGCTCACAATGCGCGCCACACCCCCAAGCCCATATGACGTTTAGTCAACGGGGGGGTGCGAAAACCCGAAATTCCCAAAAACAGTTTATGCCACGTGTCTTTACTTCGCGCACTTCACATTCCCTCACTCCAATACCACAAACCATTCTCCCTCCCCCCCCCTCCGAAAACCACTCCCACTCATTCAAAATATGTTTCCTCCTCTCCCGCCAAAAATTCATGACCACTCCTACTCTGCCAAGTGTGAGCTATTTCCACCAATCACGTCTTTCCAGTGATAAATTATCTGTTAATCATTAAATTCCTTCCCCCCGCTCCTCTATAATGGATAATTTCATGAATTAATCACTTTATTTGAAGGTTAAAGTTCATTTGTTTAAATAGAAGCAACTAATTGTTGACTTGTCTGCCCTTCCTGTTGTTGTTGTAACCATTTGCAAGACTAAACCATCATACCAATCACAAATTCGAAGAAAACTTTGTCAGCAACAAGCAAATTGAAGATCTTCACCACATCTTTCACACAGCAAATGAAATCAAGCTATTTCTGTGTAAATACAATCTTTTCCCTTTCCTTCGCAACTATGTCTTCAAAAAAGGAATCCAAGAACATTGATAATCCCATGCTTCCTCCTTGTTGACTTAGACCATGAACCTTTGGTGGACCAACATTATAAAATTGCAGAAACCGATTGTGATTTTGATTTATTCAAACTCCAAAATTGGTTAAAATAGAAGTTTTTAGACTCAAATGATGAATTAAACTTGTGGCGTTCATCTCTCCCCCATTTTATCTTTTCACAAACCTTTTACTTCCCAGAATTTGATGTGTGGTGCCAGTTTAGGTATATCTCGAGTCAAAGAGAAGTAATTTCCCAAAACAAAGAAGTATTGTTCACCATTACTATATATTCAATAAATAACATGCTCCAAGTCCAAAACTTTGAAGCCTTGCATCCATTTTCTCCAAAATCCCTTATGGATATCTATAAAAAACTAGATTTTCCTCAAAGAACCAAAATTTTTGAAACATTCTTGCCAGAAGATGCTCAATTTCCTAAAAACAATCCACCCTATCAACCATCTATGTTTCCATAAACGACCAAGCATATTATATCCATTGTTGCATGTCTGTTAGTTTATTATTCCGATCAATGGGTCGATGAGGTCATAATTGGTTTCTTGTCATTTTTCTCATCAAATGAAAAGCCTATTATCTTCAACTATAGTCAGTTTTTGTAGTTTCAATTCATGAGAAACTCATGAAGTTTAGCACATAAAGAGTGCTCAAATATGCCTTTGTTTTAGTGTGTTTGTTCCTATTTTATCAGTTAGATAGATTCTCTTTTCATTTGCAAAATATGGACGGCCAAGGCAATCCACAATCAGTAATCCAATGGTCATTAGTAAGAAACAATACCACGGAATATACATTCAGTGACTTTGTGGATTAGTTTTTACATGTGGTAATAAGTCTATTAAAAAGTGATGCAGAACCAAGGATTGGGGCAGAAATGAAAATAATCCTACATTAAAGTGAGCAAACTAAAATAAGAGATTGGTACTTGCATCAAAATTATACATAAATCAGAGTATATGGTTGTGAGTTACCACCATATAGATTGCCTAAATTTGTCCCGCTTTGAATATTTTCTCTGAAATACATTAGGCAAATGATTAACATGGATCGGCTCCATTTTGTAAGTGTAAGGAAGAAGGCCCAATTCAAAATCAAAACTCAAATAGGGAATTTTATTTTTAATTCTAGATCAGCAGGGAAGGAAGCAGATGTATTGTTGAAACGAATGAATTTCAAGCTCAGTTTCACCTTGTCTTATGACCCACTAGGAATAATTTCTAAGTTAAGAGTAGAGCAAAAAACTACCCCATATGCACACACTCCTGGATCTGAAATAGAACATTACATGAACCAGGATGAATGGCTGTAAAATACCTTGCAAGAAGCAAAATAATGGAACATATCAATAACAATATCTCAAACTCCAGTTTCTAAAGAAAAGCATGACAAAAGACAAAGGGAAAGTGATTCCCCTATTGTCACAAAGATCTTAGGGAAAGAATTCAAGATATACACTCAGATGCAAACGACAAATAACATAGATGAATCACAACAAGAAGATACTACATAGTAGCATCCAATTGTTATGACAGGGCCATTTATACCTTCATCATGTACAAAAGAAGGAATAATTGTTGGATATCCTTCAGCCTCTCAGGATGCATCGTCTTCACAGACAGGGGAAATGCAACAAAAACAAAAGGAGCCAAGCATATTTTCATTCTACAAAGAAATTAAAAACAATAATGAAGCTTTGAAAGTTTCCACTTATACTCAATTTTGGAAGAAAACAACTACTTCACAACATAGGCTACTTTCAGCCTTTGATACAGAAAAGGGAAAATGCAAATTGTTTTCCTAGAGCCAAAGGTTACTCATCCCAGAACTGCAAATGATTACACAAAATCAATTTTTTATTTTGATGTATATTTAATTGATCCCATTGACCAGATATATCTACACAAACAATCCGGTGAAATGATATTTTATTCTCTCACAAACTTAGCTATGGCAGCATCTAGACTACAAACTTTAGTGAACAATGTACAATCTCAGCTGAAAATAGAGAAAATATCTTCTCTAGCCAAGAATACAAAGATAAAATCCTTAGAAGGTTTAGTGATAAAATTGGGATATGATCCCACTGATGTGAAAGAAGTAGAGGAGATTATAAAAATTAAGAATGCAAACATAGCTGCTTTGAGAAAACAAATCAAACTACCAAGAACAGAAGATCCACAAACTAAAGAAGTAGGAGAGCTGGAAAAGGAAAAAAATATATGTTTAAAATAATAATTGAGAAAAATGTACAAATAGTCGGAATGGAAAAATAACTTGAATTATTTCTGAAAGATAAAGAGCAACAAGCATGCCCTAAACTAAATGGCGCCTTAACAACAGTTCTAGTAATAGTCATTGCACCAACAATGGTTCTTCCTACAACCACTTCAGCAGGTGCATCTACATCGAAAAACACCGATCCAACAACAGAGTTGACAAAATAAATGGAAGATTTGTCCATTAAAGGACAAGAAATTAAAAAAATGAAGGATAAGCTTGCTAATATCCAAGAACATAAATTGAAAACAAATAGTGCCTATCTGGAAGAAATACAGAAAACACACAAGATGACTCAAAGAATTGATGCCTTAAAGAATCAGTCCCTTTTTTTTGATATAATATAACAAGCCAAGGACAACATCTGGATATAAATCAAAGAGGCCATCACTAAAATATGGCCTTTAATCCAAATCATCTTTGAACAAGATGAATTGGTTAAAAAGTGTAATGGAGTAATTGCAGATGTAAAGAAAGAATCGGGGTATGAAACCAGGTAGAGCCACAACTCTTATTAGGATTCTAAATTCTAAAACCAAAGAAGAATTAGAAGAATTTGATATAGAAGACATGATAGAATTCATTATGGAAGTAAGAAGAATTCTTACTAAGAGAAATCTGATGTTGCAATTGGAAAAAAAGTGCTACAATTTAGAATCAGGAATCCAAAAATTTCATAGAAAGTTCTTTGTTTTAGATCAAAAAGGGTCGTTTGGGTTAACAGGAATAGGATATCAATTGATTAATCTGAATGAATATGAGCATAAGCTTTATTGAATTTCCAAATATAAATCCAAATTTGAAAATATAAAGGGTTCAAATATAGGAAAAGCTTTCATGGAAGGCATTAGTTATGATTTAATTATCAAACATGAGAGAAGTCATTTATTTTTGGTTAAGCCTACCTTCCAAAAATATACTGAGGTAAATGAAACATTCAGAAAACTAATCAAGTGCACAGTTCCATATGTGTAATATTCCCAATTAGTAGCAGCTAATTGGAAATATTAAATTTTGGCCAGTTTACTTTTATAAAGTTAATTTAGTTAATAAAGTGGGTGAGAAGACACTCAGCCTACACTTAGGAAATAAACATTCCCTAAAGTTGCTTGAGCACATTATTATTTGACAGCATGGGGCCTAGGGGTCGAAGTGGCAGTGTGGGCCCATGAAAGCACAGAGAGAGAGGGACAACGTGTCCAATAGGGACATCACAATTTTAATTGGGGCTAGGTGAGAGCAAGGCTTTCCAAGCATAAAGAGAGGAAGAGGCTCCTCATTCAGCGATTTGATTAGGCATCTATGTTTTGTCTCTTGACATTAAGCACGCTTTTGCTTTTGAGAAAAGTCTGAAAGTGTTGTTCCGAGCGGAGATTCCAACCTTAGCCTCGGGGGACTTTGAGTGCCTGCTCAGGTGAGAAGTTTTATCCATTTATTTTCAGGTGGGAGTCACAACATCTTCATCCAGGGATTACGCACTTGCTTGGAAAACACATTCTTGAGGAGAGATCACGCAGTTCTTGGAGGAGGTAGTGCGAGGGGTGGAGATTTATCAGGGGATTTAGCTCGGAATAGTGAGAAGGGGTCAACCCTTAGCTATTCCTTCATCTTGGTAGAGGAGGAGGCCTCCATTTGCAAAGATACATTCAAGGCCAGTGTATTCCACTGGGATAGCGTTATTCCTCAAGGGAGGTGATTTTTACGGGGTCATCCATTCTGGAAACCCTTTCTGGGCTTTTCTAGGTATTATGCAGAGAGACCATTCCCAGAGTCTCGTATTTTTTCTGTGCATGGGAACAACCCCAAAGATCCATCCTATTCCAGTAGTAGCATCAATCCAGCAGCAGTGGGAGATAATGCATTCACTGATAGAGCAGCCATTCCGGGAGTATTTATGAGAGTATTTCCATCTTGTCGTGTGCAGGCCAAGGTGCCATCATTCTGATCACCTTTGTACTCATTGTATCTTTCAGTTATATAATAAAATGGCTTAGTGTTCTCCATATTTTGCATTATGTATGTGATGTCTCTCTATTTTTTGTAGTTTCATGTTTATGTTGCTTTATATTGTTGTTTATTTCTACTCGGAATATTACAGTGGTATTAGAGCTCATAGACTTAGCTCAGCCCGTGGAGCAGATTTTCTATGACGCCAGCAGCAAAACCATATATCACTTACCAGGGAATGAAGTACAAGGACCAAGAGCGTAGGCTTGAGACCACTTTTAGAGAGGGAGACTGCATTCTGGTTGTGGAAGCAGAGGAGGAAGGACCGATGGCAGGTGAGAAAAATGAAGGAAGGGAGTTGATCGGGGAACTCCTCCTAAAATCTGTGCATGAACTATTGAGAAGAATAGAAGACATGGGGCAGAATTTTATCGCAGATGAGAGACAGAGTGAAGCCCCAAGGGGTTTTTGCATCGGATAAGGGTGTGACACTTCCCACTAGTTGCAGGAGCAGCTCATAGCTACTCCCCCATGTTCCAAGATGCCCACATTTCTAGCTACAGGCACGAGAATAGGAGCATCTTAGGAACTGGAGCCGGTTCATATGGGGGATTATTTTTCCAAGTATCAGTCCTATGGGTAAGATTTTGGTGAGGCTCTCTCTTTCCATGATATTTTTCAGCTCAAGAAGGACAGTAGGCCCCATAACCAGAACAGAGGGGGAAGATACCAGGACAGGGATGTACAACATACAGTGGGAAGATTTTTCCTGCCAACATTTGACGGATCCTCCAAATTTTTGACAAAGGCTTGGGTGGATAATTTGGATATCTATTTCCATCTTAATTAGATGGTAGAGGGAGAGGCCATCAAGGTGGCATTGCTGCACCTAGAGGGAGAGGCCCATGATTGGTGGTTCCACGGGATGGCCATGCTGGGTCACTTAGCGATGACAACATATGCAGATTTTACACGGATATTGGTAGAGCGGTTTGATCGGAGAGATCCAGAGGAGAAATTTGTTGAGCTAACCAAGCTCAAACAGACCAAGAGCCCAGACACCTACATTTCCAAATTTTTTAGGCTCTTTGTGATGGTGCCCGACTTGTCTTCGACCAAGATGATATACATGTTAATTGATGGGTTGACAAAACCTTTGCGGGGGTTATTTATATCTACGAGGTCGGCTACACTTCATGATGCAGTTGGGAGGACAAGGGATTTGCAGGATGCCCTGCCCAGGACCAGAGCTCCTTTCCCCCAGAGACAAGAATTTCAACCGAAGGGGAAGGACACAAGGGTTCAACCTCCAAAGGGGAACCAAGGCTGGAGGCCTTTGGACGATGAGACCCGGAGAGACCTAAGATGGAAGAAGCTATGCTTCACATGCCAGGAGCCATGGGCACCGGGACATCGTTGTGCCGCTAGGAAGGCACACTACACAGAGGTCTTCTCTGACAATGACGGGGAAGAGGATGCATATGAGGATATGGAGGCAGGAGGCAGCGGTGTAATATAGAGAGGGGATCATCCACCACCTCCACCACCAGGAGTAGGAGGGGTAGCGTTTGCACCTACTGGGGGAGTCATTGCTTCTTTGCGAGGGGTTCCCAAATACTTGACATTATGTGTCTGAGATACTGTGAAGGGACAACTAGTTTCAGTATTAGTGGACAGTGGGGCTACCCACAATTTTATTGATGCACAGTTGGTAGAGCAGAGAAGCATACTGATAGAGGGTTTTGATGGGTTTTCAGTACTGGTACCAGGTGCCAGAACCATGCAGTGTGTCACGTATGTGCCAGCCTTAACCATGTAGTGTGCTAGGTATGTGCCAGCCTTGGCAGTGACTATGGGGACTTACACTCTGACGGATCATTTCTTTGTGGTGGAAATTCCGGACACTAACGTGATACTGGGAGTGAAGCTGTTGATCACGTTGGGGAAGGTCACCACAGATTGGGAGACCTTGGAGATGGAGTGGACAAACAAGAAGACCGGGAAGCATGAGATGATTCGGGGCATGCACACTTATCCACCATAGACAGTTTTAGCACATTGGATGGAGGATGACTTCCGAAAGTGAGATATAGAGTGGGTAGTAGATCTGCGTGTTTCGGAGGTAGGTTCTGCAAGGCAAGCCGTACACCCAGATGTGCGGTCAATTTTAGACAGGTATGCCACAGTTTTCGAAGATATACCACCAGGGAGGCCACTGGATCGGGGGTTTGAGCACATCATCAAGCTGGATAAGGGCATACAGGCTGTGATTACTACACCCTATAGGCATCCTAAAGCCTACAAGGATGATATTGAGAGATATATCCATGAGCTCTTAGTGCTGGGACACATTCGACCCAACACTAGCCCATTTGCTTCTTCTGTTGTACTAATGAAGAAGAAGGATGACACATCGAGGATGTGCATCAACCATAGGGCTCTCAACAAGAAGACCATGAAGAACTGATACCCCATCCCACAGATTGATGAGTTGATGGATGAGTTGAGGGGATCAAAGTTCTTCTCGAAGATTGATCTAAGATCGGGTTACCATTAGATCCGCGTGAGGGACCAGGATGTTCCCAAGACCACTTTCAGATGTCACTATAGTCACTTCTAGTTTCTGGTAATGCCCTTTGGGCTAACCAATGCACCATCCACCTTCCAGTCCTGCATGAACCACATCTTCCGTGTTCAACTGAGGAATTTTGTGCTAGTATTTTTCGATGACATCTTGATATACAGCCGAACGTGGGACGAGCACCTGCAACACATTAAGGTTGTATTGCGCATACTGGAGAAGAAAATTTTCTATGCTAAGCTCTCCGAGTGCGAATTTGGATTGATGGATATAC
The DNA here is from genome assembly GCA_034641835.2 of Pinus albicaulis. NCBI lineage: Eukaryota > Viridiplantae > Streptophyta > Pinopsida > Pinales > Pinaceae > Pinus > Pinus albicaulis. The sequence goes on from CM076582.1 coordinate 373,927,912, forward strand.
TCTATTTGGGGCATATCATTGGTGTGGAGGGAGTGAGAGTCCACGAGGAGAAGATCCGGGCCATCTGGGATTGGCCAGAGCCGAAAAACGTGACTGAACTTCGAGGGTTTTTAGGCATCTACACCTACTACCGGAAGTTCGTCAAGGTATTTTCCCAACTTGCTACACCCCTCACAAATCTTACGAAGAAGGGGGAATTCAGTTAGACGGGCACAGTGCAAAGGGATTTTTACAGGCTCAAGGAGGTGATGAATAGTTGTCCAGTTTTAGTGTTGCCAGATTTCACGCAGCCATTTGTCCTTTAGTGTGATGCATCTAGAGAGGGGGTAAGCGCAGTCTTGATGCGGGGGAGGCACCCCGTAGCTTTCGAGAGTAGGAATCTATTGCTACATGAGATTTTGTACCCCATATATGACAAGGAAATGATGGCTATCATGCATGCACTGACCAAGTTTCAACAGTACTTGGTGGGGAACAGATTCAGGGTGAGGACTGACCACAAAAGCCTTTGGTTCTTTTAGAGCAGAAGAAGTTGCAGGAGAGGCTGCAGAAGTGGGTCAGCAAGATCCATGCATACGATTTTTACATTGAGTATGTCAAGGGGAAGAACAACATGGTGGTTGATGCTCTTTCGCGCAGACCGGTAGCATTGTCTTTGATGATTTTAGACACAGATTGGAGGGCTCAGCTATTGGTGGAGTAATCCAAAGACCGTTTTCCTATGAGATCTTGGACGGACAAGTCATGGATGATAGATACAGGGTGATGGATGAGGTGATATATTTCAAGGATCAGATCTTCTTGACTGGGAGTTCTCATCTCAAGGAGAAGGTGCTACGTGCCTCACATGACTCACCACTATCAGGCCACCAGTGGTTCACCAAAACCTAGAGGGCCATCAGGGAGAGGTTATCTTGAAAGGGCGTCAAGGAGGATGTGCTCTAGCATGTCAGCGAGTGCGAAGTATGTCAGCGGAACAAGGGGGAGATGAGTCATCCAACAGGATTACTGCATCCTCTTTCCATTCTAGAGAGGAAATGGGAGAGTATTTTGACGGATTTCATCACAGGGTTGCCCCTGGTGCAGGGCAAGGATTGTCGCTTTATAGTCGTTGATCATCTAACAAAGTACACACACTTCTTCTCAATATCATCACGGTACACAGCAGCACAGGTGGTGGAGTTGTTTTTCAAGGATGTCTTCAGGTTGCATGGTCTCCCAAAGACCATTGTTAGTGATCGGAACAGTCGTTTCATGGGTGGATTTTGGCAGGAGCTCTTTCGTTTGGTGGGTACAGAGTTGACTCCGAGCACTAGTTATCACCCTCAAACAAATGGTCAGATAAAGATAGTGAAGAAGTGACTGGAAGGCTCTTACAAAACTATGTTACAAGGCAGTAGAAGGCATGATTACATTGGTTGTACTTGGGAGAGTACTACTACAACACCACTTTCCATATTTCCATTGGTATGTTTTTGTGTTACGCTTTATATGGATATCATGCTTTGCCTTTTACTGACGTGATGTTTGGTGCTAGTAAGGCCCCTAGGGCCAAGGACTGAATCCAAGAGAGTCAGGATATACTCCAGGCTCTTAAGGACAACTTAGCTACAACACAGAACTAACAAAAACTGTATGCTGACAGAGGACAGGTTGAGAGGCAGTTTGAGGTAGGGGACTTGGTCTACCTACGACTTCAACCATACCTGCAGTCCACTCTAAAGCAGAAGGGGGCTAAGAAGCTCAAGCCCCACTTCTATGGACCATACATGGTGATACGCAGGATTGGGGAGGTTTCATATGAGCTGGAGTTACCCACAGGTAGCAAGATCCATAGCATATTCCATGTATCCTCCTTGAAAAAGGCATTAGGGTAGCAGGTGACTGCAACCGAGGAGCTTCCACCAATAGATGATGAGGGGCATTTGGTGTTACAGCCAGAAGCCATCATAGATACCAGGGAGAGGTAGCTGTGGAGCAGGACGGTCAGAGAGTATCTGGTGAGGTGGAGAAACTTGACGGATGAGGATGCCACTTGGGAGAGTGAGAAGATTTTGCAGCATCCATCATTGTAGTTTCTTGAGGAAAATCAAGGTTTTGGCGGGGAGGAGTGTAATATTCCCAATTAGCAACAGCTAATTGGAAATATTAAATTTTGGCGAGTTTACTTTTATAAAGTTAAGTCAGTTACTAAAGTGGGTGAGAAGACACTTAGCCTACACTTAGGAAATAAACATTCCCTAAAGTCACTTGAGCACATTATTATTTGACAGCGTGGGGCCCAGGGGTCGAAGTGGCAGTGTGGGCCCATGATAGTGCAAAGAGAGAGGGACAACGTGTCCAAGAGGGACAACGCAGTTTTGGTAGGGCCTAGGTGAGAGCAAGGCTCTCCAAGCATAAAGAGAGGAAGAGGCTCCTCATTTATGGATTCGATTAGGCATCTATGTTTTGTCTCTTAACATTGAGCACGCTTTTGCTGTTGAGAAAAGTCTACAAGTGATGTTGAGCACACCAGGTGTCTCCGAGCGGAGATCCCAACCTCAGCTCCGGGGGACTTCGAGTTCCTGCTCGGGTGAGGTGTTCTATCCATTGATTTTCAGGTGGGAGTCACAACATCTTCAGCCAAGGATTATGCACTTGCTTGGATAGCACAATCTTGAGGAGAGATTACGCATTTCTTGGAGGAGGTAGTGTCGGGGGTGGAGATTTATCAGGGGATTCAGCCTAGAATAGTAAGGGATCAACCCTTAGCTATTCCTTCATCTTGGTAGAGGATGAGACCTCCATTTGCATAGATACATTAAGGGCCAACGTATTCCACTAGGATAGCATTATTCCTTAAGGGAGGTGATTTTTCCGAGGTCATCCATTCTGGAAACCCTTTCTAAGATTTTCTAGATATTAGGCGGAGAGCTCATTCCCAGATTCTCGTATTTTTTCTAAGCATGGGAATAGCCCCAAAGAACCATCCTATTCCAACAGTAGCAGCAATCCAGCAGCAGTAGCAACATCAGTGGGAGATAACGCAGTCACTGATAGAGCAGTCATTCCGAGAGTATTTCTAAAAGTATTTCCTACTTGCCATGTGGAGGCCAAGGTGCCATCATTCTGATCACCTTTGTACTCATTGTATGTTTTAGTTATATAATAAAATAACTCAGCGTTCTCCATATTTTGCATTATGTATTTGATTTCTCTCTATTTGTTGTAGTTCCATGTTTATGTTGCTTTATATTGTTGCTTATTTCTATTCGGAATATTACAATATGAAGAAAGTGGGAAGAATTATGTAAATTACTGAAGCAATAAGTCAGCAGGATCAACAATAAAGAAACAGCACAATCAGGTCATATCAACACCAGAATCCTCGAAAACAGTGCCATCAATTTCAACAGTTTTATTTTACTATTATTTTGCATTATTTTTGTGAAATAGTTCTAGGTATTTTCAAAACAGATCTAGATATTTTTAAAGAAATTGTACAAATACTTCCAAAGTCGAATTGAAAAGGGTTGAACCCTTGGGATGAGCTTCTAAAGAAAAATTGTATCTATCTGAAGTTGCTTTTTATTAATGAAAGGATTTCAGATCTGCTTCAAAACAACTTGTCATCTTGTGAATTCTTCTTAGTTATTCATTTCATTTTGTTGTTTTCTACATGTTTTAATCTTTATGAATAAATATAGGTAAGATATTTTTGAATGTCAACTTATATCAAATCCCCTATGAAGTTATAAATTATTACAGAGATTAGTTTAATGGATTATTTGTCCTAATAAATCCTCTACATTAATAAATTGTCAGTTCTTCATGAAATTATATACATTTTGTTGGGTTGTGAACATAGTTTTCTTGCATCTCTCCTTATGGTTAAATAAGTATTATGTCTGAATATTTAGAGAATCATAGCCTCTTACATTTCTGCCTTGCAACCCTTATAAAATCCAAATTATTGTCAAGAGGTAAAGCATCATCCCTTTATTAATATTAAGATCAATCAAGGTATATCACCTTCTCAAATAATCTTAAAACATTGGTCATCCAAAAATTAAAAACAACAAAACATTGTAGATTCTCTCGCATAATTACCTAACCTAGAATTATCTCAGAGATACAACATTAGATTGGCATTGTTGTCGGGAAACGAAATTGAATCATTTTCCCTGGGACAATGATTAAGCTCTCCCTTTAAGGTGAATAAAGGGTTGGTTAAAATTATTCACCTGGCGACTGCACAAAATAAATCTAGCTTCATCAAGGCATACCAAATCTCACTCAGATCCTCATCTCCATTCTCCATTATCAGATCTAGAGAGGCTGGTGAGAATTTCCTCTTTGAGGAGAAGACCAGAAGCCTCAACTTCAACTTCTGTTTCATTTCAACCAAAAATAGTTTTAGAGACCGATCCTTTTAGCCTTGTATCAATTCCTCCTGATCTATCAGATTTACCACCTAAAGTGTTAGATCTATTAGCTAAATGTGTTAATCTGCAATATTCTCTTCTTATTCATCAATTAGAGTCTTACTAGATCCCTGAAACTGTCTCAAAATCTTCAAAATCCGAAGCAGATTTAAAAGTTGAATTATGTCAACTAAAACCCACTGATTTTATCTCCTCTATTATTTACACTTTTCCATCAACTTCTGAGAAACCTTAGAATAACATTTCCATATACACTAATCCTTTTTTTTAAAGTGATCAAAAGTTTGACACGCAACTTTAAAAATTGGTAATTCAAATACCTCCTTCTAAAGGTTCTAGTGGTCCCACTTCACCTAAAGGAAGAATTCCTACACCCCACACACCTAACAAAATGGCTGGTATACAACCCATCATTCAAGCTCGTCATGCATGGTCCTTCCTAATTTTTTAAATGATTTTCTAGATGGATATTTAACGCATTTTCCCAGAGTTAATGGAGAAGTAGGGTTGTCTACATAAGATCGTGTAGTTGCTTTCTTAGATTTTGATGATAACATGAATATTGAGCATGAATATGTATACACAAGAATGTTTGTACAATCTCTTGAGGGTAATGTAAGGCTCTAGTTTAGATAGTTACGAGAAAAATCCATTCACAATTGGAATTAATTAATTAATATTTTTAATAATCAATGGGGAGTTAAGAGAGATCTTGTCTATTTCCTAACACAATTCGATGATTTAATGAAGAATCCTGGAGAAGTTGTATCAAGATTCATTAAGAGGGTTAATAAAGTTAGATCTAAGACTTTTATGATCCATAAAGTAGATAAATGTCTTTTGGATTAATCACATCAAATCCTAATGATGTGATTAATCTGAAAGACATTTATCTAGGTTTAATAAAATTTATAATAAAATGCATCCTGATTGTAAACCTCCAGTAGCAGCAACAAAAGTTAGATTTTCAAAAGCTTTTGATGATGACTTTGTTGTTATGCTAAGAGAAAGAAGGACTCTTACTCTAGTAGACATGCGAACAAATGCTATTGAAATAGAGGAAAATATTTATGCATCTAACAAAATGAAGTCAAAGGCTGAAAAGAAAATTAAAATTAAAGAAGAAAGTACCTATTCTGAAATACGTAAGGATGAATATCATAAGATTGATAAAATCACTTCTTTATTAAGAAATATCTCTAACGAAATGTCTAAAATTGAAGCCCAGCCTAGAGTAGCCCAACCAGTTGCTAATAGAACTAAAACTTAGTATAAAAGACCTCCTCAAACTCAAAGTCTATAGAGGCCTAATACTGATCAACAAATTCAACTCCCATTAATGATTGATGATCAAGAACCTGAGGATAATGGCCCCCTAATCATAGATGATATCAATAATTTTGATCATTCATCAAATCATAATTCCATTGTTCCTCTTCCTCAAATTCAATTTTCTCAATAGGATCAAGAAAATTCACAAGTTTCAAAATATTGGGCCTTCTCTAAATTCTTAATTGGAGAATTAAATAGAAGATATGATTTAAGACCCAAACCAAGACCTGGTAACCATCTAAAAACATCACTTTTAATGCCACTAGTTAAAACAACTGAAACTCAAACAATGATCATTCAACCATTAAATCAATCAAATGATCAAACTTCTATGGATAAAACGGTTTTGGCAACAATACCTATTCCTTTATCTGAACTTTCCAAGAACCCCTGCTACAAGAATGAACTTTCTAAATGGATCCAATCTTCAAGTGTTGATGCTGAAGGAGATGTGATAAGTTTGCAAGATGAAAAACCTTCAGTAATGTTTGGTCCTAGTTTTGATATGATTGATGAAAATATCCCTCCCTTTTATGTCACTTTGAAAGTTCATGATTTCCTATTTTACAATTCTATACTATATTCAGGAGCTTCCCATAATCTAATGCCCAAAATGATCATGGATCAACTTCAACTACAAATTACTAGACCTTATCATGATTTATATACTTTTGATTCAAATAAAGTACCTTTCCTTGATATAATAAAAGTTCTAGTTGTCACCTTAGCACAAATTCCAGTTAAAAGTGTATTCTTAGACATTGTAGTCACAAACATCCCTCCTAAATTTGGAATTTTATTATCAAGATCATGTTGTGCCAAATTAGGAGGAAGTTTGCATATGGATATGTCCTATACTACTACACATGTGTATGGAGGATAATATCTTAGGTTATACATAGAGGTAAGATTCATAAATACTATTTTTAGGGATGACCATGTTAGGAATCATCCTATCTATGTTGTTAGTCAATATTTTGGATGTTTTACATTTTCATCTAATGATTTTCGAAATCCTCAACTTCGCATTGAACAGATTGTGGATAAACCAAGAACTGAAGAAAAAAAATAATAGATAAATAAAAATAAAAAATGATATTTGGAGATTATATTTTGATGGAGCATTTTCCAAGGATGGAGTTGGAGATGGTATTGTTCTCATTTCACTAGAAAAATAAAACAATACCCAATATTATAAGTTAGATTTTGATGTTACAAACAATGTAGCTGAATATGAAGCTTTCCTTTTAGGATTGGAATTAGCTAAAGGTATAAAGGTTCAGGAAAAACATTTTTCTTTAGTGATTCAGAACTCATTGTTAAACAAGTAAGAAATCTATGTCAAGCAAAATATCCTAGACTTAGATATTATAGAAATAAGATATGGGATATAGTGGATAATTTCTTTCAAGCCTTTAACATTACAACTATTCCAGGAAATGAAAATATTCATGCAAAATCTTTGGCTGTTCCAGCTAGTTCTTTTAAGATTCCTGATAAAATGCAAACACAATATCAAATTCAGGTAAAATACAGACTTTCAATTCCTGATAATCTTAAATATTGGCAAGTCTTTGATGATGATGAACAAGTGAAAATATTCTTACAAGTTATTGATGAATTTTCAGCTCTACAAAATGATGATGAACATCTTAGTGATCAAAAGTTGGATAATGAAAAGGAAACTTCATCATTAAACCCAAAAATAGATTATCATAATACCATTCAGTTATCCAACAATTTTATTCCAAAGGGCCTAGTTCCTCTTGAAAAACATTTTGATCATAATGATGTTCCTAAAAATTCATTAGCAAATTCACCTTAAGAAGATATTGAAGAGTGTAATATTGGTGCTCATGGAGAGACTGGAAACTTAAAAATATTTGCATCACTACCAAAGGAAACAAAAGATAAATATCTAAGCCTCCTTAGGAATTACAGAGATGTTTTTGCTTGGTCCTGTGATGAGCTAAAAACTTATGATACCACACTCATTGAGCACAAAATTCCTCTTAAACCAGAAGCCAAACCTTTTAAACAAAAACTAAGGAGGATAAATCCAGTTTTACTTCCAATAATTGAAAAAGAACTTAAAAAATTACTAGATGATAAAATCATAGTTCCCTTAAGATATTCTGATTGGATAGCCAATTTGGTCTTAGTTAGAAAGAAAAATGGTGAGAACATATTGTGTGTAAACTTCAGAAATTTAAATAAATCATATTTGAAGGATAATTATCCATTACCCAAAATGGATCAATTACTTCAACAAGTTTCAGGTTCTAACAGAATTTCTATGTTAGATGATTTTTTTGGATACAATCATATTATATTATAGAAGATAGAGAAAAGACAGCATTCACAACTCCTTGGGTACTTTCATGTATGCAAGGATGCCTTTTGGTCTAACCAATGCTGGAGCTACTTTTCAGAGATCCGTGGATCTAGAATTTGCTAGTAAGATTAATAAATTTATTGTCATTTATCTGGATGATCTAACTGTATTTTCTAATTCTTATCAAAAACATTTAAAGCACTTGAGAAAGGTTTTTGATAGTTGCAGGAAATTTGGAATCTCACTTAATCTAAAGAAGTCCCTCTTTGCCATCAAAGAAGGGAAGCTACTTGGCCACATTATTTCAAATAAAGGAGTGGTTCTTGATCCAAAGAGAGTATCAACCATTCAAGCAATCACTCTACCAAGGAATAAAAGGAAATTCAAGCTTTCCTCCAAAAAAAATAACTTTTTAAGAAGGTCTATACCCAACTGTGCTAAAATAGTTAAGGACACTACTGACATGTTAAGGAAAAACCATGAAGTCAAATGGACAGTTCAATTAAAAAAAAAAATTTCCAAAATTAAGAAATCCATTTCTGAAGCCCCGGTATTGGCCAATCTAGACTATTCAAAACCTTTCAACATTTTATCTTTTGCTTCTAAAACCACTTTAGTTGTTGTCCTTTCGCAAAAAATTGAAAATGGAGATGACCAACCCATTGCCTTATTTTGTAAAGTCTTGAGAGATGATGATTTGAGATATGAAATTATAGAAAAAACAAGCATATTCCCTTATCTAAGCCTTGAAATCCTTTAGAGTTTATGTCCTCCATTCATCCATTATTGCCTGTGTTCCAAACAATGTTGTTAAAATCGTGTTATCACAACTTGATACAGATGGCAGAAGAGGAAGATGGATCACTAAGATATTAAAATTTGTTCTTAGTATCAAATCTAAAAAATTGATAAAGGTCTAGGGTTTAGCCAAACTTCTAACTAAATCCAATTCTAAAATCTTAGGGATAAATTTTGTGATGCAAATTTCAATAGAGAAGAATCCACAAGAACCTTCTCAACTTTCAATAGAGAAGAACCCACAATAACCTTCTCAACTTTCAGTAGAGAAGAACCCATGAGAACCTTCTCAACTTTCGGTAGAGAAGAACCCATAAGAACCTTCTCAACTTTCAGTAGAGAAGAACCCACAAGAACCTTCTCAAATTTTAGTAGATTAGAATCCACAAGAACCTTCATCTTCAACTGAACCCACTCCTCTTCAACTTCATATTGATGAGAAATTTCTGTTGTCTGAATGGTACACTGATATTGTAAATTTTCTTTGCAATTATGAATACCCACCCAGATTCACAAAAAATCAGTGCAAAAAACTCAAATTTAAAGCTTGTAAATTATTGCATCATCAATGAAAATTTGTATTGGAAGGATCCATTAAATATATTTTTGTTATGTTTAACAGAAAATGAAAAAGAAGGAATTATATATCAATTTCATGCGGGCATTTGTGGAGCTCATTATGCTTGGAGAGCAACAACATACAATATTCTAATAGCAAGATTTTATTGGCCCAAATTCTTTGCAAAAGTAGGAGCAAAGGTCAGAATTTGTATACCCTATCCGATTTTTGCTGGAAAACAGAGATTGGCATCACTCCCTCTTGTTCTAGTCCTAGTAGAAGCACCTTTTTTACAGTGGGAACTAGATTTTATTGGAGAGATTCACCCAGCATCCAACAATCAATATAAATGGATCTTCACTGCCACATACTATTTCACAAAATGGGTAGAATCCATCCCAGCAAAGAATGCTACTAACACTATTGTCATTAAATTCATTGAAGAAAATATATTGTCTAGATTTGGTTTCCCACAACATATAGTTACCAGAAATTCACAAGATTTTAGTAGTGTTAAGATGATTGAGTTTTGTCATAAATACCAGATTTTATTGCATCTCTCTACCCCCTATTACCCTCAAGGAAATGGATTGGTAGAGTCTTCAAATAAAATTCTAGTCAAAATCATCAAAAAGGTGCTTATAGATCATAAGAGAAATTTGGATAGCCATCTTAAGTATGCAGTTTGGGAAAAAGAATTTCACTAAAGAGATCAACGGGTAAATCACATTTTCAGCGTGTTTATGGCACTGAAGCTATTTTTTCCAGACAATTAGCCTTTCCTGTTTTGAAATTCTTACAAGAAGAAAATGAAGAACCTGATGATTTTTCTAGAAGAATAAATCATATTATAGAATTCAATGATAACAAAGATGAAGTTTAGTATAAGCTTTGCAAATCATAAAACAAAATGAAAATCTTATTTGACAGGAAATCCAGAGAAAGAGACTTCAGGGAAGGGAACTTAGTACTAAAGTGGGATACTAGAAGAGAGGATAAAGGGAAACATGGGAAATTTGATAATCTTTGTTTAGGGCATTTCAACAATGCAGAATTTAAAGGAAACAATACCTTTTCTTATAGAATTTAGATGGCTAATATTCTTCATTTCCAGTCAATGGAAAATATTTGAAACAATATATCCAGTACTAAAACTGCTTCAATCATTCATCATTGTATATTATAGGTCTGTTTCATTTTTCAAAAAAGTGTGATTGTTTTCAACAGAGACTCCATTAGCCCAAGGAGAAGGCACTTGGATATGCATGTTCTTTGCATCCTACAGGAGGAAGCAGTCCCCAATTGGAGCCGATGTTGTAACATATTTGGTTTTGATAAGTTAGATATTTTTAGAATAAAAATAAAAACAAAAAATTCTAGGTGAAAAAATAGAAAATAGGAAAAAGAAACAAAAGAAATAGTGAAGAATAAAAATAAGGAAATAAAAAGGGGATAGAATAAATAAATAAATATGAAAAATAGAAAAATATCTTATTCCCCAAAGTACCGGCGAGCAAATTTAAATTTTGCCATGTTAAATAGTTTAATTGCATTATGTTAGCAATAAAATGTGATTAGTGCGATTATCAAAGTACGTTTAACGATAAGATCTTTGTCATTTATTTTTAAATGGTGACAATGTTAAAACATCGTGATCTGCACTCCAAAGCAATCAACGACTCATAATGTGCTTCGCACCCCCCAAGCCCATCCGACGTTTCGTCAACAGGGGGGGTGCAAAAACCCGGGATTCCCAAAAACCGTTTATGCCACGTGCCTTTCCTTCATGCACTTCGCACCCCCTCACTCCAATACCACAAACCATTCTCCTCCCCTCTCTGAAAACCACTCTCGCTTATTCAAAAGATGTTGCTTCCTCTCTCGCCAAAAATTCACAACCACTCCCGCTCTGCCAAGTGTCAGCTCTTTCCACCAATCATTCCTTTTCAGTGATAAATTATCCATTAATCATTAAATTCCTCCCCCTGGTCCTCTATAATGGATAATTTCACGAATTAATCACATTATTCGAAGGTTAAAGTTCATTTTTGTAAACATAAGTAGCTAACTCTTGACCTATCGATCCATCCCACTGATGTTGTAACCATTTGCAGGACTAAACCACAATACCAGTCACAGAGAGGAAGCAAAATTTGTTAGCAACCAGCCAAATTGAACATCTTTGCCACATATTTCACAAAACAAATGAAATTAAGCTATCTCTAGGTAAATACAATATTTTCCTTTTCCTCTGCAACTATGTCTTCAAAAAATAAATCCAAGAACACTGATAATCCCATGCTTCCTCCTCCTATTGACTTAGACCATGAACCTTTGGTGGACCAGCATTATAAAATTATAGAAACCAATTGTGATTTTGATTTATTCGAACTCCGCAATTTGTTAAAACAAAATTTCTTAGACTCAACTGATGAATTAAACTTGTGGCATTCATCTCTCCCTTCGTTTATCTTTCCACGAACCTTTTACTTCCCAGAATTTGTTGTGTGGTGTCAGTTTAGGTGTATCCCAATTCAAAGAGCAGTAATTTCCCAAAACAAAGAATTTGTGTTCACCATTACTGCTGAGTCAATAAATGGCATGCTCCAAGTCCAAAACCTTGAATTATTGCATCCATTTTCTCCAGAATCCCTTACAGATATCTATAAAAAAAATGGATTTTCCTCAAAGAATTTTTTTTTTTGGAACATTCTTGTCAGAAGATACTCAATTGTCTAAAAACAATCCACCCTACGAATCATCTATGTTTCTAGAAATGACCAAGCATATTATATCCATTGTTGCATATTTGTTAGGTTATTATTCTGATCAATGTGTCGATGAGGTCATAATTGGTTTCTTGTCAGTTTTCTCATCAAATGAAAAGCCTCTTATATTCAACTATAGTAAATTCTTGGCAAATTCAATTCACGAGTAATTCATGAAGTTTAACAGAGAAGGAGTGTTCAAATATGCATCTATTTTAGTGTATTTGTTCTTGTTTTATTAGTCAGATTGATTCTCTTTTAATTTGCAAAATATGGACAACAAAGGAAATCCACAATCAGTAATCGAATGGAAATTATTAGAAAGAAACAATACCACTGAATATACATCCAGTGACTTTGTGGATCAATTTTTACATGTGGTCATAATTCTTTTAAACAGTGATGCAGAACTAAGCATTGGGACAAAAATTAAAAGAAGACTGCATTTAAGTGAGTAAACCAAAACATGAGATTGTTACTTGTACCAAAATTATACAAAAATAAAAGTATATGGTTGTGAGGTACCACCATATAGATTTCCTAAATTTTTCCCTCTTCAAATATTTTCTCTAGAATACATTAGGCAAATCATTAACATGGACCAACTCCATTTTGTAAGTGCAAGGAAGAAGGCCCAATTCAAAATCAAAACTCAAATAGGGCCATTTATTTGTAATGTTAGATCAACAGGGAAGGAATCAGATGTATTGTTGAAACTAATGAATTTCAAACTTAGTTTCACCTGGTCTTATGACCCACTAGGAATAATTTCTAAGTTAAGGGTAGAGAAAAAAAACTACCCCATATGCACACACTCCTAGATCTGAAATAGAACAATACATGAACCAGGATGAATGGCAGGAAAATATATTGCAGGAAGTAGAAGAACAAAACATATGAGTAAAAATATCTCAAACTCTAGTGTCTAAAGAAAAGCAGGAAAAAAGGCAAAGGGAAAGTGATTCCCCTATTGTTATAGAGACCTCAGGGAAATATTTTAGCATATACACTAAGAGGCAAAAGACAAATAACACAGATGAATCACAACAAAGAGATACCACACAACAACATCCAATTGTTATGACAGGGCCATTTATACCTTCATCCTCTACAAAAAAAGGAATAATTGTTGGATCTCCTTCAGCCTCTCAGGATGCATCATCATCACAAATAGGGGAAATGAAAAAAAATCAAAAGAAATTAAAAAGAAGAATGAAGATTTGAAAGCTTCCACTTATACTCAGTTTTGGAAGCAGACAACTACTTCACAACATAGGCTACTTTCAGCCTTTGATACAGAAAAGGGAAATATGCAAATTTCTTTCCTAGAGCCAAAGTTTACTCATCCCAAAACTGCAGATGATTATATAAAATCAATTTTATCTTTTGATGCATATTTAATTCTTCTCATTGACGAGATAGATCTACACAAACAATCCGGTAAAATGATATTTTCTTCTCTCACAAATTCATTTATGGAAACATCTATACTATAAGCTTCAGTGAATAATGTACAATCTCAGTTGAAAATAGAGAAATATATTCTCTAGCCAAGGATACAAAGATAAAATCCTTATAATATTTAGTGATAAAATTAGGATATGATCCCACTGATGTGAAATCAACAAAGGAGATTATCAAAAGTAAAAATGCAGACATAGTTGCTTTGAGAAAACAACTCAAACTACCAACAACAGAATATCCACAAACTAAAGAAGTAGGAGAGCTGGAAAAGGAAAAAGAAGATATGTTTAAAATAATAATTGAGAAAAATATACAAATAGCCAGAATGGAAAAATAACTTGAAATATTCCTGAAAGAAAAAGAGAAACATGCATGCCCTAAACTAAATGGTGCCTTAATAGCAGTTCCAATAACAATCATTGCACCAGCAACATTTCTTCCAACATCCACTTCAGAAGGTGTATCTACATCGACAAACACAGATCTAGCAACAGAGTTGACCAAAGCAATGGAATATTTTTCCATTAAAGGACAAGAAATTGAAAAATTGAAGGATCCACTTGCTAATCTCCAAGAACAGAAATTGAAAATAGAGAGTACCTATCTTGAAGAATTACAGAAAACACACAAGCTGACTCAAAGAATTGATGCCTTAGAAAATCAGTCCCTTTTTGCTGATACCATGTCACAAGCCAAAGAAAACATCTGGATATAAATCAATGAGGCCATCACTGAAATCTGGCCTTCAGTCCAAATCATCTTTGAACAAGATGAACTAGTTAAAAATTCTAAACGAGTAATTGCAGATGTAAAGAAAGAATTGGTTATAAAACCAAGTAGATCCACAACTCTTATTAGGATTCTAAACTATAAAACCAAAGAATAATTAGAATAATTTGATATAGAATATAAAACAGAAGCCATTCTGGAAGTAAGAAGGATTCTTACTAAGAGAAATTTGATGCTGCAATTGGAAAACAAGTGCCACAATTTAGAATCAGGAATCTAAAAATTCAATAGAAAGTTCTTTCTTTTTCATCAAAAAGGGTTTCCTGGGTTAACAGGAATAGGAGATAAATTGATTAATATGAATGAATATGAGCATAAGCTTTATTTAATTGCCAAAGATAAATCCCAATTTGCAAAGATAAAGGGTTCAATTATAGCAAAAAATTTCATGGAAGGCATTAGTTATGATTTACTTATCAAACATGAGATAAGTCATTTATATTTGGCTAAGCATACCTTCCAAAAATATACTGAGGTAGATGAAACATTTAGAAAACTACTCAAGTTCATAGTTCTAGATGAAGAAAGATGGGAAGAATTATGTAAATTACTGAAGCAATAAATCAACAGGATCAACAATAAAGAAGTAACACAATTAGGCCATATCAGCACCAGAATCCTCGAAAATTGTGCCAACAATTTCAACAATTATATTTTACTATTATTTTGCATTATTTTTTTAAAATATTTCTAGATATTTTCAAAATAGATCTATATATTTGTAAAGAAATTGTATAAATACTTCCAAAGTCAAAGTGCAAAGGGTTGAACCCTTGGGATGAGATTCTAAAGAAGAATTGTATCTATCTGAAGTTTATTTTTAGTAATGAAAGGATTCTGGATTTTCTTCAAAACAAATTTTCATCTTGTGAGTTCTTCTTAGTTATTCATTTCATTTTGTTGTTTCTACATGTGTTTAATCTTTATGAAGAAATCTGGGTAATATATAGTTGAATGTCAACTTATCTTATATCCCATGTGAAGCTATAAATTATTAAAAAGAATAGTTTAGTGGATTATATGTCCTAATAACTACTCTACATTGATAAATTGTCACTTCTTCATGAAATTATATACATTTTGTTAGGTTGTGAACATAGCTTTCTTGCATTTTTCCTTATGATTAAATAAGTATTTTGTATGAATATTTAGAGAATCATAGCCTCTTACATATATGCCTTGCAACCATTTTAAAATCCAAATTACTATCAATAGGTAAAGCATCATCCCTTTCTTAATATTAAGATCAATCAAGGTATAACACCTGCTCAAATAAGCTTAAAACATTAGTCATCCAAAAATTAAAAATTAAAAAATTAAAATATATATATATATATGCTCTGGCATAATTAACTAACCTAGAATTATCTTATAGATACAACATGAACAATAAATAATAATAATAATAAAATTATGCACTCTCACCTTTAATATTGTGTCACTCATGAGAGGTAAATCCTGGACAATCTTGGTCGATTTTAAAGTCCGAACCAACACACTCTTGTTGAATTAACATTCTTCATATTTGATCTTACTATAATCTTTCTCATCCCATATTAAGATCTCGTTGCAACATGCTTTCACACACACACACACAACTCATGTACCTAAAAAGGCTCAATTCTCATAATAGGGGGTTCCATTGTGATCGCTCAAAAAACAATTCAAACTTCTTTCCATAAGAAAAAAATTTCATGTGCATATTATTCTTCACTAAGGAGCATCCATGATAAATCAAGGTTCTCAACCAAGAAGAAAACTCCCTACTTTCAGATCTTTGATAGACATCTTCTTGAATATTCAATCTCAAATTTCCACATGCTTTGATACTGTTAGTGTCTGTGAGTCACCAGTGATCAAATGTACTCTTTCAATGTTAATTGATAGGGTCCTAGGTCAAATTTTATAGTTTCAAATAAATTTTCAAATAAAATTTGATCATTGGTTGTTTTCTAGGTCATGATACTCCCTTCACTCTCTCATGGTTATTATCATTCATCATGGTCATGCCATCATTCAGGTGTCTTCGGTCATGAAGCAGTTAATATGTCATCATTTAGGTCATGGTATTGGATTTCACTTGACTTGTCATTATAATGTTAGTCATAAAAAGGAAAAAAAGAGTCATGTCCATCCATTGGGTCACAATTAATGGGATTTAGCAGCTTAGGAACAAAAACAATAAAGGTAAAGGTAACATTTCCATTTCAAAATATCATGCTGCAGTCACATCATCTCATTTCTCAAAGTGACATATGATGTCATGCCATCATCACATGTAAAAATCGATGTTCAACCAATAAAAGACCATTCAAGCATTCGAGTTGCTTATTTCACCTTCATTGAGCACCTCTCTACTATCAAGCTTCATTCCAGCCACCATGGCATCAAAATTCATCTTCAAAACCACTCACTTACATTTACCTCCCACGTTGTGCTTCTTCCTCATACGTTGTGTTTCTGCTTGCTACGTTGCGCTTCTGGATCATGTGTTGCGTTTTGGAAATTAGAGGCCAAGTCAACATCAAAAGGGTTCCTCTCATAATTTTACAGACTTCAACATCTGTTTGGAAAGTAAGTAGACAATATTTCACCTTCTTATGCATCATTCTCCTGGAAAAACTCACTAAAAATCCCTCTCCTAGGGTTTCGATGCGCTTTTGGCTTCCATGTATTTTTGCTTCATTTCAATGGTAAAATACCTAGTGCTTCTCCTCTATTTCCCCCTCACATACCTTCCCTAAAGATATCCCATACTCCTTCCCTTCATTTCCCTCACTTTCGCTACAAACCCTAACCTATGCTGCGCTTTTGGCTAGGACTGTGTTTTGGACATTTCCACTCCTTTCCCTCACTATTTTCATAAAATTCCACCTCCCTACATTCCCTAACACTTATCCCCATATCCCAAAATTTCCCTAAGAATTATCTCACTCCCTAACCCCTTCATCCCCTTCCCTCAACACAACAGTCCCTTTTTCCCCTGTTGTTCACCCTACCCTTCCTCCTACCTAGCTAGGGTTTTATCATGCAAACAGAAAACATGGAAAATGAGAAGAAAAATTACAAAAAGGGTGGAAAAGTTTCCAGGTTTGAGCCAACTCAGATCCAAGAAATCATGGCCTCATCTTTCATCAAGAAATTTTTTAAAGGTGTGGGCTGTGTGAGTTTTTGTGAAAGGATTCCATAGGCAGGTTGCCATGCCAAATTGACAAATCTCTTTGCCACCAGTTTTAGGAGGGACAAGGCTAGCATAGCAGGGTTTGACTTCGCCATTTTATCAGATTCCATAGCCTCAGCCACAGGTATCCCTAACCATGGATAAATCTGGTTTAAAGGGATGCATTTGGACATTGAGAATTATAAGATTTTACTAAACTCACACTACAAAGATGCTCCTACACACATTTTCCCCTTTAGACAATTGCTTGACAGGTATGCTCCTCTAATTAATATGATCATGAGGTACTTTACCTCTGAAGGGAGGTTTTCAAGACTATATCAGTATCACATAAGGCTACTAATGCATTTCACAAAAATCAAGCCTCTCAACCTACCTCAAGACTTATGTAGAAGTTTTTTCAAGGTGACAAAGAAGGTAAAAAGTAAAGGGAAAGATCACCAAGAAAACCTAATTCACCATGGCTTGGTCAAAGTCATTTTTTTGCATCAGCTGTCACATATCAACCTACCTTGGGAGGCATTCATGCGATCAGCTTCTCTTTTGCTTGCTACTAGTCAACTTAGTAGTCAAAGTACTACATTGGCACCACCAAGGCCACAAGAGGTTGGTTCTACAAGAAAACCATCAGAGACAAAAAAATAAACTAGAGGTAGAATTCTTGTGTTTTCTCTTGACAGTGTGGAAAGATTTCAACCTAGCATTGTCAAAGAAGGAACATCAGGACACCAGCATGATGCACCCTTGCATGAGTAATAACAAGTACCTTTTAGGTGATGTCATGGTTGACCTACCTAAGAATGTGGAAAACAAGTTAGCGGAGAAAATAATCCAAGAAAAAAAGCAAAGATAAGAGAGCTTAAGGACAATATTTCAAGAGAAAAATTCATGATAGCATTTTTAGAGCAAGAGAACATGCAGCTTGAAGTAAATCAAATGTTGAGAACTTCTGGTGAACTGTGTAGATTGCTCAGTGAGCTCAACATTTCGAGTGAACACTTCACCCATCTTCAGGGGCAGGAAGCTAAAGCATAAGATAGGAAGAGTGTTAGACCAAGATTTTATAGGGAGCGAAAAAATTAGCCATTAGAATAATGGGTTAAGAGCATTAATTGAGTCAAAAAATATTAGAAAAATATATTAAAAATTTGGAAATAGAAATTAAATTTTTTTGAAATAATAATAGGTAAACGATCGTTGGGGAATTAAAGAAGGATTTATAATATTTAATTTAAAAATATTATTTGAACAAGGGAATTTAATTTAATTTAATTTTAATTTTAATTTAAATCAAGGTCTGAATATAATAAAATGAATGAAAAAAGGGGAATAGGGTGTTCAATGAATATTTATAGAAAAGGGTCTAAATTTAAAATAATAATAATAAGAGGGGGGTAAGTGAAATGGGAATTTAACAAAGATTCATTTAGAATTATATAAATTTACGAGATGAGGTCGGAAGATTGGAATGGCTGATCAATAATTAAATTATTAAATTGATTAATGAGATTGCTAAATTACAAATATTAATAGAATCTTTAAAATAAAATGAACATAAAAATTAAGAATAAAAATAAGCATATCAATAAATAAATAAATAGAGTATTAGGGAGGAAAAAGGCCCATTAAGAAATTATCAAAGGAAGGCTAAAGAATGGATTGAAAAGAATTAAAGACGGAAGAGGAAAGACATGAAAGTGGGAGATGAGAGGAGAGAAAGAAACGATATAGTGGGAGGCGAGGGAAGGGAATTTAGGGTCGTTTAGAAGACAAATAATGAATGGTGGGCTTCCAAGATCGGCTTAAATGATACCCGTCATCGCGATTAAAGTTATTGGGATGCTTCTCAATTTCGAGGGCTTCCCTAATGATCCGGTTGGAATGGAAAGGGAAAGGAGTGAGGATTTTAGATTTATCAAAGCAGATGAGATGGCTAGTAGAGTGGGAATGCTCAGCTATGGCCGATTTGGCTACATGGTTATGGTAGGTGTTTTCCATGTGTTCTTTCAGCCGGGTTTTAAAGGATCTGCCAATTTGTCCTATGTAGGACTTACCACAAGAGCAGGGGATCTCATATACGCCGAAGCAAGACAGGGGGTCTTTTTTGTCCTTGGCAGACCTGAAGAGCTAGTTCAAGGTTTGATGGGGTTTAAAGAAGGTTTTGATGTTAATTTTAGCTTACTGCCCCTAAAGATGGGTGAAGTGTTCACTCAAAACGTCGGGCTCACTGAGAAATCTACACATTTCACCAGAAGTTCTCAACATTATATTTATGACGATGGAAATGTCCATTCTCTAATTAAATTAAATCAATTTATGCTCAGTAAAACTAAGGTAGATTTGGTGGGAAATGATGATAAAGGTAAGGTTGTCGTAGATGTTTATCATTTTGACGATAGGGATGTTCAAGTACAGCCAAGGAGGCCAAGAACGAGAGGATTAATAAGGCAGAAAGAGCAAGGAAGTGAACCATCTTCTCCCCTATGTCAACAAGACTTTGATGACATGATTGTAGCTGAGATTGAATAAGACAAAGAGTTTCGGCTTGGCAGGGTTAATGAACACTTGGATATTCTCTTGAAGAAGGCCAACAAAAACACCAAACTTCATAAACACATGGCAAGGCATTACTTCACTAGGAACCATATTTGTAGAATTAGGGTTACAATTTTGAAAAAGAAGCTGAAGAAAACCCTAATCAAGCTAAAGAAGAGATACAACCTTGACATGCTTGTCGATGCATCATTATTGCATAATCCATCACTCAGAATACAAAAGGAAGAAGTATGTGACAAATTTCGTGAATTTTGGGCAAAATTTGAAGTTTTTGGAATTTTTGGCAATTTTGAAAAATTAATGATGCGCAGAAGTGCAACGAGCTCATGCTGCGCTTCTTCTCAAAGCCTTCAAATGAGGTCAAATTTACATGGTTGAATATATATTGACTAGTACATCATGAATATGTGCCTCCTTTTCCATGTTAGCTCATCATTTAGAAGAAAAAGTAAAAAAAGAGGTCAAAATTCATGTTTTTGCCTCCTTTTTAGCCCCCTCGCTGCGATTCAGGAGTAGTTGTGGAAAAATCAATTTTTAGGTACCTTAGAGAAGGATTTTTGCAGTTTTTCAAGTTGAGATGGCTCATAGACATCCTGAGGTATCTTCAGCAACCTTCAGTTCAACAAAATGATCAATTTAAGCCGCTCAAATAGCCTTCAAAGCAGCACATCGTGCTTCTATCTCTCACATTGTGCTTCTGTCAGGAAGTTGATTTTTTTAGTTTTATCAGTCAAGGTCGACTTTTCATGATGTAATTTGTCTTCTTGGGTTTTCACATGATGTAATTAGTTGTAATGGAGCTGGTAAATGTAAAATTGATATAAATTCATAGTCTTTTATTGTAAAGAGTTAGATCTAAAGAATGGAGGATTTAAATCGTTCTAATAGCAGTGCCTTCAACTCTAGTATAAGAGTTAGCACCAAAATTCCCATTGGCCATAGTAGTGCTTGTTATCTCTTTTACTACTTCTGCCACTAAATCTTCCACTTCAGCAGTTCAATAGTCATATGAGGCTAGCAAACTCATTAAAGCCATGGAGGACATGTCCATACAGAATAATGAGATAAACATATTGAAAGAGAAAATCAAGAACCTTGAATATGCCAAGAAATTAGCACAGATAAATGCTAAAACAGAGGAACAAAATACTAAAAGGTTAAGTGAACAACTAAAAAAGGTAGAAGTAGAGTTGACCTTGAAAGATCCCATGGCATACATTAAAAATCAATTATGGTCTAGTATCATTGAATCAGTCAATGATACTTGGCCATCCATTCAAGTGATTTATGAACAGAAGGATTCGCTCAAAGTAGCCAAAGAATAAATATTGAAGACAAGAAGAGCTAGGTACCAAGCCTCAAGAAGCCTTAGAAATAATCAAGTTTCTTAATACTAAAAACAAGCAAGAATTGGATGAAGTAGGAATAACTGATAGGACTGAAACAATTCTTGAGGTAAGAAAATTAATCTCAAAGAAAAAATTGATGAAACAGTTGGAAGATGTTGAGATTCAACAAGATGATGAGCTTAGTGAAAAGGGTCGCCTTCACTAAGTGGGCCCACAGGCTATTTTTGGCACAAGTCTATTTTTAGACTATATCTATTTTTAGACATGATGATCATATTTCAGAAGTTTCAGGCTATTTTTGGATGGTTGATCAAGTTGGAAAAATAGATGAAATTCAATTTTTAGAATATTGGGCGAAGTCTATTTATAGATCGTCAATCTAAAAATAGATGCATGTCGATTATTATTAGCTCTTAATAATAATCAGACTCTAAACAGCAACATATTCTCTTGGAGCACTTCAGTTCAGTGCACAGATGTGGCACAGCAGCTGACAGAAGGAATTACGCTATTCCTGAAGGTTTACTGGAGCTATTGCATGGAGGACTCAGTTATAACTCAAGTGGCAGAGTTATGACACAATTGGAAGAAGTAGTTATGGAGTTGTATTTAGTTTAACTCAGTTAGACTCAGTTGAGCTAGTTGTATCTAGTCTAACTGATTGATACACTAGTGAGAGTGGAGTGAATTAACTAGTTAATTAATTCACAAATAATAACTCATTAATCAACTGAACAATACAACAGTCAACTACAGTGCATGGCAGTTTCAGTGGAGACCAGTGGAGAGATAGGTGAAAGGGCAAGATAGACTATCTGTTGTGACTATTAGTGATGCATTGATTGCATCCAACACACAGTGGAGATGCCAATGAGGATTGCGCAATCAATCCAAGAGTAATTCGAATTCATTTAGAGCTATTCTTCAGCAGAGATTGCGCAGTGGAGGCAAGCTAGCAAATGGCAAAGATCGGTGCATGGATTTGCAAGATTAGGCCTGTATAGTGTATGACAATTGTACTGTAATGAGAGCTTGTGATAAGCTTTGTATGTCTGTATGAGATTTTCATATGATCTCCATGTTACTTAATATATATTTGGGGTTTTCAGCTTCAGGCTTTCCCAGTTAAAAACCGTGTTATGTGCAATTGATAATTTTTGTTTATGCTTCACATGTGTGTGCAATTAATTTTTCCGCAAAAGATTAACAAGTGGAATTGATTCAGTATTTTGCATAAATTTAAATAGTGTGATATCAGGTGAATCAAGGACATATGCATGCTTAGTGCATATAATTTCTACATGGTATTAGAGCATTGTTGATTGAATATTGCAATTTTGAAGTGAGTTTGTGCTGGTGGACAATTCGAATTTGCTACAGAAGATTCTTGGTGCAAAAATTGAGTATACATTGAAATGTCTTTCAACGGGTTGAGATTGGAGTATGCCCTTGATGGGAGCTCAAATTACATAGCCTAGAAGGATAGGATGGAGGCGGTGCTCGAGGATAATGGGCTGAAGGAGTTCATCGATAGCAATGTTCCTAAGCCGGGATCTAGCGATGCTGCATTACTTGATGCATGGCAAAAGAAGATTGCAAAGACGAGGAGGATTATGTTGGAAGGTGTGAAGGACCATATTGTGTCCAGCCTTCATGGGAAAGCCACTCCATTATTAATGTGGAAGGCTTTGACAGATTTGTTCCAAAGCAGAAGTGACCAGAGGAAGTTGGCGCTTAAAGACAAGCTCAGAAAAATAAAAATGAAGAAAGGCGACAGTATTCAAAAATACCTCATGAAGTTTGTCCACTACAAGGATGAGCTGGGAAGTGTGGGGGTTACTGTTGATGTAGAAGAATTGGTGATCTTAGCTCTCCTTGGGCTTCCGAAGAGTTGGCATCGCTACGAAGACTCTGTCAATGGACGGGAGAAACTGCTAGGATGGGAGCGACTTTGGTCGGATCTTGTGCAGGAGGAGATAAGGCAAGGTACCAGGGATGGATCTTCATCGAAGAATCAAGATGAAGAAAATTGTGCTTTGGCTACCAAAGCAAGGAAAGGGAAGGGGAAGAAAAATCCTTCTAAATCTGGTGCGAAAGGCAAGAAGCAGGACTTGTCCAAAGTGAAGTGTTTTCATTGTCACGAGCATGGACATTTCGCCACTAACTATCCATAGAAGAAGAATAATGCTGGTGTCGCTAGATCCGTGTTCGGAGAGCATGCCTCCAGCCCCAATTTGAGCCCGGATTTTTCCTACCTGACGCTTGGTTTCGAGCCATGATGGGACTTGCATTTCGATAGTGAGTGTCTTCCATATGACGAGACAAAGAGTTGTTTAGGTGATCGGAGGAGGAAGGACCCTCCGCAGATGCATATACAGATGGGTGACGATGGCCTGGTCACAGATCAGTATCAAATCATCACCTCAGAGGGAGGTCCCGTAACTATCTTTAAGGAAGATCATCGTGGCCGTCCAGGTCTAAAGAAGAACTTGGTCTCTGGCCGTACGTCGGAAGACAAGAGGTTATGATGTTGTTTTCAGTGAGGTAAAATCCTTCCTTCGACATAAAACAACGAGTCAAACCAAGAAGATAAGGATTCAAATTAAGAATCTCTACAAGCTAGAGGTAGATGGCTGTGCTGAAATGGTGGGCAAAGCAGAAGAAGTGGTGAGCCAGGATGAGGGCAAATTAAGGCACAGGAGATTGGGCCATCTTCACCATGGCGCTTTGAAAATTTTGTAGTAAATTTCTACTGGACTTCCCAAGGGTAATCTTACGCAGTCACATCAGTGCAAAAGATGTACAATGGGTAAGTTTGTGAAGACCACCTTTCATGAGAAGGATAACCGTGCTTCGATGATCTTAGAGAGAATTCACACAGATGTGTGTGGACCATTCTCGGTTGCTTCAACAGCGAAACACAAGTATTATGTGATATTTGTTGATGAATTTTCTCGTAGATGTTGGATCTTCTTCATGTAGAAGAAGAGTGAAACGTTCTCAAAGCTTTGTGAGTTCAAGGCATTGGTGGAGAAGGAGTCGGGGAGGCAGGTGAAAGCTCTATGGAGCGATAATGGTGGTGAATACATCTCGGGCGAATTCAAAGACTTCTATATAAAAGAAGGAGTTCGAAGAGAACTCATAGCGCCTCATAACCCACAACAGAATGGCGTCGCAGAGAGAAAGAACAAAACAATCGTGGGTGTTGCACGAGCGATGCTGCGTGACTAGGGCCTACCAATGCACTTGTGGGCGGAAGCATGCAACACTTAGGTTTATGTTCAAAATCGTTGTCCTCATAGATTACTTGGCATGAGTACACCCGAGGAAGATTTTTCTAGTAAGAAGCCTGATATTTCTCATTTGAAGATTTTTGGCTCACCTGTTTACATTCATGTGACGAAGGATGCCAGGAAGAAGCTGGAGCTGACTGCAGAAGTTGGGATATTTTTGGGGTACACAGAAACACCCCATAACTATCGTGTGTATTTTCCAAACAGTCGGATGACTGTTATGTGACAGGATATAAAATTCAATGAGGTGAAAGCCATGCAGTTGTCGCTTGAGAGGGAGCTACACTTGCATGCGAAGGAGGAACTTCTTGTTCCCAAAGATGAGCCTCTGAATGTGGATCAGCCATAGGAGGAGATTCATGGAGTGGAGGAGTCCACTCATTAGAACCAAACATCAGACGAGGCAGGAAGCGTACCACAGAAGCTGAGAGACTGAAGGTGGATGCGGCACAGAATGTAGGAGTTCCTACATCACAGCGCAGACAGAGACAGTCACCTGATCGATATACTAGATACATGGCTCTTATGAGCAAGTGTATTGTGACAGAGCCATCTTCTTTTGAAGAAGCAGCGCAGGAGCCCACATGGGTAGATGCCATGGTGGAGGAGTATGACTCTATTGTCAGAAACAGTGCTTGGGAGATTGTTCCAAGGCCGGTGGGAAAATCATTTGTAGGATCAAGATGGATCTACAAGGTAAAGAAAGATGTTGATGGGAGCGTCGAGAATTATAAGGCAAGATTTTTGGCCCGAGGCTTCTCACAGATTGAGGGGATTGACTATGAAGAAACCTTTGCACCTGTCGCATGGTATTTTTCCATACGGACCATCCTTGCTCTCTCAGCGCAGATGGGTTGGCACATTCATCAGATGGATGTGAAGACTGTGCTCCTTAATGGGATCATTGAGGAAGAGGTGTACATTGAGCAGCCTGAAGGATTTGAGATCTTCAGCAGCGATTCGCATGTGTGCAGACTCAAAAGAGCATTGTATGGGATGAAACAAGCACCCCGTGCTTGGTACACTCAGATCGACAGCTATTTCACTGGACTTGGCTTCACCAAGAGTGAGGCGGATGCAAACCTATACTAGATTGTGGTTGAGGGTAAGCTTTTGATCATTGTACTTTATGTTGATGATTTGATACTAACAACTGATGAGCAGTTGATACACTCATGCAAGGTTGATCTTGCAAAGGAGTTTGAGATGAAGGATATGGGCCTCCTTCATTATTTCCTTGGATTGGAAATATGGCAGCGGGAAGGTGAAATGTTTGTGTCTCAAGGCAAGTATGCCCGGGAGATACTGGAGAAGTTTCACATGCAAGGTTGCAAGCCTATCGACACTCCTCTTCCAGGAAATTGGAATAAATAGGATGCTACATCGGCACAGGTAGTGGATGCCACTGTTTATCGACAGTTGGTGGGTTCGCTCATGTATTTAGTCAA
Source organism: Pinus albicaulis (assembly GCA_034641835.2). Taxonomy (NCBI): domain Eukaryota; kingdom Viridiplantae; phylum Streptophyta; class Pinopsida; order Pinales; family Pinaceae; genus Pinus; species Pinus albicaulis. The sequence goes on from CM076582.1 coordinate 373,954,208, forward strand.
TACAAGACTGGACATATGCTATGCGGTGAACTAGCTTTCACAAGGGATGGTTAAGCCTACCAAGCTCTTTTGGAAGGTGGGCAAGCATGTCCTGAGATATCTCAGGGGCACATCTGAGTATGATTTATGGTACAGACAGACGGATGAGGTGAAGTTGCATGGCTTCACGGATGCAGATTGGGCAGGAAGCCCAACAGACAAAAAGAGCACATCAGGAGGAATTTTCAGTATCAGATCTACGATAGTTTCTTGGTACAGCAGGAAACAAAGATCTATGGCACTCAGTTCACCGGAAGCAAAATACATGGCAGCAATTTTAGCTGCATGTGAGGCTATCTGGATGAGGAAGATTTTGTTTGGTTTGTTCGGTTCACATTTAGATCCCACGGTGATTCATTGTGATAATCATAGTTGCATTAAACTCTCGGTTAATCCTGTGTTTCATGATAGATCTAAACATATTGATATCCAGTATCATCATATCAGAGATTGTGTGCAGCGGAAGATTGTGTTGCTTCAGTACATTCCCACGGAGTATCAGGATGCAGATATTCTGACGAAGGCGCTCACTAGGAGCAAATTCGAATACCATAGAGGCAGGATTAGGGTGAAGGATAATCCCTATCTTGTTGAGAGGGAGTGTTGAGATTGAACAAGATGATGAGCTTAGTGAAAAGAGTCGCCTTCACTAAGTGGGCCTGCAGGCTATTTTTGGCACAAGTCTATTTTTAGACTATGTCTATTTTTAGACATGATGATCATATTTCAGAAGTTGCAGGATGCTATTTGTGGATGGTTGATCAAGTTGGAAAAATAGATGAAATTATATTTTTAGAATATTGGGCGAAGTTTATTTATAGATCGCTGATCTAAAAATAGATGCATGTCGATTATTATTAGCTCTTAATAATAATCAAACACTAAACAACAACTTATTCTTGGATACCTTCATTTTAGTCACATATATGTGGGTACAGCCACTCACTTGGCTTATTACACTTATTTCCCCGAGAGCACCGGTTTACTAGAGTTATTGCATGGAGGATTCAGTTAGAACTGAAGTGGAAAAGTTATGACAGAGTTGGAAGAGTAGTTCATGGAGTTGTTATTCAGTTTAACTCAGTTATTGGAGTTAAACTCAGTTGAACTAGTTGTATCTAGTCTAACTGAATGATACACTAGTGAGAGAAGAGTGAATTAATTAGTTAATTAATTCACAAATAATAACCCATTAATCAACTAAACAAATACAGCAGTTAACTACAGTGCATGTCAGTTCCAGTGGAGACACACTGGAGAGATAGGTGAAAGGGCAAGATAGACTATATGTTGTGACTATAGTGATGCATTGATTGCATCACACACACATTGGAGTTTCCAATGAGGATTGCGTAGTCAATCCAAGAGTAATTCAAATTCATTCAGAGCTATTCTTCAGCAGAGATTGCGCAGTGGAGGCAGGCTAGCAGGTGGCATAGATCGGTGCATGGATTTGCAAGATTAGGCCTGATTAGTGTATGACGATTGTACTGTACTGAGAGCTTGTGATAAGCTTTGTATGTTTGTATGAGATTGTCATATGATCTCAATGTTACATAATATATAGTTGGGGTTTTCAGCTTCAGTATTTCCTGGTTAAAAACTATGTTATGTGCGATTGAATATTTTTGTTTATGCTTCACATGTGTGTGCAATTAATTTTTCCGCAAAATATTAACAAGTGGAATTGATTCAAGATTTTGCATAAATTCTTGTAAATAGTGGAGATACAGAATCAATCCCACATGCATGCTTAGTATATAATTTTCACAAAAGAAAAGTGTCAAAATATGGACATGGCCATCACTAGATTCATGGTTAAGTTTGACACTTTAAGACAAAAAGGTCTTCCAAATATTCTTGTTATCAATGATAAACTGATGAAACAAGAAGATTACAATAACAAGATAAGGTAATTTTTCAAATAAGAGGTGAGTAAATCAGATTGGCAAGGAATTCCAACAGGTAAAGTGTTGCGTAAAAGCATTGAAAACTTGTTTTATTTACAACAAGAGATAAAACACCTCTTTGTGGTCAAGCCAACTTTTGTAAGGTACACTGAAGCAAACAATAATTTCAGGAAACTCACAAATATTAAATTACCAAAGGCAGAGTTTTAGCAGAAGCTCATAGATTTTCTATAAAATATAGTTTGCAGTGAAAAAAAATGAAAACAAAGTGTTGTTTTTTACACAGTAAAAACATATTTTTGGCATTAAAGCCGTCAAAATCAGCATGGTTAAAGTGTATCAAGATAAAGAGTATCGGTTGTTAAAGAGTATCAGGTGAAAGATAAATTTTTAAAACATATTGAAGATCAATTTCCAGCGTGAGGGACACCTCTACTAGCCATCTGCACCCAAATCTAAACATCATTACTATTTAATTTGAATAAATAGGACAACTTGCAATTTGTTAAGCAGCTATCACTATCTTTTTGTAATAAGATATTTTATTTTCCAAAAAACATTCCTAGGATTGTTCTAGGATATTTTGTACTATTTTTTATATAAATACCTCATCATTTGAAGTATTAGGGGGGATAATTGTTGAATATTTCTATAGATGTTATAGTCTGAACCTAAGGGTTTTTTGTATCAAGCTCAAGTCAGAAGACTGGATTTAAAGGAATAAAGCATCATATTACTAGATTCATGGGTTGGGCCACTAAATTGAAGTATTCCCTTTTGTCATTTTTCAATTTTCTCATGTTTTTCATCCATTCATAAATGTGTTCTAAATTTTAATGTGAAATCAGGAATTGTTATATCAGAATTTGTTAAAAGCACTCTATGATTGACTGGTTTTCATTTAAATGTTTTCTGCTGACATCTAGACTATGGAACCCTTAATTTCTCCCTAATTTCGATTGACCCTTGCCTTTTCACTCCATATCTAGATCAAAGAATTCTTAATTGCTCTTTATCCCGATTAAAGCCATTTCACCATCAGCCTTTGAAGATCTGAAGTGACTCTACTATCTTGCCCTTTAAAAAATTGACTTTAGACCTTGATCCTGATCTTTTTTCTTGACACATTGACTCCATCTACCCAATGGATTATAGATTCAAAGCTATCCATCTCATTAGGTGATTTTCCCACCAAAACAAATCAAAACCCCAAAACCAATTTTCCATATATAACTAGCCTAAAATCAAACATAAAAACACAGTTAAATCTTATAGAGAGAGCCTTCTCTGAGCCTTAGGAAGGCTAGATCCTAAATCTTAAAATTAGGTTCGTGGTTACCTCTAATATTATTTAAACTATAAATCAAAAATCTCACAACTTTGGGAATTATTAGAGTGATAACATACTGGCGACCATACTGGGGAAATAACCAATCCTCAGTTTTAAAATAGATCTTAAAGGAAATCTTTTCATTATCTTTTCACCTTAAGACTGTTTTAATAAGTTGTGAGTATATTTTCATAAATAATTGTAATTCTGGCTTCCAGAAAAGTCTACTATACCAGGTCAAATCTAGATCCACAACCTGTTGTCATAGTAGATAATCCTGACAAAATTGGAAAAAAGAATAAAAAAGTAGAGGATTTAGGTAATAAAGTTTCCTTAGTTAGAGTAAATTCCCTTCCAAAAAATTTATCAAGTATAAAAGACATAGAATTTGATTTAATATTTTAACATTATTTATTCAGAAACAAATCAGAAAGTGACTTAAATAGTACTGTTATAGATCTTGATTTTATTTCATTTCTTGAAACTAAGCAGAAAATTGTTTCAGTAGATTTTTAATCAAAGATTTTTGAGGTTTATGATAAGCTTGATGCAATAAATGCTACTGTAATTAAGGAAATAGATGAAGCTATTTTTCAACATTCAGTTGAATTAAGTGCTTTATCAGCTTATACCCCTAAGCCCTCTACCATTCATTTAGATACTAGCCTTTTAGAATCTCAAGGTTCGTCTCTATTTACCACCACATCATCCATTATCTCCACCACACTTCATTCGATAGATCCATTTGTTCATAAACAACCATTCCAACGTAGAGTATTATTTCCATCCTCCACCATCGCAAGTCCATCCACTAGTTTCCCTTCTACATTTTCAAATACACCATTCTCATTCCCAAGCACCTGTTCATATTTCCCAACTTCATCTTTTAGTTTTTCAACTACTTTTTCCAGTACATCTTCTTATATTCCAATCTCATCTGAAATTTTTTTAACTACATCAGCAAGTACTTCTAGATATTTTCCAAGTACAGCCAACCTACCTCCTAGCCAAGCTAGAATTCAAGCTATGGCTGCCAGATATGCTCCCTTGGTCCTACCAGCACAATTACATGACATGCCCCAAGACTATCAAAACAAAATACCTCAATTTGATGGGACTACTCAATACACTGCCCAACAGCATGTTAATAAGATGACAAGCTATTTTGAACTTCATGAAATAGATGATGTCGATGTCCAAATGAGACTCTTTGCCCAAACATTAACTGGTGAGGTGAAAAAGTGGTTTAGACGTTTAAATGCTGGTAGTATGCTGATTTAGAAAATTTTCATAGATTATTTATTAATAAATGGGAAAAGAAGAAAAATCCACTACAAATCTTATCTGAATTTGAAAGCATAAAAAGAGCACCAAATGAAACAGTCCAAGATTATTGTACTAGATACAAAGACATTTATAATTCAATTCCTGCTAATCTTAAACCTCCTCCAGATTCTGTTCTTCTCAAATTCCCTAGTGCATTTGATACAAACATAGCCTATCAATTGAGAGAGAGAATCCTGAAACTTTAGAGCAGATGCAAAGTAATGCTATTAGTGTAGAGGCAAATTTGTTGGCTATAAAAGCTAGATTAAGGAATGAAAGAAGAGTAACAATAAAAGAAGAAGCTTCTAGTTCAGATTTAAAAATAGATCAATTAGCAAAAACACTAGAGAGAGTGATGGATATGTTAGATAATATGGAAAGGAAGCCACAACGGGATAACCAGCAACAAATTAGGAATCCAAATTTTAGGAAAAACACTGATACTAGAAAATCTAGAGAATCAACACTTGACCAAAAAATAAGACCACCTTTCCAAGAGAACTATGCTGAAATTTCTCATTAAAATGAAGATGATGAAGACACCATAAATCTAATGGGTATTAATGAAGATAGCACTATTTTTCTTACACAAGAAGAACATGAGTTATATGAATTACAACAATTACAATTAGATTCTGGTGAGTCATTACAAGCAAGGTTATGAGTTTTCTATCAATGAAGTACATAAGAAATATAACCTTAGAAGCAAGAAAAACATAGAGCCTTCTACTAAGAAATATGTCAAAACACAAACAAAGAAAATAGAAGAGGTTCCCACTACTAAAGTTCTACAAATTCTCCCTAGGGAAAACAAGCAAAACTCTAATTCAACCCAAAAAGATTTAAGTCCTAAAATTTCACCTAGTCCCAAAATTGTTGACATAACAGAGGATGTTGTCCAAACATCAATAGATTTACAAAAATATGTTGCTGTAAAGACAACTAATTCAGCTAAAACATCAATTTTAGAAACCAAAACAACTACTGTCGATCCAAAATCAGCTGATCCAAAAGCTACCACTGCTAAAACAACTTCTGAACATACAAAATCTGCAAAAACATTTAATGCTTCTCAAACTATTCCTGAAAAGAATAAAAAATAGTAAGACAACAGAAACACAAACAGAAAACAAGAAAATAGTTGTAGAAAAAGAAGATAAACCATCCCAAATTACAGTCACAAAAGAAGAGATAATTCGGCTAGGAAAATCACAAGCTCCATTTAATATCCAAGCTAAAATTGCCAAATTAAAAATACCAAATCTTTTGACAGAATTGGTAAAACATGAACTATATAAAACCCCTATCACTGAAACTTTAAATATGAATGATGGAGAAGATTCAGTAAACTTCAGTGATGATCAACCTGAATTAATTTTTGGTCTTGATGTTAATCGAAAACACCAAGATGGAGCAGTCCCACCATTTTACATTAGCTTAACTATTCATGATAAAATATTACATAATGAAATGCTAGGTTCAAGGGCTTCACACAATTTAATGCCTAAAGCAATAATGGAAACCCTAAATTTAGATATCACTAGGCCTTACAAAGATCTCTTCTCATTTGATTCTAGCAAAGTGAAATGTTTAGGTTTGATTAAAGATTTATGTGCTACTTTAGTTCAATATCCTGGAAAAAGCATAGTTGTGGAAATTGTAGTAGCTGACATCCCTGCAAAGTACGGAATGCTCTTATCTCGCTCATGGGGAGCTAAATTACAGGGATCTCTACAACTTGATATGTCTTATGCAATAATATCAGTTTTTGGCCAACCAAAGAAACTTTATAGAGAAACATTGATGAAATATATGGTTAGTAGTGTAGAAAGAAAAATAAATAATCCTATCTACACTACACCTAATGACATGGATTCATTCATTTTATGAAACTCTAAAACTGATATTGAAAATAAAATTGAACTAAAAGAGAAAAACAAAGCACCAGACAGTGAAAATATCTTTCATGAATCATTATGACACCTAGATTTTGATGGTTCAGTCAATAAATTAGGAGCAGGAGCTGGAGTTTGGATACATTATATGGAAAACAATCATGCAGAAGGTCATGCTTTTAGACTTAATTTCAAATGTACAAATAACATGGCTGAATATGAAGCTCTTGTTTTAGGACTGCAGATTGTTAGGAATTTAGGAGGTAAAAGAATGTCAATTATGGGAGACTCAAAGTTAATTGTGAAACAGATAACTGGAGAATATTCTGTTTATAATGCAAGATTAAGCCGATATACAGATATTGTTTTAGATTTAATTAAGGAATTGTTAGAATGTGATTTTTCTGCTATACCAAGAAAACACAACATACAGGCTCACTGCTTAGCAACTTTTGCTAGTACCAGTAATCTGCCATTTCAACCAAATCATAGATATACTGCAAAAGTAAAACACAGACCTATAATTCCAAAGAATCTTAAATATTGGTAATTTTTTTCACAAGATGAACAGATTTATCATTTCATGAACAATGAAGGTGAATTTCATAATTGTAATATAGACACAAATTGTACCATAGATCAAAACTTAGATAGTGAAATTGATTTAAATAGTGTAGATGTAAATAAATTAAATTTTGTTAAACCTACTAAATTTAGTCAATTAGACATAGATAACTTAGAAAAAGTAGAAATTGAAGAGATAGCAGATAATGAATCTGATATTTTGAACCTCAAAAATAACTTTTTACCAAAAGGATTAGCCCCTTTAGAAGATCTATTTGGCTCTAATGATGTTGCAAGAAAACCTAATATGGGGCCACTAAGATCTGATATTAAGGAATGTAATATAGGTATAGAGTTAAAACCTAAGATGATTAAACTTTCAAAAGCTTTACCTCACGAAGAAAAAGAAAAATACATATCTCTTTTTAAGGAATTTCAGGATGTATTTGCTTGGAGTTATGAGGACTTAAAATCCCATGACACTAGCATAATACAACATAAAATACCTATAAAAGAAGACCAAAACCCTTTTAAACAAAAGCTAAGAAGGATCAATCATGTTTTGATGCCTTTAATTGAGAAAGAGGTAAAAAGAATGTATGATGCCCAAATAATTGCACCAATCAGATATTTTGATTGGGTTTCTAATCTAGTTCCCACTAGGAAAAAGACAAGAGAAATTAGATTATGTGTTGATTGCATAAATTTAAATAAAGTGTCCTTAAAAGACAATTACCCTTTACCAAAGATGGATCACATTTTACAGAGGGTGGTTGGTTCTTCCATAATTTCATTGTTAGATGGATTCTCTGGATATAACCAGATTCTGGTCCAACCAAAAGACCAAGCCAAAACTATTTTTACTACTCCATGGGGCACTTTTATGTATGTAAAATGCCTTTTGGGTTAATGAATGCAGGAGCCACCTTTCAAAGAGCTATGGATATAGCCTTTGCTAAGGAAATTCATTAATTCCTAGTGATTTATTTAGATGACATTACTGTATTTTCAAAGATTGATTATGAACATTTGGATCATCTTAGACAAGTCTTTCTTAAATGCAGGAAATTTGGCATCTCTCTAGACCCTAAGAAGATTTTATTTGGATTGGAAGAAGGTAAATTAATAGGAAATATTATATCTAAGGACAGACCCAGCCAGAATAGAGGCAATTGTAAACATTAGTCCTCCTAGGAACATTAAATAATTACAAGCTTTTCTAGGTAAAATTAACTTCCTTAGAAGATTCATCTCAAATCTAGCTAAAATAATCAGAGAACTTAACAATATGCTAAAAAAATACTCAGTACTTAAATCGACTGTTGAGGCCAAGCAATCATTTGAATCTATTAAACAAGCCTTAACAAAAATACTAGTCCTTATAAGTCCTGACTTTAAGAAGGATTTCATTATTTTCTCCTTTGCTTCAGAACACACTATTGTTGCAGTTTCACTGCAGAAAAATGATCAAGGCTATGAGCAGCCCATTGCTTTCTTTAGAAAATCACTTAGAGATGTCACTTTAAAGTATAACATAATGGAAAAGCAGACCCTGGCTTTAGTAAAGGCCATCAAAGACTTTAGAGTGTACATTATTTATTCATATATCATTGCCTATGTTAAAAAGGCAGTTGTAAAGGACATTCTAACATAGAATGGGCCTGATGGAAAAAGAGGTAAGTGGATTGCCACAATTTTTGAATATGACATAGAAATCAAAACCACCAAACTCATAAAAGGTCAAGGTTTAGCCAAACTAATGGCTGAATCAAATTTTCATGCTTTAGATATTAATTTTATTGCCCAAATAGATGATCAGGAAAAGATGGTAACTCCAGAGATCAGTGACGCCTTTTCAGACTCACCATGGTATGCAGATATTTTATTCGTATTACTAAATTTAAAAGCCCCTCCTAGATTATCAAGAACAAAAGCTAGATTTTTAAAATTAAAGGCAGTAATATTTTGTAACATAGACAATGTACTATTTTGGAAATATCATGGTGGAATTTTATTGAATTTTTCACTGAAAGAATAAGTTGACAAAGTTTTAGAAGAATTTCATGCAGTTGACTATGGAGGACATCTTCACTGGAAGACTACTGCAAACAAAATCTTGAGAGCTAGTTTTTACTAGCCTACTTTTTTTGCAGATGTAAAAAAGTATGTGACCTCTTGTAAGAAGTGCCAAATATTTGAAGGAAAGAAAAAGTTGTTACCCCTGCCCTTAAAACCCATCTCAACAGAAATACCTTTTCAACAATAGGGTCTTGACTTCATTGGTGAAAATCACCCTCCATCCTCAGCCTAACATAAGTGGATTCTGACAGCCACTGACTATTTCACTAAGTGGATAGAAGCCATACCCTCTAGGCAAGCCACTAACACTGTCATAATCTCCTTTTTAGAAAACAATATACTCTCACGATTTGGATGCCCCCAAAAGATTATCACTGACAATGCAGTTGCATTCAAATCCAAAAAGATGATTGATTTCTACCATAAGTACCACATTACCCTTGGCCATTCTACTGCATATTACCCTCAAGGTAATGGCCTTGTTGAGTCTTCCAATAAAATCCTTGTGAACATCATCAAGAAATTACTAGAAGATAACAAGAAAACTTGGAACAAGAGGTTAATTAATGCCTTATGGGCAGATAGACTTACCACCAAAAAATATATTGGTACATCCCCTTACCAATTTTTTTATGGAATGGATGTTGTTTTTCCATCTTCCTTAGGAGTACCTGTAATGAAGATAATCCAAGAATTACAAGTTTATACCAATGACATACAAAGAAGGATTAACCAAACCACTCACTTACAACAAACAAGAGAAGAGATTTGTCTTAAGTCTCAAGTTATCCAAGATAAGATTAAGAATTTTTTTGACAAAAAGAGTAAAGAAGATGATTTCTACATTGGTGACAAAGTTCTAAAGTGGGATTCAAGGAGAGAAGAGAAAGGTAAACATGGGAAATTTGATTTTCTATGGAAAGGACCTTATGTTATTTATGGTTACAGAGGTAACAATGCTTTCTTTTCAAAAGAGATGGATGGATCAGATCTGCTAGGTGGACCTGTCAATGGCAGAATGTTGAAGCATTTTTACTCTTCAAAAATAACCAATAGTTAACTTTGTTTACTTTATTCATTGTACATAACATTGCAAATTTTAGATTGGATTAGATGTTTTCCTAACAAATTTGAAGCCCGAAGAGAAGGCCCTAAGCTTTGAAAGGTAAAATATCATAAGTATGAATAATTGCAGAGCTCAGACAACATTTACAAGACCAGCACAGTCAGAATATAAAGGCTACTAATCTCAAAGTTCTTGACATTTCACCAGGAAATTTTCCCCAGGTGGAGCCACTTTTAGGGTCTTATAATAATAGGATTCATAATTTTTGAATTAACTCTGATTAGTCTTGTAATATGTACATACCTTTCTTTCTGCAAGTTGTTTTCCCATATTAGAAAATAAAATAAAATAAAATGAAAAGAGGGTAAAAGTCCTAAAAGAAAAATCAAAGGACTTGAAAAGAAAAAATATAAAAGAATAGAAAAATGGACCCCAAACACACAAAAAAAGATAAGAATAAGACATGAAAGTGATGCAAGTCAAAATGCCACTACTAGTTACTTTTTATTGCAAAATAACTTATTATGTGCAGCTTGTTCAAAATGCCATAATCCATGATGAGTTAAATAGTTTAATCTTAACTTTTTCATGCTTTAAATTTCATGTTTATAGATAGAGAATAAAGATTTTTCCACAAAGTATAATCTTGGAAAATCAGTAGATAATTAGAGAATAAATGAGGAGCTCAACAGTTTAATCTGAGCCCTCGGATGAAATAAGGTTAGAATTAGATAGTTTTTTGTTTTTAAAAGAAAAATGGATCAGGGTTTGCAAGATCAAATGCACCCATGCAAATTAAGGAAAAAAATGATAGAATAAATTATGGGTAGGTAGAAAGAAGTTACACAAGGCATATATAAACATCATCTGGAAAATTACTAATTTCCCTCCCCACAATGTGCTACAGTACTAAAATCCTTCAGTTATAAAGGCTCAGAGCATTTATCTGACTTTTGTTGGGACCGAACCCAAGACTTAATGACTTATTGGCACTAAGTATTGGATTCCCTTCATTAAAGGCCTTTTCCCCTCATAAAAACCCTTTTCCTCAACATCACCCCTTTTCCTAAGATAAAATCTCTTTTCCTAAATTAAAACACCTTTTTTACTTAGGAAAAGTAAAAACCCCTTTAATTAATTCTCATTCCATTAGAAAAACCCACAAATGTGCTTTATCCTAAGTTTAAGTGTTAAATGATTATTGTTGGGCATCACAAATGAAGAAAACCCGCTTAAAAAATCATAATTTACACTTTACTTAGTGTATTTGTGTATTTCCACTCATATTAACATTAATTTATTTATTAACTCCCTATAACCCTTCCATCTTGTATTATATTAATTCATGTTTATATTAAATAGCCCAAACCCACATTATATGTTTATCCTATGTTTTATTTAAACCCACGTGACAATTACCTCGCTCCCCATAGGTTTAAACCATATGTTTTACATTAAAATCCGCCCTAATTTTTACATTACACATGGATATACTCCATTTGCTATGTAAAACGTTAAAATCCACCTATTCAGCCTATCCCCGTTAACAATAGAACTCTATGTTATAAGTATGTTTTAACGTATAAACATTGAACCCGCCGCATAAAACTTCTCGGGCCCCACGCCCATCTACCCCTCAGTTCCATCGCTTAATCTTGACCGTTCGCACTCCCTCCGCCTAATCCGACATCCCAAAAGCCATATCACAATTTCAATGGCGCAGTCGTTAAACAAATTTGGATTTGCGATATGAGCGTTTTTTACCTTCCCTCTCTCCTCCACGCATCCATTTTATATTGGATCGCATCCATTTAAGCAAAACCGTACACCGCCCAGCGGTAAACTGCTTCCACTTGAATTGAAGGATATTAAATGTGAATATTGTTCAAACCCAATTTTTTAATAAAAATAACAGATTTGCGCGTTAAAACCTTTTCTATTGTGTTTTCAGCTCACAAATTGTTTCCGACTGAAGAAAAGACATTGCCGACCTGTTTTCATGCACCAACAATAGAAATTTAGTCAAATTCACTTTTGCAGCCGCTCAGAGCTTCCAATTTGTGTTTTAAAGACTTCAACAAGCTTTTGAAAGCTTCCATACTCTCGCAAAACCCTTTTCGAGTCAAATACCTAAAATTATAGGTATTTTTCAAGACAAATACCAATCCTTCATCTAAAAATAAGCATACTCTTGAAATTGAACCTTTTAAAAGCATGTTTGCCTTAAAAGCACCCTTATTTCCTCATATATTCATCTCTGCTGCAAAACCCTGAGAAATTCAAAGTTACTAAAGACTATATTATTGTTTTTGAAGCAAAATTAAAGATAATTTGGCCATATGCAGATTATTAGAAGCCCTTTGAGTGATCAGAAATCTTTCCACAATATTTAAAAGCCCTTTGTGCATGAATTATATTGTTTTAGGGCTGTTTCATCAAAGAATTCTACAGTAAACCCTTGTCAAAGCTTTTCCTGAGTCTGTAAAAGGTTTAAAGATATATTTTTTAGTAGAATTGACAATTTGAGGCAGAAAAATCCAAAGTTTACCTGTTAAAATCCAAAAGAAACCTCTGACATACCAAAAGACCTTCTGTAAACAGTCTAATCTTACAGAAGTGTATTAAAAAAAAAACTAAAAAGCAGAGTTTTAAGATCAAGAGAGTTAAATTGTTAAAAACAAATATACCAATGGCCTTTAAAAGCACAATTGTCATCAATCCACTACAACTTCTTGTTGTAGATGTTGAACATACCCCTTTAGCTGATGTAGATTATAAAATTACTGATCCAGTAACTGAATTCAATCTTCTTGAGCTCCAATGTTGGAGCCAAGAAAAATCTTTGGACCAAGTAGATTAAGTGCAAATTTGGGAGTCTAATTTTCCCAAATATGTAGTTCCCCATACCCATCAGTGCCCTAAGGTCATTAGGCTGTGTCGAGCTCACTATTCTCCAGATCAAAGAGAAATTGCTAATGCTGAAAAAGAATTATTATTTACTATCACTGATGAATCCATAAACCAAATGCTTCATTTACAACCAGAGCCAAATGCAATCCCTTTGTTTATAGAAGCTCGTACAAAGTTTTATCTGGATTTAGACTTTCCTAAAAGATTTCAAATCTGTCAAACATTCATGCCCTCATATGTTAAAATCCCCAAGCTAAATCCTCCATATTCATCCTCCAAATTCCCAGAAGGATCAAGACATATTATTTCAATGTTGTCTTTTATCCTTGGTTACTTCACTGATGAACACACTGATGAATCTATACTTGGTTATTTTTCCATCTTTGTGCCTGGTCAGCCCCCTGCAGTCATTTATAACTTTGCTGAGTATATAGATGATAGTATCCATGAACAGCTTGTAAAACCTCCTACTGAAGGTGTATTTAGGTATACCTCTTTCCTCTTTCATATGTTCATCTACTTCCAGTCAGATAAATTCCCACTAGCCCTTCAAAAGATGGATGTAGAGGGAAATGAACAATCTATCATTTTCTGGACTTCCTTGATCAGAAAGGAGCCAACTGAGTTCACTTATGTAGATTTCACAAACTATTCACCCATTGGTAAATATGCTTACAAACAGTGTGCAACCAAGGATAAGTGATGAGATTAATAAGGTTTTACAGCTATCAGAACAGAGCAGAATAGGTGACTGGTATCTTTACCAAAATCACATTGAAGTGAGAGTTTATGGGTCAAACCCCTTGCCCTATAAATTTACAAAGTATTTACCAATGAGAGTGTTTTCCCTAGAATATATAAGACAAATTTTGTAAACTTTTTGGCTGCTAAAAAGAAAACTCAGTTTAAATTGAAAAATAAAGTGGGTCCTTTCATATGCAACAATAGGGAAGTAGGTGCAGAGGCAGAAAAACAGTTGCTAGAGTATAAACTTTGATTAAAGTTTCCTATGGAACTATGATCCTTATGGTATAATCAGTAAGATGAGGATAAAATGTAAATTAACCCCATATGTTCATGACAAGAAACCTGAAATTGAAAAGTTTTCAAACTAAGCTAAATGGTTGGAAAACACATTCATGGAATCTCTCAAGCAAGGTGATACTAGTCACACTTTGCAGACTCCAATTCAGGATGGCAAAAACATAAAGAGAATTAGAGAAGAAGGCTCATATATAGCTGAAACAACCACAGAAACCGGATTCAAGCTCAGGTACAATAAGAAACCAAAGATTAATCCAACAGACAAAGAAAAGGAAACAGTGGAAATTTTAGATGAAGAGAATCCAAAGAAAGATACTGTGACACACAGTAATAGAAAATGAGCAGCAACCTGCTACTTCCAACACACATATGATTCAGAACATAAAAGTGGGGAAGTGTCTTCATCACAGTAGGCAGAGGATAAAGAGATGGATATCAAAGAAAAGTATAAACAGATCAAGGCCAAAAATGGGGAGATCAAGAATGAAATCTATTTACAATATTTGAAGCAGACTCCAGGAAATCAAAATAGGCTACTTTCAACCTTTGATTATACAAATAATAAATTTCTAATGTCAGTTCTTCAACCTACGGTGCCAACACCTAAAAAAACAACAGATTATAAGAAGATTGACTTTGAGGTACCAGTCCAAGACATTCATCCCTTGGACTAGTTTGAATTCCACAAGCAAAGCTCAAAAATGCTATATTCTACCATGACCACAAAAGCAATGAGTGTCCAAAAGCTCCAGAATACTTTAACAAACATGAAAGATCAACTTAAGGTTGAAAAAGCTTCTTCATATGCTAAAGACACCATAATTAAGTCTTTAGAAGAATTGGTGATAGAAGTGGGGTATGACCCTTCTAATGTGAAAGCTGCAAAAGAATTAGTAAAAAAGAAAAATTTTGATATTGCAGCACTCAGAAAACAATTAAAGCTACCTCCTACAGAGCATCCACAAGCTAAGGAGATTGTATAGGAAGCAAACCAAAAGGATGATATGATGAGTCTCATATTACATATGACAGCACAAATCAAGGAGATGGAAATTGAGATGGACAAGCTAGTCCAAGAAAAAGAAGCTGCAAAGACACAAAATGTCCCTCCTACAGTCATTCCCATGGTGACAACAACAGTGCCTTCAACTCTAGTAGAAGAGTTAGCACCAAAAGTATCATTGGCCACAACAGTGTCAGTTACCTCTTCTACTACTTCTGCTACTAAATCTTCCACTTCAGTAGTTCAACAGTCGGATGAGGCCAACAAACTCATTAAAGCCATGGAGGACATGTCCATACAGAATAATGAGATAAAAATATTGAAAGAGAAAATAAATAACCTTTAATATGCCAAGAAATTATCACAAATAAATGCTAAAACAGAGGAACAAAAGACTAAAAGTTTAAGTGAACAACTAAAAAAGGTAGAAGCAGATTTGACCTTGAAAGATCCCATGGAATACATTAAAAATCAATTATGGTCAAATATCATTGAATCAGTCAATGATACTTGGCCATCCATTCAAGTGATTTATGAAGAGAAGGATTTGCTCAAAGCAGCCAAAGAAGAAATATTGAAGACCAAAGAAGAGCTAGGTACCAAGCCTGAAGAAGCCTTAGAAATAATCAAGTTTCTCAATACTAAAAACAAGCAAGAATTGGATGAAATAGGAATAAATGACAGGACTGAAGCAATTCTTGAGGTAAGAAAAGTATTTTCAAAGAAAAATTTGATGAAACAGTTGGAAGAAAAGTGTCAAAATATGGATATAGCCATCACTAGATTCATGGTTAAGTTTGACACTTTGAGGAAAAAGGGCCTGCCAAATATTTTTGTTATCAATGATAAACTAATGAAGCAAGAATATTACAATACAAAGATAAGATAATTTGCCAAAGAACAAGTGAACAAGTCATATTGGCAAGGAATTCCAACAGGTAAAGTGTTGCACAAGAGCATTGAAAGTTTTTTTTATTTACAACATGAGATAAAACACCTCTTTGTGATCAATCCAACTTTTGTAAGGTACACTGAAGCAAATGAGAATTTCAGGAAACTTACGAAGATTAAATTACCAGAGGCAGAGTTTTGGCAGAAGCTCACACATTTACTATAAAAGACAGTTTGCCAGTAAAAGAGGAAGAAAAACAGAGTTGTTGTTTTTACACAGTAAAACAGATTTTAACACAGTGAATCAGTCAAAATCAGAGGTTAAAGTGTGTCAGGGGTTAAAGTGTATCAAGATAAAGAGTATCAGGTGAAAGATAAAGTTTTTAAACAGATTGAAGATCAATTTCCAGCGTGAGGAACACCTTTACTAGCCAGCTGCACCCAAGTCCAAACAACAATACTAATTAATTTGAATAAATAGGACAGCTTGCAATTTGTTAAGCAGTTGTCACTATCTTTTTGTAATAAGATATTTTATTTTCCAAAAAACATTCCTAGGATTGTTCTAGGATATTTTTTACTATTTTGTGTATAAATACTTCATCATTTGAAGTATTAGGAGGGGTAATTGCTGAAGATTTATATAGTTGTTATAATCTAAACCTAAGGGTTTTTTGTATCAAGCTCAAGTCAGAAGACTGGATTTCAAGAAATAAAGCATCATATTACTGGATTCATGTGTTGGGCCAGTGAAGTGAAGTATTCCCTTATGTCATTTGTCAATTTTCTCATGTTTTTCATCAATTCATAGATGTGTTCTAAATTTTAATGTGAAATCGGGAATTGTTATATCAAAATTTGTTAAAAGCACTCTGTTATTGACTGGTTTTCATTTAAATGTTTTCTATGATATCTAGACTAGGGAACCCTTAATTTCTCCCTGATTTCGATTGACCCCTGCCTTTTCACTCCTTATCTGGATCAAAGAATTCTTAATTTCTCTTTATCCCGATTAAATCCATTTCACCATCAGCCTTTGAAGAACTGAAGTGACTCTACTATCTTGCCCTTTAAAAATTAGACTTTAGACCTTGATTCTGATCTTTCTGCTTGACACATTGACTCCATCTGCCCAATTGATTATAGATTCACAGCTATCCATCTCATAGGTAATTTCCAACCAAAACAAATCAAAACCCCAAAACCAATTTTCCTTATATAACTAGCCTAAAATCAAACATAAAAACAAAGTTAAATCTTATAGAGAGAGCCCTCTCTGAGCCTTAGGAAGGCTAGATCCTAAAGCTTAAAAGTAGGTTTGTGGTTACCTCTAATATTCTAAACTATAAATCAAAAATCTCACAACTTTGAGAATTATTAGAGTGATAACAAGGAACATAATCCATTCAAAAAATCCATATTCATCACGTGTAAACGAAAATAAACTCTGCTAAAATGGTTGCAAAGAAAGGAAAAACAATTATATAATCAAGTAGGTTAAAAATCATAGTCGTTAAATAAAATTTGTAAATTTTTTCCATGGCATAACCAATCCTTAAGCGGCCATGGTTAAATAAATTAAAACCATAAACAACTAGATCATGGTTTGGTTATAAGCATTCATGGCTAATAATTACATTAAGATTCAAACAAAACAAAAAAAATAGAGCAATATCAACCTATCTCTGGTCTTAGCATGTAAAACCCTAACCTGTAAATTAACCCAATAAATAACAGTGGACATATTTAAAATAAGGGTGTGCTGGGGTTTCAAACCCTAGACCCAAATTTTGTAATCGACCAAGAAATGGAAAATAAAATAAAATACAAGCACCAAAATTAATGAGGGTTTTATTCTCTTAACAAGAAAATTATAAGTTAGCTTATAGAAACAAAACCACGACCCAAAGAAAAATTTTACTAAGGAAAGGCCAAGAATTTCGGTATAGTTTTGCTGCAAACTCCCAACAAGAAAAGTGGAAGAGTTAAATAAAGAGCAACGTAATTAATAAAAATGAAAAATAGAAATTTACCTAGTTCTGTAAAGGGATGGAGCAATCATAATAAATTTAAGTTATCCAAACCATAAGCCAACCATCATACTAATCTCACTAAGGATCGAGGCTAAGAAGTGTCTCAACGTCAAAATGGAAAAACGTTTTATAAAACTTGAAACCCAAGAAAGATAAACGGGCAATCAAATTAACAACTTGAGAATTATAACAACAAAGGAGAAGAAATACATAAAAATATAATTACAAATTACTTAGATGGATTTTGTCACTCGCCAATTCAAATAAAAGAAGCAACACATAATATTCACTACAGAGAAATGAATATAGACTAGTAAGAGAAAATATTCTCATATGTCTGTAAACATTAATGTTGGAATAATGGAGTCTGGCCACAGAGCTGACTGGGCTTTGTTCGGAAGCCCAACAAAAATAAATGATCAAACAATCTGGCAGATGGGAAGGTTATTATGACCAAATAAAAACCCTAAATATCTAACATCATTAATTAAACCAAATACGATCTTATCAGTGGATTAAAGTTTCACATGTTCTAATATTGGGCCATGTGAATGATATGAAATTAAAATTGAAGGTTTCATATAAAGTTTTTCAAGCTAGTTTATGTCTTATCGGCAATAGATCGTGATTGCAAAAACACACAAACTAAGTTAATTTTTTTAGATTTTAATAGTTAAACGTGGACAATAAGCAGCATCACAACACAACAATTTGATGATAGAGTGCACCCCTCCCGGGCTACGTCTCCGAGTACAACTTCCAATGGTGGCCATGTTGAAAATATTAGCGATAAAAGGGTTCCTTGATTTGTGCCTTAATCATTGGGGCCAGAACGAGTTCCTTCTTGTGCATGACTCAAGTTCCTAAAAATTAGGAGAATCCCTAAAAATTAGGATGATTTAGGTTGCAGTTAATTGATGTGTTGAATTTGAAGGCCAAGTTTTGATCTTCTAGTGTGAGTTAAATTGGGAACTGAAAACTTAAGTGGAGTTAGCCTCTTATATTTTAGGAGGATGTAGCTGACTAGTTCTATTGACTTTTGTTAACTAGAAAATTTAGTTCAATTCCTTAATTAGAAAACTCACTAATTTTAACCAATTGAATTTCCTTTAAAAGGAGGAACAAAGGCACAAGTTATTCATTGTTTTGGTGAGCACGAGTTAGTGAGACCAAGCAATAGGAAGCACAAGTTTGTGCATGGCGCTTGTGGGAGGAAGTGTGTGAAATAGAAGCTTGTGCACAAGACTTATAGAGGAGCAGAGATCAATATTCTTGCAGGTGTTTTCAAGCCTAGTTTAAGGTTGAGAGAAGGTTGTATTCTCTATTGCAACAATGTATTGTAAGAGATCAATTGCTCAATTTTTTCTTTCAATATAATTCTCATCAAGTAGAG
Organism: Pinus albicaulis; assembly: GCA_034641835.2. Taxonomy (NCBI): domain Eukaryota; kingdom Viridiplantae; phylum Streptophyta; class Pinopsida; order Pinales; family Pinaceae; genus Pinus; species Pinus albicaulis. The sequence goes on from CM076582.1 coordinate 373,973,691, forward strand.
GGTTTTCCTAGTTGGGTTCCCTAGAAAAACAATGTGTTTTTATAGTGTGACTTTGTTTTTATTTATTTTCCTATTACGCTGCAAATTGAGTAGAGAAATTCTATGTTTGTAAGAAAGAATAATTTTACTTTTTTATTTTTTTATTTTTATTTTTTATTTTTTTTATTTATTTTTATTTTATTTTTCAGATTGTTCTTATCAGTATATCAGAATTTCATGGAAATTCTACATGCTATCAAAGCTCTTGGAATAGATTTAAGGGTACATGGCACTTATGACTGAAGTGATGGATTTACAAAGCATGGTGGGAAAGAACATGTCTTCAGATCAAGTTCAACAAAAGAAAGAAAGGAAGTATTATAGTTTAGAGGGAGCAGTTGTAGCAGCAGAGAACTTGGTAGAGTTGAAGACAAATCCAGGTGGACGAGGTTCTTCCAAGAACACCTTCATCGCTAAGAGGGGGTGTTGAAAATATTTGCGAGAAAAGGGTTCCTTGATTTGTGCCTTAATCATAGGAGCCAGAATGAGTTCCTTCTTGTGCATGACTTGAGTTCCTAAAAATTAGGAGATTCCATAAAAATTAGGAACTGATGTGTTGAAGTTGAAAGTCGAGCTTTGATCTTCTAGTGTCAGTTAAATTGGGAATTGAAATCTTAAGTGGAGTTAGCCTCCTAAATTTTAGAAGGATCTAGTAAACTATTTGTTTTGACTTTTGTTAACTAGAAAGTCTTCAATTCAATTCCTTAATTAGAAAAATCACTAATTTTAACCATTCAAATTGCCTTTAAAAGGAGTAACAATGGCCTAAGTTATTCATTGTTTTGGTGAGACCAAGCAATAGGAAGCAGAAGTTTGTGCATGATGCTTGTGAGAGGAAGAGTGTGCACTAGAATCTTGTACACAAGACTAATAAGGAAGCAAAGATCAATATTCTTGAAGGTGTTTTCAATCCTACTTTAAGGCTGAGAGAAGGTTGTATTCTCTATTGAAACAATGTATTGTAAGAGATCAATTACTCATTTTTTGCTTTCAATATAATTCTCATCAAGTAGAGGGTTTTCCCAGTTGGGTTCCCTAGAAAAATAATGTGTTTTATAGTGATATTATGCTATTATTTATGTTCCTATTCCATTGCAAATTGAGTAGAGAAATTATGTGTTTGTGAGAAAAGAAAGTGTTTTCCAAATTGTTCTTATCAGCATATCGGAATTTCGTGGAAATTCTACATGCCCTTTATATTATATGCTCAAATGTGAAATTACATCAACATATAATTCTCAAATTGCAAAAATAACACTGTAATTTCATCCAGAATTCCCAAAAAACCCTGTGTAGGCTCTTCTTGGGCTCAAAAAGTTGAAAAATGGCCAAGTTAGGCCTCTTTCTCCATTCTGCCTACTAACTGCTCTACAAAATTGATTTCTCTATAAAATTTGACAACAAACTGGCCATTGGCGGGTTGGTAAGGTGAAATATTGGCTACCTAAAGGTCGTGGGTTCAACCCACGAATCCCGTAGAATTGGGTGCAATTTGTTGAAAAGTTAACTGATTTTTTTAAACAAAATCAATCGAACCCCTTTTCTTTGCCCGCACTCCCAATCACATGGTCCATATGGCCTGGGGCTGAGTGCGGGAATGGTACCATGCGCCCATAGCCCATGGCCTTCTTCCAATGGTCACGAGTGTGTAATAGAATCTAGGGTTGGTGCACAACTAGTGTTGAATTGTTGCTCCTTTCCCTATGCCCCCACTGCCTGTCTGTCGTGATAAGAGTTTTCAACACAAAATCGTAGGCTGGGGCATGGGAAGGGTGCCACACGCCCCATCCCTTTGTAACTCCACCATTGATCACGGTTTTCCATATCACCTACGCGCCCGACTGACCCAACCCTTCCCCCAACCGCCAAAACCTTAGACTATAAATATATGTCAACCACCTTCGTTTAAAAAGGAACACCAGTGGTGTGGTGGTAGGGTGGTTTGTTAGTTGTTCGACACTCGATGGTTTGAATCTTGCAGAGTTTTTTTTGGTTGACCCAACCAATTTTGTTCCAACCTGGGGTGCCATGTGGTACCACGTGATTGGGCCATGTGTCACCCAGCTATTGGCCCACTTGTCCAAACCCTACTCGCTTACCATTTTCCAACCATTAGATGCCACGTGTCAGCTCAAGATTGGCTCGTCCAAAAATCATACTGCCCATTCAACCTATTGATGTTAGTATGATGTCATCGTATGGACTACCACGTGGAATCCATGCACTATCCAATCAACCCTACAAGTTGACTTTTTAGTTGTTTTTCAAAAGATTCAAAATGCGATAACTTCCTCATGCGATGTCAGATTGAGGCGATTCAAGCTTTGTTGGAATCAGAACAACGAGATATATGATTTTGCGCTAGTTTTGGTATATTTTGAGCACTTTATTTTTTGAGCATATTTTTTATCCCCTAGATCATTCCTCCCCACTAGAAACTTTTGGACCACCAAAAGTATGTTTTTACTCAACAAGTAAGTGAGGGTACAGCTCCCTAACTTTACCAATCTCTATCCACCTTCATTTTCTTTGATCGGTACCTTTGAGCCCCACTCGAAGATACTCCACATTGCCTTTGTGTGAATTCCTTATCCTGCTATCACGAATTGAGTCTTCCTGCAACTGATTTAAATATCCAAGAGAAAAAGTTTCTATATATGGAATATGAACATTCTATTATTGATCATCAATCATATAAGGCTCATACAATCTCAAGTTTTCCACATTCACAACAAAATAAATTTGCATGTAAGGTGGCAAATCTAATCAGAAAGCATTGTTGACTATCTTCTCCAAGATTTTGAAAGGACCATATTTGATTGGCTTGAGATTTTTACATTCACCTTGTAGTCTTTCCTTGTTGATGTACAATCAAACTTGATCTCCCACTTGAAAATCATGATAAACCAAATGTTTATCATGCATTTATTTGTACTTGGCTTTGCTTTTCTCAAGTTGTTCTTGTACCTTTGATGCACAAGCTGAATTTTTTCAATGAAATGCTTGGCTTTGTCCACATCACTATGTCAATCTACTGCAATATCTTTACCAAAAATGAAATCCAAAGGATACTTTAGCAAATAACCCAAACAAGCTTCAAATGGAGATACCTGTGTAGTTGAATGCTTCACACGATTGTAGGCATGTTGGATGTAATACAAATGCTCATCCCAAAGTTTAGGATGCTTACCAAAATATCCTCGAAGGAGATGCACTACCATTTTTTTCACTACTTATGTATGGTCGTTGTTTTGTGGATGAAATGTTGTGCTCTTCTTCAACTTTTTGTCCATGAGTTCCCATAAACTTGACCAAAACTTCCTCGATAAATCGAGAATCTCGATTAGAAATAATAGAAGTGGGAAACCCAAAAAGAACCCATACATTTTGGAAGAGCATATTTGTGGTGTGTTCAGATATAACATGTTTCTTACATGGCATCAACACTCACATTTTTCTTAAACGATCCACTACAACATATAGATAATCTTGAAATATCCTATACAATGGTAGTTCCCCAATAAAATCCATAGAAATACTTTCCCAAGGATGAGAAGGGATATGAAGTGGAGTGTAAAAACCCAATTTACTATTGCTTGGCTTGCTAGTAGCACACATAGAACATCCTTTCACATATCTTGATATAATTTCATTCATGTGAGGCCAATAAAAATACCTTTGAATTTGTGCAATTGTTTAGCCTACACCAAAGTGGCCAGCAATAAGAGAAGTGTGGGCTTCCCTTATGACATTGACTATTTCACCCCGTGGAACACATATCTTTTCAAGATGATACAGCAACTTGTTATGAACATGAAATTCCAACTGTTCAACACGTTTTCCTTGACTCAAATTTGCATAAACATCTTTGAAATCTCCATCTTGAGCATATTGTTCAATATAACTTTCATGCATGATTGGTTTATGCTTAAGAATAACAGATGCATTAACAATAGGCCTTGATAACATATCTTCAACTTTATTATGCATATACCTTTCTTATACATGATTACCAAATGAAAGTGTTGTAGGAACCCCATCCACCTGAAATGTCTATCTTGTTGTAGCTTGGTTTGTGATTGTAAATATTGTAAAGGTTGATGGTCAGTATGAATAATCATTTATTTACCCATCAAATAATGCTTCCATTTCTTCACGTTTTATACCAAAGCATACAATTCTTTATCATAAGTTGGATATTTAATTATTTTATTGATAAAGGTTTAAGAATTATAACATATTGGCTTACCATGTTGCATCAAAACTACACCCATAACATATTCACTTGCATCATTTTGAATTTCAAATGGTTTCGTAAGATCCAGAAGTTTAAGAATTGGTGTTGTACTAATTTTCTCTTTCAAAGTATCGAAGGATTTATGTTGCTTGCTTCCCCACTGAATGACCTACTTTACACTTGTCAAATCATGTAATAGTGTTACAATGAGAGAGAAATTAGCGATAAATTTTCTCCAATATTGGGTTGTTCCCAAAAAGATCCTAATTTATGTTACATTGTTGGGTTTAGGCCAATTCACAATAACATCAAATTTTGAGGGATTGATCTTCAATTCACCCCCTCCTACAATATGTCCCAAATAAACCAAATATTTTTTCCGAAATTCACATTTAGACATCTTAAAATACAATGTTTCATTTTTCAAGACATCTAGAACTTGTTTCACATGCTTGACATGCTCTTCATGAGTCTTACTAAAAATCATAATATCATCTAAGTAGACTATGACAAAATCATCAAGGAATGGTCACAACACATCATTCATAACTCTCATGAATGTGGAAGGTGCATTGCAAAGCCCAAACGACATAACTAACCATTCAAACAAACCTTGTTTTGTCTTCAAAGTAGTTTTCCAAATATCATCTTCAACAATCCTTATATGATGATAACCACTTCTCAAATATAACTTAGTGAAACAGACAAATTCTTTTACTTGATCTAGCAAATCGTCAATGCAAGGAAGAGGATAGTGATTGTTTACTGTGATCTTGTTCAAAGCTCGGAAATCTAGACAAATGCGCCATGTACCATATTTCTTTGGAACCAAAACAATAGGAACCCACAAGGAGATGTACTAGACTAGATGACCCCTCTGTCAAGTAGCTCTTGAATTTGCTTCTTAATTTTTGCATTCTCCAAAACTGACATTCTATAGATGCCAATGTTTGGAAGTGGTGCATCCCACTACAGTTGAATCTCATGTTGGATTCCTCTCTTTGGATGTAACCCTTCAGGTTCCTAAAACATCTTGTCACAAGTATTAACAACTTAAGCCAATTCATGCTTGAGTTTAGAATCACATCCTCGTAAAGCTTCATATTCAACAGTATCTTTAGCTTCAATCATAACCAACACTCAAATATTACTAGCATTTACAATCCTTTTCATCTTACCAACACTAATAAGAGATAAGTTCATCTTCTTGAGACGTGCTCTAACAATATACTCAAATCCATCTTTAAAAAGATGATATTTGTTCTCATGACGATAGAATATGGATTTTCATTCATACAAGTATGGACTCCCTAAAACGATCTCGCAAATATCAAGTGGAACAACATCAAGCTCTACCTCATCTATAAAATTACTACTAATGGCATGTTTGAGTTTACATTTTCTTGTCACTTGTCATTTTGCATCATCATATATCCAACCCAAAGGGTAAGGTTTAGTATGAGGTGTAGTTTCTAAATTAAGTTTCTTGGCAATTGCTTCATAGATAAGTGATGGGCCTCTAAATTAGACATAAAATAAGGCCCATCTAACCTTTCTTAAGCCCATCTACCTTCCTTATGCACATGAATATATATATTAAAACTCTCCTTCTGCACTTAATAATGTTTTCTTATGCTTCAAATATTTTCTTAGGAAGGTTTAAAGGTAATTTCATATTTGTGCCTAGTATTCGTTATTTTGTAGAATATTGTAAAAATATTTGGCAAATTATGCAGATTTGGAGAAGGAGATGATTTAGGGACTTGCTCCCTGCCACTGGAAGATTAAGATTGGAGAATAAATTAGCACAATTTCAAGAAATTAGGGATAAATATTGGAGAGATTCAAGGGGGTTGTCCGCCCTCATTAACTCTCAAAGGCAGCCAAAGGATCCTCATGAGATCCCCTCCAGCAATTCGAACTCCAAAGGCAGCCAAGCGACTCAAGAGCAAGTGCACTCAAGCCATACTTCACTTGGAGTCAAGTGGACTCAATCACCCCAAATATTCTCTCCAGCAGTTCGAGTTCCAAAGGCAGCCAAGCAACTCAAAGAGGAGAGCACTCAATATTTGTTTATTGGGAGTCAAGTGGACTCAATCACCATTTTCTAGGGAGTTGTTGGTAGCTGCCCTGTAGAATAAATAGAGCAAAGACAGAGCTAGGAAGAGTCAGCCAATTCTAGTCGATTCTTTCATTCCATTCTTTGATTCCATTTTGTTCCATTTGATGCAGTCCATTCCATTCCATCCCATGCCATTCATTTTCCATTCTATTAGGATTTTGTTGTTTAAGACCTTCGAGATGTAATAAGGTTTCATTTTTTATGCAATGATTAGACAGACTCCATTTTACTGATTTAATTACAGAGAGTTGGGCTTGTGGTTTAGGGCCCAACCCATGTGCCTCAACTTCTATGTTGTTTTCATTATTTCCTTTCTGTCATTTAGCTAGTTTCGTTTATGCCATTTATTTAGTTTTATTATTGAACAATTAGCTAGTTTCTGATAGTTTCATTGCTGCTTAGTTTTTCTTTCAGTGTGCTGCTAGATTTTTTCATTTTCTTATGAGAGTCATAGAATAGAGGAAGACCAAAAAGTTGTGGATCGAGACCCCTTCTCATCTTTGTCAATAGAGCGCAAGGAGGGCAAACCTTCCCATTGACCCAAAAACTGCTTTCCGTTCATTGTTTTTATCACACATATTTTTTGTTTACCTGTGCATGAATCCGCAGGTTTGTTTGCAGGAATCAATATTAAAATTCTAGAGAAGTTCACCCTCACCTTCTCGCTTCATTTTCCATCTCTGTGTTATGCTTCCAAACACCTCTATTATGTTCCATTTCCCTCCTTCTTTTCTCTTCCTATCATCTGTTGCACCTTTTTTTCATAGAAAACATTAAAGTTTTGCATGAGATCTTTTACCTTGGACTTTACCGATTATCACATCTCACCCATCGCAGAAACCCTTCCCTTTACTTTTCTGTTCTTCAACATCTCAACGATTTTCCATTTTTCACCTCACCTTTAACTTTTTAACGCAAAATGCTTGGAACCCACTTGAGTTTGACCTCCACCTTTCCTCCTCGAACTTCCTGCTACCGTACATCGCACATCGCAGTGTTTATTCTCTTCCTTTAACACTTTCCGCTCCTTTTTTTTTATGATTGCGATAACTACGTACACCGCAATCGCACTTCGCACTCTCCCCCCGACTGCACTATCGCTTTTATGCCAACCTTGCGATATTGCAAAATCACAAATCATAGTTTCTTTTTTTCTCCTTTAAGAACTTACTGCTCCCGACGCAAATTACGATATTAACCACATCGCAAATCTCTCATCGCAATCTGTTATCGCACTCTGTCGCCGGTCCTACCGCCATGCCATCCCTATCGCAAATCTCATTTTGCAGTTTTTATCCCCATCACAAATCGCACTTTTTACTTGGTTCCTTTAAAACTTACCACTCCTACCTTCCGATTGCAATATTGCGATCACGCTCCGCCACCGATCCCACCGCCACATCACCCATCGCAAACCGCACTTCGCTCCTGCTCCCGAACTGTACTTCCGCTTCTCCGCCATTGCACTTTTCAAAACATTCCGCTCCAAAGCCTTTTTGCGCTATAATGAAGTTTTATAAGGTTTAAACCCATATTTTCACTTCTAAGCCTTGTTTCATGTGTGTAAGCCCACCATTAGCCTCTTTAGCCCTTTTTCCTCCAAATTTCAAGCACACTTATTCAAATTAGAGTTAGGTCATGTATAGCTGCATAGATAGGAGCATGATAGATAGAGTAGGGCGTGTTTAGCCGATTGGCGAAGTTACGTGTGGTTTAAATTAGTTTCCTTTCTACAACTTAAATTAGTTTCCTTTCTGTCATTTCTTTTCATAAATTTAGATTAGTTCCCTTTCTGTCATTTCTTTTCAGCAATTTAATTTAGTTTCCTTATGTTATTTCCTTTCTCCAATTTAGTTTAGTTTCATTGAAGTGTGACAGACTTCACTGAGAACCCTTAGAAATAGCACCCTTTTGTAAAGTAGAAGAGGATGACATGAACATAATGCATCTGCTGTGTATATAGCACTCTCACCTCTGATTTTGTATGAACCCTGGGTTGATAAAGTAAAGTAGACCAACCCCTAGGAGTTGCAGCACTCTTAGTGCAATACCAGGGCTCACCAATTTTTGGCGTCGTTTCCAGGGAGGTGTCTAGTATATGCTTTGATTCTATTTTTAGCATTATTTTCTGCTTTCCTTTTTCATGTTGTTTCCAAAATATTGAAAAATACAAAAAAATCTGATTTTCATGCCTCATAGGAGTAGGGATAGTTAGAGTTTTTTTTTTAAATAATTCTCCAATACCAACCCCCCCACTTGACCACATGGCACAGTAAGAACCACATCACCATACACATTTGAAGGAAGAAGAGATGGATGGACATGATGAAGAAGATCTTATTGGGTTTCCCATTCAAGATATGGACATCAATGTACATATGAAGAACATCCCTCCATTTTTCCTTCCCAAATTCCATGGTATGAGGACAGAGGATCGGGAAACATTTCTCTTTGAATTTGAGATACTTTTTAGATCTTATGGCTACTTATCACACACTCAAAAACTGAGATTTTTTCCTGCAACATTGAAGAATATATCTCTTAAATGGTTCATGATTCTAGGTACTAATTCAATAAGATCATGGAATGATACGTAAAAGATATTTCTAGAAAAATACAAAGATCGTGATCTTAGAGAAGAATTTTTTAGAATGAACCAAGAAGAAGATGAGAGCCATGAGCATCTAATAGAGATGTTCATGTTTAATGTTAAGAGGGAAAAATTGCATCATTTAGGATTTGACACACTAAAAACCCTCTTACTTAGAACAATTAGGGATGTGTGGATTGATCTCCTTAATCTCATGAGTGGAGGAGATGTATACCAATTGTCATTTGAAGAAATTTTTGAAACATGCAAGCGCATATCAAGAGGAAGGGAAAGAGTAAGTAAGTTAGCATCAACATTGGTAAGGCAAGATGAACTTGGAAATTTGCTTGATAACTTTAAAACATAAATTCTTAGCAATCTAAGTGAACATGTAGAAATATTAAGAATGCAAAATGAGCAAAAAGAAGATGCTGATTTTTTTGTTATCCATGCATAATCTTATGTTATTAATTGTTTTTCATCACTCCCCAGGTTTAAAGAAGTTTACCAAGAAGACAATGGAGCAAGGCAATCACCAAAGAAGCTATGTTACGTATCTCCAAGGATTCCTTGACAGCCTAGTCAACTTGATATGATGCAAGGACCCACTTCACAATTTCAAGATTATTCACATCCATCTCAAACTAATTGGGACACACTCCCTCCTTGGAAACCTTGTCCATCTCAAACCCAAAACCAATCTTGGCAACATGGTTTGCAAGGTCCTTATTGGGAAAATCCTCAACATCCTCAATATTTCCCTCAATATCCTCCATACCCAACTCCATGCTATCCCTACCATCCACCTCCACCACAACCACAACCTCAACCACATCCATCTCATATATCCACCCCCATTGTACCACAATTTCCAAACCCACACCATGAAGTATCTCAACCCACTTACAATGTTGAGGTACAACACTACCAAACATATCCTCTTGATCTAAATGGTCTACATCTTAGTTCAAGAAAGGTATTGCAAAGAAGATATTTTCTTAATCTCACTGAAGGACAACGTCAAGAATAAGAAGATCAAAATGAGGAGATCAAAAGATCGATGGCTGCACTTGATGAAGAGCAGAAATCAGAATCAGATGTTGAGAAAGTTCCCTCATGTTTACCAGCATTTCTTCCATGTGTTCAAGAGAAAAATCAGCAAAAAGAGGAAGATTTGACTGCCATAATAGAAGAGGACATCCAAGGTGATCCAACTCAACAAGTGAACCAGGGGCATCACAACTATATTGACATATGGTTCCAAACAGTCATTAAGTTGCAGCAACACACTCTTCTCCATTAGTACTTGATACAATCCCATTCAAATAAATTCATCTCTCATATTTAGGTACATGTCAAGGCATGTATTCCAAGTGTGCACATGATTTTATCTATCATCTTGATGTGTACATGGCTCAATCGGAAGTATTCCTATACTTGAAAAATGTTTTGTTTTTTCAAGTAGAGTAGGAAAGTGAAAAAAAAGAAAAAAGGGAAAGAATAAAATCTCAAGTGAAAACCTCTTTTGAGGCATTTGAGATTGGCTCACTAATTGAAAACCTCCATGAGGCGGTCATTGGGTTGAAAAAAAAAAAGAGAAAAAAAAAAGGATCCTAGGTGAAAACCTCCTTTGAGGCGCCTAGGCAGACCTACTAGTGGAAAACCACATTGAGGTAGCTAGTAGGCCTTAAAAAAAAAAATTGCATTTCTCCATGTATCTCTCTCTAATGAATGCAGGTGCTCTCCAACCTTTGCAAGCTGGAAAACAACAAATTGGCACAAAAAGAAAATTCGATCAACACCCTGGTTAAAGGTAGTGAAACTTGGACTTCCTCCTCCTGTGCCCAGAAGCTCCAAAAGGACCTCAAGAAGATTATCACATGCAACTTCAGAACCACCGAAGACAACTTCAACAGCCATATCAATAGCTTCAATATCACCTGCAAAAACAATTCAATGGTAAGGCTTAGGTATGCAATCATCTAACCCTTTCTTCGAATGTATTTTAGCTTAATAAATCATTAAAAAGTGTGAGAAGGAAAGTTTTTTTATATATCCAAAATCAGTAGCAAAGCAACCTCAACTTTATCTAGCAACTAGCCTCACTTTTTCCACCAAGAAAAGGAACAAGACAAAGTAAAAAGGACTTGAGAGAGTGGGCATTAAGAATTTCATTGTAATAGAAGACAATGAGTGCCAAGGGATAACCAAAGATGAACTTAGTTCACAAAAAAAGAAAGAAAAAAAATGAAAGAGAACGAAAAAAGAAAAAAATCAAATAAAAGGTTGATCCACCACATCTTGGCATGCAAAACAGATTTGATTAAGGCATCTGAGGACCTCCATGAAGCACCTACAGGAATAAATGCAAGAATATTAGTAGGAGGAGCAGCGCATGGGCCAATAAACAGAAAATGAAATAAGCCATCATGTAGGAAAAACCATAAGGAAGGGAGGATGAATAGGTTGCTCAGAGGATGAGCAACAGTTTCAGTAGGGGGGTGATGATGGGCCTCTAAATTAGACATAAAATAAGGCCCATCTAAAATTTATTAAGCCCATCTACCTTCCTTATGCACATGAATATATATATATATATATATATATAAAATCTCTCCTTCTGCACTTAATAATGTCTTCTTATGCTTCAATATTTTCTTAGGAAGGTTTAAAGGTAATTGCATATTTGTGCCTAATATTGGTTATTTTTGTAGAATATTGTGAGACTATTTGGAAGATTATGCAGATTTGGAAAAGATCAAGATTGGAGAATAAATGAGCACAATATCAAGAAATCAGAGAGAAATCTTGGAGAGATTCAAGGGGGTTGTCCACCCTCTTAACTCTCAAAGGCAGCCAAAGGATCCTCATGAGATCCCCTCTAGCAATTTGAATTCCAGAGGCAGCCAAGCGACTCAAGACCAAGGGCACTCAAGCCATAATTCACTTGGAGTCAAGTGGACTCAATCACCCCAAAGATTCTCTCCAGCAGTTCGAATTCTAGAGGCAGCCAAGCAACTCAAAGAGGAGAGCACTCAATCTTTGTTTACTGGGAATCAAGTGAACTCAATCACCATTTTCTAGGGAGTTGTTGGTAGCTTCCATATATAATAAATAGAGCAGACCTAGAGCTAGGAAGATTCAGTCAATTACAGTCGATTCTTTCATTCCATTCTAGTCCATTCGATGCAGTCCATTCCATCCCATGCCATTTATTTACCATTCTATTAGGCTTTTGCTTTTTACGACCTTTAAGATGTAATAATATTTCATTTTTAATGCAATGATTAGACAAACTCCATTTTACTGAATTAATTCCAAAGAGTTGGGCTCGTGGGTTAGGGCCCAACCCATGTGCCTCAACTTCTCTGATGTTTTCATTCATTCCTTTCTGTCATTTAGCTAGTTTTGTTTCTGCTATTTATTTAGTTTTATTCTTGAAAAGTTAGCTAGTTTCTGATAGTTTCATTGTTGCTTACTTTTGCTTTCAGTGTGCAGTTGTAGTTTTTCATTTTCTTATGAGAGTAACAGAATAGAGGAAGACCAAAAAGTTGTGGATTGATACCCCCTTCTCATCTCTATCAATAAAGCTTGAGGAGGGTGAACCTTCCCATAGACCCAAAAACTGCTTTCTGTTCATTGTTTTTATCACGCATTTTTTATGTTTACCCGTGCATGAATCCGTAGGTTTGTTTGCAGGAATCACTATTAAAATTCCAAATAAGTTCACCCTCGCCTTCCCGCTTCATTTTCCATCTCTGTGTTACGCTTCCAAAAACCTCTATTACGCTCCATTTCCCTCCTTCTTTTCTCTTCCTATCAGTTGCCGCACCTTTTTTTCATAGAAACCATTAAATTTTCGCATGAGATATTTTACCTTGGACTTTCCCGATTATCACATCTCCACCATCGTAGAACCCCTTCCCTTTCCTTTATCGTTCTTCAACATCTCAGCGATTTTCCCTTTTTCACCTCATCTTTACCTTTTTAACGCAAAACGCTTGGAACCCACTAAAGTTTGACCTCCACCTTTCCTCATCGAACTTCCCACTACTGTACATCGCAAATCGCACATTGCAGTGTTTATTCGCTTCCTTTAACACTTTCCGCTCCCTTTTTTTTCAATTGTGATAACTACCATACATCACAATCGCACTTCGCACTCTCCTCCCCACTACACTATCGCTTTTCTGCCAACCTTGCAATATTGTGAAATTGTAAATCGCAAATTGCAGTTTCTATTGTTTTCCTTTAAGAACTTACCGCTCTTGACGACGATTATGATATTCGCCACATCGCAACCTTTTCCCTTTTCTTTAACACTTACCGCTCTTTTATGCCGATTGAGATATTGTTATTGCACTCCGCCGTCGATCCTACTGCCACGCCATCCCTATCGCAAATTGCATTTCACAGTTTTTATCCCCATCGCAAATTGCAAATCACACTTTTTATTTGGTTCCTTTAATACTTACCGCTTCTACCTGCCGATTATGATATTGCGATCGCGCTCTACCACCGGTCCCACTGCCACGTCACCCATCGCAAATCGCACTTCGCTCCCACTCCCGAACTGTACTCCCACTTCTCCGCCATCGCACTTTTCAAAACGTTCTGCTCCAAAGCCTTTTTGCACTATAATGAAGTTTTGTAAGGTTTAAACCCATCTTTTCACTTCTAAGCCTTGTTTCATGTGTGTAAGCCCTCCATTAGCCTCTTTAGCCCTTTTTCCTCCAAACTGCAAGCACACTTCTTCAAATTAGAATTAGGTCATGTATAGTTGCATAGATAGGAGCATGATAGATAGAGTAGGGTGTGCTTAGCCGATTAGCGAAGTTAAGTGTGGTTTAAATTAGTTTCCTTTCTAAAACTTAAATTAGTTTCCTTTTTGTCATTTCTTTTCAGCAATTTAGATTAGTTCCCTTTCTGTCATTTCTTTTCAGCAATTTAGATTAGTTCCCTTTCTGTCATTTCTTTTCAGCGATTTAATTTAGTTTCCTTCTGTAATTTCCTTTCTACAATTTTTTTTAGTTTCATTGAAGTGTGATAGACTTCACTGAGAACCCTTAGAAATAGCACCCTTTCGTAAAGCAGAAGAGGATGACATGAACAGAATTCATTTGCTATGTATATAGCACTGTCACCTCCAAGTTTGTATGAAACCCAGGTTGATAAAGTAAAGTAGGGCAACCCCTGGGAGTTGCAGCACTCATGGTGCAATACCAGGGCTCACCAATAAGATTGACTTGGGATCCACTATCAAATAATGTATCAAACTTTGTATGTTTTGAAATGACCCTCATATGGAAAATATCACTTCTTTCTTTATCATTTTGAGATTCAATATGATTACTAGAAGAACTAGTACTTTCATTAGAAATTATACCTTTCATTCTCATGGTTGTGATTTTGGTTTCATTACCTGAATCAGATCCTAGATCTTGTTGAGTTGTAGCAACAATCTTTTGTTTCTCCTTGTTATAGAACTTCTTTGGTCTCAATTCTAGATGTAGTTTCCAATAATGGTCTTGATCATGGCCATCTTTTGAACATTGTTTATAGGTAAGTTTCACTCCCTCTTTCTTGACTCATTCTTTTTTCCTTTACCTTTAAATTTCGGGCCTTTCCTTTGTCTCCAGATTTAGAAAGTTTATTGCTAGTCTCTTGAGGAACATTATTGCCTCTTGATTCTAAATGAGTTTCCTAAACACATATCTAGATTGGTGGGATTAAACACAAGTATAGTATGTCTCAAATAACAATGTAATACAACTATATATTTAAGGAGAGTATCTTGTGAACTCAAATCAACACCCAGGATTAAAAATCTTCTTCTAAATTTTTGTGTGTAACTTTGGACACTCTCACCTTTAGCTTCTCTAAAATTTTGCCAATCCATAATTGATTTTTGCATTTAAGCTAATTGATAAAATTTCCTTCTTAATGTGGCTATAAAATCATTCCAAAAAAGAGATAATTTTACCAGTTTTCTTCAAATATTCTTAAGTTCTGACCTCCCACAAGACGAGGGTTGCACCTTCCAAGAAAAGAGAAGAAAGCTGGATCTTTGTGACATCATTATCAATATTTTGAATCCTGCAATAGACTTCAATTTGTTGAACCCAATTATCCAAATTTTCAGCATTTACTTCTCCATTGTACATAGGCAATTCAAACTTGGCATCAATCTTAAGCGAAGTAGACTTAGCATGTCCTTTTGGAGATGGAAGAGGAGTAGGTCTATGGGATGAAGGAGGTGAAGAAGGAGGCGAGGATGGAGGTGAAGGAGGAGGTGGAGGTGGAGGCTTGCTCCCATCACCACTATTATCTTTTGGTTGATTAGAACTTTATCCATGCAACCTTGTTATCCTCTCATTGTACAATGCTTCACCTCTTAGACATATCATAGAAAGACTTTCTAAAAGCTTTCCCATCCTCGTACATTAGTTCTTATCCTTCTTCATGTGCCATGACTAGTGGAGTTTGTGGCCTCCTTGAACCAATTTGAGGGTTTGGTTCTTCAAGCACTCCTTCTACTCTTTTCAATTTAGACCTTGTAATCATTCAAGAAAAACACTTACAAAATTTGTCAAACCTTCACAAAAACCATGCTCAGATACCAAACTAATCTGAAATTAAAATTGAAGGTTTCATATAAATTTTTGCAAGATATTTTATGTCTTATGGGAAATGGATCTTGATTGCAAAAACACACAAACTAAGTTAAAATTTTCAGATTTTAACAGTTAAACATGGACAATAAGCAACATCACAACATAACAATTTGATGACAGAGTTCACCCCTCTTGGGCTATGTCTCTGGGTCCAACTTCCAATGGTGGTTCTGTATATTATATGCTCAAATGTGAAATTACATCAACATACAATTCTCAAATTGAAAACAACAACATTGCCATTGTGTCCAAAATGCCTAAAAGCCCCTGTGTAGTCTCTTATTGGGCTCAAAAAGCTAAAAAATGGCCAAGTTAAGCCTCTTTCTCCATTCTTCCTGCTAATTTTTTTACAAAACTGACTGCGCTAAAAAATTTGGTAATAAACTACCCATTGGCGTACTAGTAAGGCAAAATATTTGCTACTCGAAGGTTGTGGGTTCAACCCACTAATCCTGCTGAATTGGGTGCAATTTCTTGAACCGTTAACTGTTTTTTTTTAAATAAAATCAATCGAGCTCCTTTTCTCTGCCCTCGCTCCCAGTTACGTGGTCCATATGGCCTTGGGTTGAGTGCAGTTAGGGTGCCACGCACCCACATCCCCTGGCCTTCCACCAGTGGTCGCAACTGTGTAACGAAACCTGGGGCCGACGGTGAACTGTTGCCCCTTTCCCTACACCCTTGTTGCCTGTCCATGGTGGTCACCATTTTCAACACAAAATTGTGGGATGGGGTGAGGGAAGGATGCCACACACCTAACCCCTCCTTAACTCAAACATTGTTCATGGGTCGCCATAACACCTAGGGTCAGGATGGTCGAGCGTGCCCGCCGGCCCGACCCTCCCCCCAACTGCCAAAACCTTAAGACTTTAAATATATTTATACCGCCTTAATTTAACAAGGAACACTAATGACATGTTGGTGGGGCAGTCTGTCAGTTCTTCAGTGGTCAAAAATTTGAATCTTGTGGAGTGTTGGTCGATCGACCCAACCAATTTTGGTCCAACCTGGGGTTCCATGGGGTGCCTCGTGATTGGGCCACGTGTCACCTAGATGTTGGACCACTTGTACAAATTGTACTCACTTACCACTGTCCAACCATTAGATGCCACGTGTAAGCTCAATATTGGCCCTTCCAACAACCATATTGTTGTTATGAAGGTAAATCCTCTCTACAGACAGAGACGATCCCTCTAGCCCTAGAGTGGGTCTAGTAACAAAGATACAATCTAGAGTGTAGGTTCCTAATTAATGAATAAAACAGACGAGGTAGATCAACCTACCTAGATTCCAACGCTGTTGTCGTGGCTGTTGTAGTGGTGGCCCCTCGATTCCTGTCTCGGCGGGTCACGATCCTTCCGTAGTGACGCTTAGATACCTGCACTAAGATCAACAAACAAGAGTAGCATATGAAACAAAAATCTCATCCATAAATACTAACCAGTCAAGGAGGGTTAAGCATACATCAAATAAAATACATCAATGCAAAATGGGAACCAGATAATATTCATGCATATGTATTGATAGAAGAAAGAGTTACAACCGAGCCTTGACATCGCAGCCTCCTTCAGCGAGGTTCAGTCGAAGCGCATCTCAATGAATGTCAGGGAATTCGGATGGGATGAAGACACAAGCCTAAGCTCTCTCAATAGGGGTCTCTTCCATTCTATCTTTTTCTAGCAAATTGAATAGAAATCTCTTCAGCGTTTCTGCAGCAATATGTTTAGTTCAGCTAGCACATCAATGGAAGATGGCTATATTTATAGAGGGGAAGGAGGAGGTTGGGATCCCTACTATGGTGGAAGGGAGGCCTTATCTCTTGGGAGGTTTCCCCAAAAGGCGGAAACAAGAGGCCAAAGGAGGAAGGTCATGGTTATTTAGTCGAACCACTCCTTATGACTCACCCGCGAAGTTGTTATGATGGAAACTTTGCCTCTATTTTTTAAAAACTTTCCATAAACAGATTGGCGCGGGCAGCTAACTGAGACAGAGCGCCAGCTAGTGCGGGGACCAATGTTAATATTCCTCATTGGCGCGAGGGCATAACGGGCTACCAGCGCTAAGGCAAAAATAGATGTTTCTGATGGTCTGTTCAAGAAATTGTCAACAGAAGGAATGTTGTACTCATGGCAAGGGATGCAATGATGGTATTTTCAAGGCATGACACTTTATTTTTGGTCACATAAATGAGCCTCCAATGTTCGAGATGGGAATTGCAGGGACAATGATAAAATTTTGTGTAACATATGCCCCCTAAATCATGAGGTCTAAGGGAGAGGAAGGGGTGAAATGCTTTATGAGAATGCGTTCGAACCAAACACCGTTGTCGAAAGACCTGCAATTACAAATATAATTGATATCTCTGATACATGAACATGTGGCATGGGCAAAGCCATCCATAATAGAGTACATATATGAACTGAGATCTGAGGTATGGACGCAGCCATCCAGCAGTATAGATCAACAAATAGACTCAGGTATGGTCACAACCATCCAATCGAAAGAGTCATGCAATAAGTCATGATCAACCATAATATCCTACAGCCTAGATTTTATCAGACAAAACCTAGGGTCTTGCACTCCATCTCAACCCGAACAAGTACAAATTCAAGCATGCGAATATGTGAGCTGAAGTCAAACATGCAAGAAAATCACCTGATTACCAGCCAATAATGGAAGTTGTTAACAGGCGTGAGAGACACCACCAATGATGACAATGGATCTCAAGCTACAACAGGTACAATCCACGGAATGTGAACAGTGATCTGGCATCGAACACTCGCAGAATCACTCGATCAAAGGCCAATGATGTGGACCTGTCGTCGAATGCGAAGAACCTGCCATTGAGGCATGCAGGCTCCAAGGTACTGGTAGGGAGTCTCTAGACTAACTTTCTGGATAATGAGCTGAAGTCGACAGGAAGTGGCCTGGTCGAAGGAGGGCCATAATGTTTCCCACTTCATCGACACGAGACGGAGGAACATGATGAAAGTGAATCAGGACCAATAGAGAATCAGAAGGAGGTTGAAAACTGCAAAGGCAAACTTCTCTTGAACATATTAGTGACACGACTCTGGATTTGGAAGTATTTGACATCAAGGGATATGAGTTCATGATGACGTGGCAAAGATTAGATGAGAGGTCAAAACCGATTACCCAAACCCATGAAGGAAAAAATGATGAAATTAGATGTCCCCAACCCGACACGAATGCAGATGAGTGTCATGTTTAAAAGTAACATACTCTCGTCATAACTAAAGACTGGTTCAATTTCCCCCCACCATTTCTGGCGAGTACGCCAATTATTTTTGAAAATAATCTTGAAGGGGATAGCATATGCTTGTGCTATAAGTTTTTCCTTTGGAAAAATACATCCTAGTACTTTTTACGAGCCCTAGGAAGGAGGAACTCGGTGAACGTCATGGTGATGATGTATGATGTCATCAAGGTTTAATGAGTCTGAAAAAGGGAGAACTTGACGTCTTTTCATGTTTACAGAGTTTGAAAAGAAGTAGAAAAGAAAACTCCAGCATGTCCCTTTTCGTAAATAGTCTCTCAGATCCGAAAAGGTAGAAAACAATATTTGAAAGAACCTCTTAGTCGTGATAGGCTAAGGTATTCCTTTTTCGTAAATAATCTATCCCAGCCTAAAAAAGGGGTAAACGTATACTGGGTAGATATCGTTTCACATTCATTTAATGAGTTCAAAACAACAAGATTCTCGGCAATATTTTCAGTTTTATAGAGTCAGAAAAGAGCTGAAAGATGACTCCAGTAGTGACTTTTTCGTGTTTTTACCGAGTCTGAAAAAGTATAAAATACAACTTGTTACTTCATCGCTATCTCATTAAAGACCTATCGCTACACAAGAGACAAACTTAAAACCCATTTCTCGAAATAACATAACGTAATAATCGAAAAACATGTCTTAAAACCAAATTAGGGTTCTGAAAATTTATAAAATGCCAAAAATGGTAAAAAACAATTACTTTTCACTTTTACCTCTTATGGAGCAATAGTTACCCATTTTACACTACAATTTTGTGGCGATGATAGCGGGAAATCCGACAGACCAATCTAGAATCTGTCAGTTCCAGGTAAGAGTCGACATCCTTCCCCACATTTTAAATCTTATTTCATTACCTGCAACCTTCAGTTTTAATTTATGAGGGGGAAATTGTGAAAACTAGGGCATGGCGGTCAGCGCAAGTTTCAGTCACGGACTCACGCCAACCACCCAATTTCTTGAATGAAGGCACGCCCATTGGCACGACTGTTTCCCAAAAAGTCGCGCCAACCACACAACGCTCTTTTAAATTCACAATGCAAGCTTTATGAGCCTAAATTTCACAAATTTCAGCTTTTGATTTGGCTAATAATATCCGTATCAACATGTTTGCAGGTAAAAAGTAGCAAAATGGTGATTGAGTGGGAGGAAATGGAACACAGTGAAGAAGATGAGCTAGCCATTGATAATGAGAGATGCATGGAAGCTCTCAGAGACTGTGGTCTGAAAAATTTCTTCATGACACCGTGCCTCATAGCTCAATCAGAGCTGCTGCAATAATTGATCAGTATCTAGGACGAGGATCAGTAAAAATTCATTCTTCGAGATCAGGAACTCGAGATTGATGTTTCAGACATCTATTTCATAACAGGACTGTCGCGGAGGGGAGCAGCACCAATCTTGACTGGTACCCGGCCTACCATGGAGAACATGAGCATGCTAATAGACAGGTTATGTCCAGGGGCACGGAAAGGATCAAAAAGCAAGAAGGTGGACATCCAGACTATCCTGGATTTAGCATTGAAGGTAGTGCTACACACAATCACACGAGCTGCAGGATCACAAGCACTGCACGAAGCAACAAAAACACAGCTACTTCTTGCTGTAGACTCTTTGACATCGACCATCTACAACTGGGCAGAGGCAGTAACAATCAATATAAAACGTCAGCTAACAAATTGCAAGAAGACCAAATTGAAACAGTTTGGTTATGGGTCTATCTTGGTATCGTTCTTCCGGGAATGACTACCAATCTTTCAACGTCAGGAGGTGATAGTCCCGACACCACCAGCAGTGTAACCACGGATGGCTCGATGGGCAGCTCTGATGCCAATATCAGGGGGCGGTCAACAGATGTTCTAGAGACCAGAATTCTTCGATTGGCTCCGCTGACAGTTGATTGTCATGGAGGATTGGCCCTACTCTGGCACATATTTCACTAGTGATCTGGACCTCCCACTTCTGGAAGGAGAGGATTGGGATGAAGCACTTGGTACGAGTCATTTTTAATTTTCATGAATATTATGATTTTTTTTGGTATGTATGTCCTGAAAATTAATCTATGCATTATGCAGATGTAGGCCTAGAGAGACCTGCAAGGATGTCTCCGATAGCGAGGCAAATACCTCGCGATTTCGATGATGCCCCTCAGGGTGAGGAGGAGGACATCGTGCACAACTTGGAGGGAATCGCCCGTGGGGTCCCAGACTATGCGTGATTTGACGATGTTCCTCGTGCTTATTAGAGACACATTGTGGGGGTGTCAAACCGAGTTCACCGCTTGCTGAGGTCGCTCGTCTGAGCAGTGACATGTTATCATGATCATCATGCTGATTAGACACTTAGGATTTATTTATGCATATTTTTGAGAGACATGATGTCTCAGGATGTAACAAAAACACACATATTTTTTGAAACTTATGGTGCACACTGATGCAAACATTCGATATATATATACATCTATTTTCCTATTTGATATGAATCACTCATATGATGATGATTTTACAGATTACGCAAATGTCTATCCAATACAATGTTAGCCACTGTATCAGTTAATGCACTCATTTGTCTAGGAATATATTGATATGTGATATAATCAAAATGTCTTTCCAGCAAATGAACATGTAAATACAATCTTAAAATGTGAGGGTTTCTAGCTAAATAATGCCCATTAAGTTGAAGAACAACAAGCTGTGAGTCTAGATTTACAACCAATGCACTAATGCCGAGGGTAATTACCTCGGTTAATAGTTCAATGACAGCACTATATTCAGCGACATTGTTTGTAATTCGTCCTAGAAAAATACCTTGCAGGTCTACCAACTCACCAGCATGATCATAAATCACCCAGGTTGCCGAAGACAAGTTCCAAGTACTGCGGGAAGCACCATCCGCGAAACTGACATAAGGGGTAAAAGACATATGCACAATAAGCAATGACCCAATAAGCAGGAAAACATTCGCAAAACTCACCAAGCCAAAAAATGTACAAAAATGAAAAAAACACCTATGTACACAAAACATGCACGAATTACTCATGCATAATACTTTTTGAGATACAACCCATTTCTGGGTTGATCTAAAGGATGACCTTCATAATAAATGAGCTCATAGGCCCCGTTCTTCAAAACACATTTAACAATGTAAGGCCCATGCCACATGGGTTGAAATTTGCCTACCCCCAACTTATCATGAGCTTGGTCCTACAGGAGGACGAGGTCTCCTTCTACAAAGGAGCGAGGGGAAACTGACTAGTCAAAATGGGCTTTGACCCACTTCTTCTGTGCCTCGATGACCAAAGCAGCAAAGCGGCGAGTTTCATCCAGCCTTTCTAAGTAGAGAAGACGCTCTTCTTCAGGTGAAGTATTGGCCAGTAATTCAACAGCCAACTTGAGTGAAGGTATTTCACACTCAATCAGAAGGGTAGCTTCCAGACCGTAAACAAGTTGGAATGGAGTGAATCCTGTCACATCCTTAACTGAGGTTCGGTATGCCCAGAGAGCCGAAAATAACATGAGATGCCAATTGGATTTGTGCATCCCAATCGTATGTTGAAGAACGGTGACAAGAACTTTGTTCACAGCTTCAACTTGGCCATTGGCCTGAAGATAATACGGCGTTGAGCTGTCATGACACAAACCCAACCTAGAAGTCAACTCCGCCACCATATAATACCGAAAATGGGAACCATGATCGGTAACAATGGCTTGAGAGACACCAAACCTAGAAATGATGTGATTGAATATGAACTGAGCAGTTGTCTTACCGTTAGCGGCAAGTGTAGGCATTTCTTCGGCCCATTTGGTGAAGTAGTCAACGGCTACGATAATATAAGAATGCCCCCTGGACGAGTGAGGGTTACATGTCATAAAATTGATTCCCCACCTCGCAAAGGGACCAACGGTAATGATAGGGTGGAGATATGTAGGTGGCACGTGCATATTGCGCTAATAGATCTAGCAATCATGACATTTTCGGACAACAACAATGCAGTCCTTGAAGATAGAGGGCCAAAAATACCCAGCACGAAGAATCTTCTGTGTTGTGGCATAACCAGACATGTGAGCGCCATAGGCGCCACTGTGACAATCATTCAGAACTTTCTCAACCTCCTCGAGAGTCAAACACCGGCGGAGAATGGAATCTACTCCGATGCGGTAGAGTGTATCTCCGACAATACGATAAGGTTGCGATTGATGGCAGATGTGTCGAAGAACATCCTTTTTCAACTCAGATATAAAAGTGGAAGTCTAAAGATATACGATGATATCACCGTATCAAGGATCGAGGGTGCTAGTTAGAAAAAGCGTATCGTCTGGAATGCGTTCTTCAGAACCAGACGGAGCAGAGTCAGAGGGAAGGGAGCAGATCAAATCGGCAAAGATGAGTTATTTCTTTGACTTGGTAGTAGTAAACTCCAAATCTAACTCTTGGAGGGTAAAAATCCACTTTGAGTATTTTCCCCCCAGCAGTTGTCGAGACAATATATAGGTCATGGGGTTGCATTCTGAAATCACAGTCACAGTATGCAATAGAATATAATGACAAAAACGTAGAACCGCTTGAACCGCAGCTAACGCTAACTTCTCAACATGAGCATAGCACGTTTCAGCATCAAGAAAGTTACGAGAGAGGTAATAAATAACACGCTCATCACCGTCATTATCGTCTTGAACCAGAACCATGGAAATCGTGCTGAAATCCGCAGCTAAATAGAGGGAAAAATCGCGATGATAGTTTGGAAGATGCAACAGAGGAGCGTTGACAAGCAACATCTTCAAAGCATCAAAATACCTCTGGGTGATCTCATCCTAAAGGAAAGGGACACCCTACTTTAGTAATCACGTGAATCCTTTAGCTACTTCGGCATATTTAGGCATAAAATGGCGTAAAAAATTAGCCTTCCCCTATAGACTCTGCAGCTGATGTAACGAAGATGGAGAGGGGAGATTAATAATAGCCACAAATTTTAGCGAATCAAGGCGAATCCCATCTTTGGAAACGATAAACCCTAAGATTCTACTGGAATAAATGTAGAAGACACATTTTTTCCGATTTAGCCAGATATTGTAGCGTCGACAACGAAGAAAGATCTAACGAAGATGGTCAGGATGGTCCTTACGTTTAGCTTAATGAGCTGGAAGGTCGTCCAGATAAGGTTGAACTATGTGCTTAAGCATATGACATCGCTCACTGAAACGTGGCCGCAACATTATTCAAGCTGAAATGAAGCTTCTTATACGCGAAATTACCCCAAGGATAGATGAAAGCGGTTTTATGCTGATCAGTCGGGAGAATGTTAATTTGGTTATAGCCAGAAAAGTTGTCCATGAGGGAAAATATCTCACTCCCAGCACAGTCATCAATGATCTGATCAATAAAGGGAGTAGCATAATTATCCTTAGGATAGGCCCGATTAATGTCACGATAACCAACATAGACTCAAATGGTACCCTGTTTCTTATCTACAGGGACAATGTTAGAGACCCATTCTGTCAAAGGGAATCGGGTAGATGAAATCAGCGACTAGAATTTTTTCAACTTCACTTTTAATGGAGGCAGCTTTCTGATCCAGGTGGATATTGGTGGTCACCCACCTATTCCACTTGGGGCCCCACCATTGTCTCTTTCAGTTTTTCAGTTTTGGCACAACTTACTATTTTTAGCAGTTTTCGGGTCCTGAACTTCCGGAACTGTTTTGAGGCCCTAAACGACGTTTTTTGGAAAAATGAAGAGCAACATGGGACATGGTTCCACGGACCATGTTGCTCATTCAAAATTTGTATTCCTCGGATAGATATTTCTAACGAGGTATGGTACGCGTCAAACAGAGATTGTATGCCAAAGTTACGCCCCTGGGAAGTTGAAACACCACCAGACTATGTGGTGCAACCATAGTTTAGCGCTTCATCCCCTAGGGTTAGGTTTACTGCTCACGATTCTGGCTGTTTTAACAATAACCCATTTCGAGCCTCAGTCAGGGTCCCGCTCACAGAGAGCCAGTCTCTACATCTTCTCTCGCAGATAGCTACCAACGCCCTAGCTAGTTTTATTTCCATTATGTCTGTAAGCAAATTTCAGTTCTTTGATATTAATGAAATGAAGTGTTATTTCTGCTGCATCTCTGTATTTATGGTTATGTGTTTATTCTGTTGTGTTCCTACATAAATCCGGATTAGTGGTATCAGAGGGGTCTGATTTTCTCGATCCTTCTTTGCATGTCCCCAACGAGGTCGGGGTATAAGGAGTTAAGGCTCGATCTGGTGGAACCTTTGCAATATCAGCCTCGCAAACCCTGAAGGACGCCCATGGGGGATGAAAAGAAAGATGAGGGAGAAAGAGATCCTATCAAAATATTGCTCGAGGAGGCCCTCGAAAAACAAAGGAACCCGATGATGGATAACTTTGCCCAAATCCTTCAACGACTGCCCACCGGCGGCGCATCGGCATCCAGCAGCCACTCTGGAGGTGTGACTCCTTTTAAGGTACAAGTAAATTTTGACATTCCCATATTCGAGGGTTAAATAGATGCAGATGCCGTAGATAGATGGTTGAATCTATTAGAAGGATATTTCTCGATTCATGACTTTTCCAACGGGGAGAAGATTATTTTTGCACTCCTCAAAGCTGCCCCCCATGTCAAGGACTAGTGGGAAACCCACTGTGAGAAATTTTTTTAGATTGCAACAAGATGATGAGCTTAGTGGAAAGAAGTCGCCTTCACTAAGTGGGCCCGCAGGCTATTTTTGGCGCAAAGTCTATTTTTAGACTATGTCTATTTTTAGACATGTCGATCATATTCTATGAGTTGCAGGATGCTATTTGTGGATGGTTGGTCAAGTTGGAGAAAAATAGATGGACTTGGTACATGGTATCGGAGCAATATTTATCATTGGAGAAATTGCAAAACATTGAAGCGGTTGAGTTTTGAGCTGGTGGAATTCGAATTTGCAGTAGTGTTTTCTTGGTGTCGAAGTTGAGATGTCTTTCAACGGATTGCGATTGGATTATGCCCTTGAGGGCAGCTCAAATTATATTGCATGGAAGGACAGGATGGAGGCAGTGCTAGATGAAAATGGGTTGAAGGAGTTCATAGATGCAGAAATTCCAAAACCTACTTCTAGTGATGCTGCCGTACTTGACGCATGGCAAAAGAAGACAGCAAAGTGTTGAAGGATTCTGTTGGAAGGTGTGAAGGATAACATAGTGTCCAGCCTTCATGGTAAAGCTTCTCCATTATTGATGTGGAAATCTTTGACAGATTTATTTCAAAGCAAGAGCGACCAGAGGAAGTTGGCACTCAAGGATAAACTCAAGAACATAAAAATGGAGAAAGGCGACAGTATGCCCAAGTACCTCACGAAGTTCATCCAATGCAGGAATGAGCTGGGAAGTGTGGGGGTTACTGTTGATGACGAGGACTTGGTGAGCTTGCTCTCCTTGGGCTTTCGAAGAGTTGGCATTCCTATCAGGACTCTGTCAATGGTCGGGAGAAATTGCCAGGATGGGAGCGACTTTGGTCGGATCTTGTGTAAGAGGAGATAAGGCGAAGTACCAGGGATGGATCTTCATCAGGAACGATGACAGTACCAGCTACGCTGCCAAGAAGAATGCTTCTAACCTTCGTGCGAAAGGCAAGAAGCAGTGATTATCCATGTGAAGTTCTTCTAATCGTTTATGTCACCAACACGACATTACGCCACTAATTGTCCACAAACTTAAGAAGAAAAATAAGCAGGCTACTGGATCTGCAGCTGGAGAGGCCTTAGCCTCGCAGTTTGAGCTGGATTTTTCACTGATCGCATGCTTGGTCTCAAGTGTGATGGGTTCAGTGTGGTTTCTTGACAGTGGTGTGTCTTTTCATATGACCGAAGACAAAGATTTGTTTACTGATCTGGATGAGAAAGATCTTGGAGTGCACATCGAGATGGGCGATGATGGTAGATACAGTGCGACTGGTATCGGTACCATTTCTTTTGAGAGGGATTCTGGTAAACCCTTCGTATTGAAGGAAGTGATGTGTGTTCCAGGATTGAAGAAGAATCTGATCTCTGTGGCGATGTTAGAAGACAAGGGATATGATGTTGTCTTTAGCAAGGGAAAGGCTTTCCTACGTAGTAAGGAAACTGGTGGAACCCGGAGGATAGGGGTTCAAGTTAAGAACCTTTATCAGTTGTAGGTAGATGGCTGCGCAGCAATGGCAGGTAAGGCAGAAGGAGTGGTGAGCCGCGATGATGGTGAGCTGTGGCACAGGAGATTGGGCCACCTTCACCATGGAGCTTTGAAAATTTTGCAGCAGATTTCTACCGGGCTTCCCAAAGGTACACTTGCGTAGTCAGATCATTGCAAGGGATGTACTTTGGGAAAATTTGTGAAAGCCACCTTTCACGAGAAGGATAGTCGCGCCACGACGATCCTTGAGATAATTCACATAGACGTGTGTGGACCTTTCTCAGTAGCTTCGACAGCAAAGCACAAGTACTATGTGATATTTGTTGATGATTTTTCTCGTAAGTGTTGAATCTTCTTCATGCAGAAGAAGAGTGAGACATACTCAAAGTTCTGTGAGTTCAAGGCACTAGTTGAGAAAGAATCAGGGAAGCAGGTGAAGGCACTTAGGAGCGACAATGGTGGTGAATTCATCTCTGGCGAGTTCAAGGAATTTTGCTGCGCAAAAGAAATTCGAAGAGAGCTCATAGCACCTCATAACCCATAGCAAAATGGGGTTGTGGAGTGAAAGAACAGAACGATAGTGGGTGCTACACGGGCGATGTTGCATGATCAGGGCCTTCCCATACACTTGTGGGCTGAGGCATGCAATACTGCGGTTTATGTGCAAAACCGTTGTCCTCACAGGATACTTGGCATGAGTACACCCGAGGAGGCGTTTTCTGGTAAGAAGCCTGATATTTCCCATTTGAGGATTTTTGGTTCACCTGTTTACATTCATGTGACGAAGGATGCCAAGAAGAAGCTGGAGCCGACTGCAAAGTTTGGGATATTTTTGGGGTACACTGATACACCCCACAACTATCGTGTGTATTTTCCAGACAGTCGCAAGACTGTTGTGCAACGGGATATCAAATTTCATGAGGAGAAAGCCATGAAGTGTTCGCTTGAGAGGGAGCCACAATTGCATGCAGATGAGGGGCTATTAGTTCCTAAGGATGAGCCTCAGGATGTGGATCAGTCACAAGAGGAGGTTCATGGAGTAGAAGAGACCACTCATGCAGCGCCAACCATCAGAGGGTGGAAGCGCACTATAGAAGCTGAGCGACTGACTCAAGATGCAGAGAAGGTTGTAGGAGCACCTACATCACAGCGCAGACAGAGACAGTCACCTGACCGGTATACTAGATACATGGCTCTTATGAGAAAGTGTATCGTGATGGAGCCATCCTCTTTTGAGGAAGGCGTGGAGGATCCCGCATGGGTAGATGCCATGGTGGAAGAGTATGATTCGATTATCAGAAACAGTGCATGGGAGATTGTCCCAAGGCCGGAAGGAAAATTAGTGGTGGGTTCGAGATGGATCTACAAAGTGAAGCAAGCAGCTGACGGGAGTGTGGAGAAGTACAAGGCAAGATTTGTTGCCCGAGGCTTCTCACAGATTGAGGGGATCGATTATGAGGAAACCTTTTCACCTGTCGCAAGGTATTCTTCCATACGGACGATTCTTGCTCTCTCAGCGCAGATGGGGTGGCACATTCATCAGATGGATGTGAAGACTGCGTTCCTCAATGGGGTGATTGAGGAGGAGGTGTACATAGAGCAACCCAAAGGTTTTGAGATCTTCAGCAGCGAGTCGCATGTGTGCAGGCTCAAGAGAGCGTTGTATGGGTTGAAACAAGCACCTCGTGCTTGGTACACACGGATAGACAGTTATTTCACCGGACTTGGATTCTCCAAGAGTAAGGCGGATCCGAACCTATACCAGATTGTGGTGGAGGGTAAGTTGCTGATCATTGTACTTTATGTAGATGATTTGATTTTGACAGGTGATGAGCTGTTGATAATCTCATGCAAGGATGATCTTGCAAAAGAGTTTGAGATGAAGGACTTGGGCCTCCTTCATTATTTCCTGGGATTGGAAATTTGGCAGCGCAGTGATGGACTGTTTGTTTCTCAGGGTAAGTATGCCCGGGAGACACTGGAGAAGTTCAACATGCATGGCTACAAGCCCGTTGATACTCCTCTTCCTGGTGGTTGGAGGAAGGAGGATGCTACTTCGGCGGAGGTAGTGGATGCCACTGTTTATCGACAGTTGGTGGGGTCGCTTATGTATCTGGTCAATACATGACCCGATATATGCTATGCAGTTAACCAGCTTTCACAAGCTACGGTTAAGCCTACCAAGCTCTTTTGGAAGTTGGGGAAGCATGTATTGAGTTAACTCAGCCGCACATCGGGATATGGATTATGGTACAGACAGTCGAATGAGGTGAAGTTGTGTGGCTTCATCGATGCAGATTGGGCAGGGAGCCCAACGGACAGAAAGAGCACATCTGGAGGGATTTTTAGTATCGGGTCGACAACAGTTTCTTGGTACAGTAGGAAGCATAGATCTGTGGCACTCAATTCAATAGAGGCCGAGTATATGGCAACGATTTTGACTGCATGCGAGGCTATATGGATGAGGAAGATCCTGGTCGGGTTGTTCGGTTCACACTTAGATCCTACTTTGATATATTGTGATAATCAGAGTTGCATCAAACTCTCGGTTAATCCAGTATTTCATGATAGATATAAACACATTGACATCCGGTATCATGATATCATAGATTGTGTGCAGCGCAAGATCATGTTACTTTCATACATTCCCACAGAGGATCAGGATGCTGATATCTTGATGAAGGCGCTCACCAGGAGCAAATTCGAATACCACAGAGGCAGGATAGGGGTGGCAGATAATCCTTATCTTGTTGAGAGGGAGTGTTGAGATTGCAACAATATGATGAGCTTAGTGGAAAAAAGTCGCCTTCATTAAGTGGGCCCGCAGGCTATTTTTGGCGCAAAGTCTATTTTTAGACATGTCGATCATATTCTATGAGTTGCAGGATGTTGTTTGTGGATGGTTGGTCAAGTTGGAGAAAAATAGATGGACTTCTATTTTTAGCCATATTGGGCGGAATCTATTTTTAGATTGCCAGTCTAAAAATAGATATGTCGAATATTATTAGCTCTTAATAATATTTAGACTATAAACATTATTTTATTCTCTTGGAGCACTTCAGTTAAGTGCACAGATGTGGCACAGAAGTTGACAGAAGGAATTACGCTATTCCTGAGGGTTAAGTGGAGCTATTTCATGGATTCTTCAGTTAGAACTCATGTAAGAGAGTTTGGTGGAGTTGATTGAGGAAGTTAATGGAGTTGTGTTCAGTTTAATTAAGCTAAACATAGTTGAGCTAGTTGTATCTAGTCCAACTGATTGATACACTAGTGAGAGTGGTGTGAATTAATTATTAATTAATTCACTAATTATAAACTCATTAATCAACTAAAGAATACATCAGTTAACTTCAGTGCATGGACAGTTTCAGTGGAGACCAGTGAAGAGGTAGGTGAAAGAGAAGTGTGACTATCAATTGTGACTATATTGTTGCATGATTTGCAACAACTAGTGATTGGATATGCCAATGAGGATTGCGCAGTACAAGCCAGGTGGTTCGAAGTTATTTATGAGCCATTCTTCAGCAGTGATTGCGCAGTAGAGGCAAGCTATCAGGTGGCAGATATTGGAGCATGTGTTTTGCTAGATCTAGCTTGATTAGTGTGTAGCAGTTGGATTGTACTGAGAACTTGTGAGGAGCTTTGTATGATGATTGTTACATGATCTCTATGACATATAATATACAGATAGTTGGGGGTTTTCAGCTTTAAGCTTTCCCATAAAATATTGTGTTCATATGTGTGATTGTTCATGGTTTTAATGTGTGCATGCGATTGTTTTTATTTCCGCAATTAATGATCAATGGTAGAAGAGATTATGTATTGTGCATGAAGTTAAAATAGTGTGTGATCAAGAGAATCTCGGTGGATAACATATCAGTTATTAAAATTTCTGCAAAAAAGGACGAGACAGAACCCTCTCTATTCTTAGCCGTAACCACTTGGAATTCTTTTTGAGACACCATCAAGGAACAATACTATCCCGTGGGGAGCTATGAGGACAAGTACATACAATGGACCACGCTGCGACAACAAAGGGATCAAGATGTGCATGAGCTGATGAATCTATTCCATAACCTGCGCACCAAGTTGGGTATCAAAGATTCAAAGAAAAATCTGGTGCTAAAGTATCACAGTTGTCTGCACAGATACATTCAGGAGGAAATGGAGTTCCTCAACATCTCCTCGCTTGGTACGGCATACCGGTATGCTTCCAAGATTGACCAGAAATTCAAACAGAAGAAGCGAGACTTTGGATCTGCGAATCAAAAGCAAGGGAAAGGTGCTCCCAAACCGTAGAACAAAGGACAGAGCCAAGGCATGGCGACTCAAGACAACCTGTCGAAGCCACAAGCAAAGAACAACACCACAAAGCCAAAGAAGGACATGGGAAAGTGGTGTGAGTTCCATAAGAGCTCCACTCACAACACAAGTGAGTTTCGGGCCAAGCAGTCACTGGTGGCCGAGATGCAGGCTTCTGAGTCAGATGCATGCTTCGACTCTGAATCAGAACCTGACAAGGGGAATGACAAAGGGAAATATATTATTGATGCAGAGCCCAATTCCATTGTTGCCACTACAAAGATCCAGAAGAGGAACCGGAAGATCCAGAGGAGGAGGAACGTCTCTTCCACTCCCAGATGTGGGTAAAGGGCTCCCCGATATAGTTCATTGTCGATAATGGGAGCCAAAAGAACCTCATTTCAGCAGATGCCGTGAAGCAGTTGAACTTGCCGACCACAACTCACCCACATACATACACCATCGGGTGGCTTCACCAAGGACGAGATCTTCGCATCAGCTAGCAGTGCCGCCTTCCCTATAGCATCAAGCCCTTCACGGATGAGGTATTATGTGACGTTGCTCCTATTGATGTTTCTGATGTATTATTAGGACAACTATACTTGTGGAAGCGTCATGCTGTGTATGAGTCTCGGCCTCGCACTGTTATTGTTACTTTGGGAAATAAGTTGTACAGGATACCAGAGGTACCACCTCCTGTCGCTATCTCTTTGGTTACTGCAAAACAATGCAGTAAGCTCATTTCCCAAACCAGGAAATTCGTTTTCCTGATGATCCGCCCCCAGGGCAAGAAGAAGACTGTGGCCACGACCTCCAGACAGGGCCCCTCTGCACGAAAACAACAAATGGATAAGGTCGTGGAGGAGTACGGGGACATCTTCACCTCACCCACAGGGGTTCCTCTGCACTGCCAGGTCAAGCACCCGATTGATCTGACCCCATGTGCGCCGCTACTCAATGGACCGATCTATCGACGCTCTGTTCTGGAAAATGATGAAATCAAGAGGCAGATTCAGGAGCTGTTGCAGAAAGGTCACATCAGACCAAGTTCATCGCCCCGTGGGAGCCCGATCATGTTGGTACAGAAGAAGGATGGGACGTGGAGACACTGTATTGACTATCGGGCGCTGAACAAGATCACCGGCCCGCAATAGGTAACCCGATCCCATGGACGATGTAGAATTCCTCTGACCAATCACAAAGCAGCAAAATATTTCACAAGACCGACTTGAAGTCGGGTATCACCAGGCACCGACGTAACCCTCTCGATGTGTGGAAGATCGCCTTCAAAGCCAAGGAAGGCCTTTTTGAATGGTTGGTCATTCCTTTCGTGTTGGCGAATGCTCCCACAACCTTCACAGGATGACATCAGCATCTTGCGGCCATTCTCCAACTCATTTGTAGTGGTGTACTTGGATGACATTCTGATCTTCAACCAGACTTGGGAAGAGCACCTCCACCACATCCGACAAGTCCTCCAAACATTGTGGCAACACAAGTTGTGTGCCAATTTGGAGAAGTGAAATTTTGGCATGACCGAGGTTCAATATCTGGGATACATTATCGATGAAAGGGGGGTGCATGTGGATTCAACCAAGATCCAAGTCATTCGGAATTGGCTAGCCCAACCACTCTAACAAGTGGTTGGCAATGGCTTCACAATTGGTACCTAGAGGTTTAGTGATCTTCTCACATCATCAAGTCCTTCGAGTCACTAAACTTCAAGGAGCAATGCAGATGAAAAAATTTGGTCGGAACCTCAACAGAAGGCGTTCGCAGAATTGAAAAATTGCCTCTGTTCTACCCCAGTTCTCACTTTACCAGACTTGCAACAGCCATTTGAGATCGAGACAGATGCCTCTGACTATGCTATTAGGGCAGTTCTTACTCAACAGGGACATCCAGTGGCATATCACAATGAGACATTTTCTGACACAATCCGCAAGTATCCCACTTATGACAAAGAAATGTATTCCATTGTGCAAGCTTGTCGACAATGGAAGCATTACATTTTGGGGAAGGAACCAATCATCCACACAAACCACCGACCCCTGCAGTTCATACAGACACAAGGGAAGTTGCAGAATGATCGCCATCAGAAGTGGTCCACATGTCTGCAACAGTTTCATTTTAACATCAAGTACAAGAAGGGTAGCACCAATAATGTTGCAGACTGCCTCAGCCAACCACCGATCGTGGCGCTCACCACTGTGCTCAACTCTTGTGGGCACGAGACTTCTGATTGGCCGCTTCTCTATGAGAGTGACCCAGAATTTGGCCACATTTACAAGGCACTCTTGGGGGGTACGCAAGTTCCAAATTTTCACCTCCAAGATGCACTTTTATGTCACCTAGGACACCTTTGTGTTCCTTCAAGCAAGCGTGCCAAGATGATATGGGAAGCACACTACAGTCGAGTCGCTGGGCATTTCGGGGTCGAGAAAATAGTAGCAATACTACAGAAGTATTTCTATTGGTCGAACCTTCGAAAGGATGTCGAGAAGCACATCAGATCCTGCACTGCTTGTGCCATTGCCAAACCGACCATCAAGAAGCAAGGCCTATATACTCCTCTACCTATCCCTAGTCGACCTTGGGAATCCATCTCCATGGATTACATGTCGGGCCTGCCTTCTACTAAGCAGGGAAATGACTGTGTTTTCGTGGTCGTCGACAGATTCTCGAAGATGGCCATTATGGCGGCCCGCAAGAAGAATATCACAGCAGAAGCCACTGCTAAACTCTTCTTTGAACGAGTGTGGGTGCACTTTGGGATCCCACAGTCTATCATATCAGATCGGGATAGTAGGTTCCTCAACACATTTTGGTCCAGCCTCTGGTCAATGTTGGATACCAAGCTCACCAAGTCCACAGCTTTCCATCCCCAAACAGATGGCCAGACAGAGGTCGTCAACAGAATGATTGTACACATTCTGTGCATGTACAATTCAAAGCATCCACACACATGGGACGAGAGCCTCCCCTATGTACAACATAGTGTTGAGGCCTCGAAAATCGCTGCTACAACATTGGGGGATAACCAGCTCAATCGGCCATAGCCCCTTTTAGGTGGGCTTGGGATTCCAGCCACTATGTCCCATTGACGTAGCCATGCCATTTGCAGCTGCTCATGCCAATTCAGCTCATGTCCAGTCTGAAGTTGACAAAGCAAGTAGCTTCATCGAGCGCATTCAACACATCCGCCAACAGGTTCATGATATATTGGACAGAGCCAATGCCAAGTACAAGAAACGCCATGATCAACACCGGGTGCCACACAACTTCCAGGTGGGCGACAAAGTATGGCTACATTTGCAGAAGGAGCGCCTCACTGGACCCCACCGCAAGCTTCGCCCGCTCCGATACGGGCCGTACACCATCACCAAGGCTGTAGGGAACAATGCATTTGAGCTCAGTATTCCACCATTCCTTGGTCTGCACCCAGTCTTCAATGTGGATCGCCTTCGTCCTTACTTTCCACCTCTACTGGACACCTCGGACATTGCAGAACAACTCACACCAACCGAGTTAAACCCAGACTGCATGGAACAGGCCACCACAGATTGTATCATGGACATGCAAATCAAGAACACTCGTCAACAGCAGATCCAACTGTATCGGGTTGTCAAAGCTGGCCAACTCCTGCACCAAGGAAAGTGGTTCACCAGGGACCAAGTTCAGCAGAAATTTCCTCATCTCATGAAGGAACTTAACGCAATGGGGACCATTGCTTCCTAAGGGGGGAGGAATGATCCAGGTGGATATTGGTGGTCACCTGCCTATTCCACTTGGGGCTCCACCATTGTCTATTTCAGTTTTTCAGTTTCGGCACAGTTTACTATTTTTAGCAGTTTTTCGGGTCCTAAACTTCCGGAGCCGTTTGAGGCCCTAAACGATGTTTTTTGGGAAAACGGAGAGCAACATGGGTCCATGGACCGATGTTGCTCGTTCCAAATTTGTAGTCCTCGGATAGATCTTTCTAACGAGGTATGGTACGCGTCAAACAGAGATCGTATGCCAAAGTTACGCCCGTGGGAAGTTGAAACACCAATTTACCCAAACGGGGCCCATAGTTTTGGCGCTTCATCTCCTAGGGTTAGGGTTTTGGCTGTTTAGGATTTCCCATGGTTTCTAAATGATAAATAGGCCCTCGAGCCTCATTGTAACTCAGTTCAGAGGCCTGTAGCCGCCACATCTCTTCTCAGAGATAGCTACCAGCGCCCTAGCTAGTTTTATTTCCATTCTGTCTGTAAGCAAATTTCAGCTCTTTGATATTAATGAAATGAAGTGTTATTTCCACTCCAGACTTCCGTATTTAGCTTCGTATGTTTATTCCGAAGGCGTTCCCCGCATGTGTTCGATTGTTTCAGTGGAGCCACTTTGGGCCATGAACAATGGTGATGTTGGCCACTCTTTGGGAGATCTTGGAGAGATGATGTACTCCTCATGGTGTGATTCATCAACACCAACTATCATACACCTTCTCCAAGAATGCAAGAAGGATGGGGCAGCAAACAAGTGTCGAGGAGAACTCTTGTCATATCATATTCTATGGATGTTAGGAGGAAAACTGTGCTGGTTGCACATGAGGGACTATTGTCCTTCTCCCTTATTGTATATGGCAGCTAGCATGATCTTACTAATGATCTCACATGCTGAAGATTCTCTTCATTTTGTTGGGAACATGGTTGGAGGAGAGACACATTTGTGGGGTGTGTCTTTGGGGGAGAGAGGCCCTACTTTTTTTGCACTACATGTTCCAAGGGTCGCATGGGAAACTATATGGCCACCATTTCATACCACTTGTTTCTTTATGATGTGGACCATATGTTTGGTTGGAACACTTGGGGCATGCCTCTCATGAGTAATTGGGAGGAGCTTTTCTATGAATTACCAAGATGGAGGGTGATTCATTTTATTTGGATAATAGCATGGAGGAGGGAGACCTCCATTGATGATGAAATTCCCCATGATTGTCATCACTTCTTTCTTGAGAAGGCCATGGATCAGAAATAAGGTTTCCATAACAACCTTCCATTCTTTCATGATGAGAGCCATTGGGTTTATTCACCAAAGGAAAACTTGTGCACTTGGGAGGAGCCATTGGGAGGTGGAATTTTTGAAAAAATTCTGAAGCAATGGAGGAGATTATCAGATGGAAGGGCCACAAGAGGAAGAGGGGAGATTTTGCAGCACCCTTTTAGTTGCTTGAGGACAAGCAACATTTGGGAGGGGTAGACTGTAATATTCCTAAATTAGCTTTAGCTAATGGAATATTAATTTTGTCTCTTGAAACTTAGATTGATGAATAAATGGGCAAGGGGGCTCATAATTTGCTCAAGTATGAATACAAATCCATCCTAGTGTGAAAGGGGATCATGTAATAACCAATTAAAGCATCCACATGGGTGAACAAGGTCTAAAATATTTGGGCAAGGTCAAGTTTGACCAATTCAACACGATTTATTCTCAAAGAAGTGGATCCTACATAAAGCCAGCTCAATGTGAATAGAGATCAATCCAGCTACATAAAATGAAGGCACCTTGAGTGTGAAAAGGGACAAGGCATGAAGAATCATTCAAGTTTGACCAAGTCAACAAATTTGTCTAGATACATTGCGCCATCTTGTTGGACAATGCAGTTTTTGTGGAGGAGCCTTTGCATGGAAACAACCTCATAGTGGGAGGGACCCTTGGTGAGGAAGCTCATCAATTATATAATGAAGGAAATGGAAAGAATATGGAAATATTGGAGATTATATTTTCATGAGGTCTACTTAGAATTCCTGCATACTTGGCTGTTTAGCTAAGTTCTTGCACTGCTTAGTGCAAGGGTTTTCCCGGGTGGGGATTCCCTACTCTTTCTTGGAGATCTTACTTGAGAAATC
The DNA here is from genome assembly GCA_034641835.2 of Pinus albicaulis. Classification (NCBI taxonomy): domain Eukaryota; kingdom Viridiplantae; phylum Streptophyta; class Pinopsida; order Pinales; family Pinaceae; genus Pinus; species Pinus albicaulis. Next base: position 374,010,998 of record CM076582.1, read on the forward strand.
TAAGAGGAGGTTTCTGACCTAAATTTTCCACTACCTGGTGTTGGGCCAAGTACCTACCTTCATAAAAAATGCAGTCCTTTCAGAAAATTGCGTTATTTCTTAAGGTGTGGACTGAAAGGGTTGAAAGCCCAAATTGGAGGAGCTAGTTTCCCAAGAGGAGGATCAACCTTTCTTTGGGAAAGCTAGAGGAAGCATCTACAACCATTTCTTTGCATGTTCAACCATATTATGTAGAGCTTCAGACATACAACATTATTCAGCCACATATTTGCAACAGCTCTTCTTGTATATCTTTTCTGTCAAGAAACCCTTGTCGGGTCTTCTTAGATCTGTATAAAAGAGATTAGATCTCTGTTTTTATGCCTCATTGAGTATTATAATAATAATATCAGATATATTTCTTTATTTTCTGATTTAACCTCTCTTTAGACTGCACATTCTCTTATGTAGCAACTCCGGCATTTTGCAGTCTTGGGGTTTTGGCAATTTCTAGCTGTTTTGAGCATGGGAGGCTTGTCTAACTATGCTAAAGGAATTTGTTTCTGAAAATATTTTTCATGCATGTCCTATATTGTCTATTCTAAGGGACACAACCGTTATTTTTCACAGTTATAACTCAAATATTCAGAAAATAATGTTTTGGGGTCAGAACTGCTGCTTTTCCCCACTTGGTGACATTGTAAAAAGGCATAGTTTGTTGCTGTGATTGTTTTATGAAAGATATGTGTTTAAATACATTATATCAGGTGATCAATTTCTGTTCTCCAACTTTGGAATACCTTAAGGTATTCTTATTTTTGTAGAAAATTCCAGATTTGGAATATTACAGTCTTAGGGAAGATAGTCAAAGTTGAAGTAGAATTAGTTGATGCTAAACTCAATTACAATATTCTACTCAGTCACAGTTGAACTCACGCTATGATTTTTGCCCCGTCCATCCCCTTCCTTGTTTTGAAATTTCCACATGAGGGCAAGATTGTTACTGTCGATCAATTGTCATTCTTCACCTCTTCTTCCGAGAACAACGTTCTGTATGTGGATAATATCCATACTCCCTTTGAGAGCATTGGGCCAGGTCTCTTCAAGGATCTAGCCTATCCCAGTTCGAAGCCTGTTCACCGGCATCTTCATTCGGTGCACCCTAGAAAGGCTGCAGCCATTAAAGGTGAAGTTGAAAAACTTCTCAAAATTGGTTTCATTTATCCAATTCCCTTGACAGATTGGGTTTCAAACATCGTTCTTGTTGATAATAAATAGGGAACTATCTGTGTCTGTGTTGATTACCGTGAGATAATTCGGGCCTATCCTAAGGATAATTATCCTACTCCCTTCATCGATCAGATCATTGACGACTGTGCCGGGAGTGAAATTTTTTCCCTTATGGACGACTTTTTTGGATATAATCAGATGAACATTCTCCCGGATGATCAAAACAAGACAACTTTTATCTATCCTTGGGGTACCTTTGCATACAAGAAACTACCTTTTGGCTTGAAGAATGCCGGGGCAACTTTCCAGTGAGCGATGTCCAATGCTTTCCATGACATTCGTCATATCATTCAGCCTTACCTGGATGACCTTCCAGCTCATTCAGCTAAGCGTAGGGACCATTCAGACCATCTTCGTTAGATATTTCTTCGTTGTAAACACTATAACATTCGGCTTAATCCACATAAATGTGTCTTCTATGTTGATTCCGGTAGACTTTTAGGGTTTATTGTGTCTAAAGACGAAATTCGACTCGATCCACTCAAGGTTGAGGCTATTGTCAATCTCCCCTCTCCATCCTCATTACATCAGTTGTAGAGTCTGCAAGGAAAGGCGAATTTTCTATGTCGTTTTATACCGAACTATGCAAAAGTAGCTAAAGGATGCACACGCCTTCTGAAACAGGACGTCCCTTTCTATTGGGATGAGATTTCTCAACAATATTTTGATGCACTCAAGACGTTGGTGGTCAACACTCCTTTATTATGTCCTCTGGATTATCACCATGAATTTTCCCTCTATTTGGCTACAGATTTTAGTACAATTGCCATGGTTTTGGTACAAGATGATGATGACGGTAACGAACATGTTATTTATTACCTGTCTCATAACCTTCTTGACCCTGAAACGCGTTATGCTCATGTCGAGAAGTTAGCACTAGCTGCGGTCCAGGCCATTCAACACTTTCATCATTATATCCTTTTGCGTACGGTGACTGTGATGTACGATTGCAACCCCATGACCTATATTTTGTCTCGACAATTGCTCGGGGGAAAATACTCGAAGTGGATCATTATCCTTCAAGAGTTTGATTTGGAATTTAATGCTGCTAAATCCAAGAAATCACTATTTTTTGTTGATTTTATTTGTTCCCTCCCTTCCGACTCCGCTCCGTCTCATTCTGAGGACTGTATTCCGGACGATACACTTTTCTTGATTAACACCCTTGACCCGTGGTACGGTGATATCATCGTATATCTCTAGACTTCCACATTCCGATTTGAGTTGACAAAAGATGCCCATCGCCATATCCGGCATCACTCGCAACCTTATCGTATAGTCGGAGATATGCTCTATCGCATTGGAGTTGATTCCATACTTTGCCGATGTTTGACCCTCGAGGAAGATGAGAAAGTATTTAATGGTTGTCACAGTGGCATCTGTGGCGTCTGTGGTGGTCACATGTCTGGCTATGCTACAACACAAAAGATACTTTGTTCTGGTTATTTTTCGCCTTCCATTTTCAAAGGCTGTATTGTTGTAGTTCATAAATGTCATGATTTCCAAATTTATCAACACAAGATGCGTGTGCCACCCATTCCTCTTCACCCTGTCATTACCGTTGGTCCTTTTTCGAAATGGGGCATCGATTTTATGACGTGTAACCCTCACTCGGCCAAGGGGCATGCTTATATCATCGTAGCCATGGACTACTTCACCAAATGGGCTGAAGCAATGCCTACACTTGCCCTTGACGGTAAGACAACTACTCAGTTCATATTAAATCATATTATTTCTAGGTTTTGTGTCCCTCAAGCCATCGTTGCCAATCATGGTTCCTATTTTCGGCATTATATGGTGGTGGAGTTGACTTCTAAGTTGGGTCTGCATCACGACATCACAACGTCGTACTACCCTCAAGCCAATGGCCAGGTTTAAGCTGTGAACAAAGCTCTTGTCACAATGCTTCAACGTACGATTGGGATCCACAAATCAAACTAGCATCTCATGTTATTTTCGACTCTCTGGTCATACCGAACTTCGACTAAGACTGCGACCAGATTCACCCCTTTTCAGTTGGTTTACGGTATGGAAGCTACTCTCCCGATTGAGTGTGAAATACCTTTGCTCAAGTTAGCTGTGGAATTAATGCCAAACACTTCAACAGAAGAAGAGTGTCTCCTTTACTTAGAGAGTTTGGATGAAACTCGTCGCTTAGCCGCTTTAGTCATTGAAGCACAAAACAAGCGAGTCAAAGATCATTTTAACCAATCAATTTCCCCTCGTTCCTTTGTTGAAGGAGATCTCGTCCTCCTGTATGACCAAGCTCATGATAAGCTGGGGGTAGGAAAATTTCAACCTATGTGGCATGGGCCATACATCGTTAAACGTGTGTTGCAAAATGGGGCCTATGAGTTAATTGACTACGAAGGTCATCCTCTTCAACAGCCCATAAATGGGTTGTATCTCAAAAAATATTATGCATGAGTCATTCATGCATAACAGGTGTACATAGGTGTTATTGTCATTTTTGTACATGTTTTTTGGTTTGGTGTACTTTGTGAGCATTTTCCTGCTTATTGGGCCTTGATTATTATGCAGATGTATATTACTCCTTATGTCGGTTTCGTAGATGGTGCTTCCCGCAATACCAGGAATTTGTCTTCGGCAGCTTGGGTAATTTATGATCTTGCTGGTGAGTTGATAGATCTGCAAGGTATTTTTCTAGGACGAACTACAAAAAATGTCGTTGAATATAGCGTTTTCATTAAGTTATTAACTGAGGAAATCAACCTTGGCATACACGCATTGCTTGTAAATCTAGATTCACAGCTTGTTGTTTTGCAACTCAATAATCATTATTCGTTTAGAAATCCACACATTCTGAGATTGTATTTACGTATTCGTTTGTTGGAAAGACATTTTGATTTTATTACTTATCAACATATTCCTAGACGAATGAACACATTAACTGATACAGTGGCTAACATTGTATTAGATAGACATTTGCATAATTTGTAAAAGCATCATCATATGTAAAAGATCCATGTACGGAAATAGATGTATATATATATATATATATATATATATCGAATGTTTGTAACTGTGTGCATTATAACGTCAAAAAATATATGTATGTTTCTATTACATCCTAAGACATAATGTCTCGCAAAATATGCAGATAAAATAAAACTAGGTGTCTAATTAGCATGGTGCTCGTGATAACATGTCACATCCCATACTAGCCGCCTCAGCAAGCGGTGAATTCAGCTGGGCATCCCTACAGTATGCCTCTGGTAGGCATGAGGAGCATCATCAAAACGTGCATAATCTGGGACTCCTCGGGTGATCCCCTCCAGGTTGTGCACTATCTTGTCTTCCTCGTCGCCCTCGCCTTGAGGGTCGAAATTGCGAGGGATTTGCCTCGCTATTAGTGACATACTGGAAGGTCTCTCTAGGCCAACATCTGCATCACATGGATTTAATGCCAGACCATACATAAATAAAAAAAAATCATAATGCTCATAAAACTTAAATTTTTTTTGAGTCTCACCCAAATCTTCATCCCAATCTTCCCCCCTCCGAGAGTGGGAGGTCTATATCATCAATGAAATCTGTGCTAGAGTAGGGCCAATCCTCCATGACAATCAGTTGTCGATGGAGCCAATCGAAAAATTCCAGCCTCCAAGACATCTGTTGGTTGCCCCCCGCCCTTGGCATCAGTGCTGACCATCGAGCCATCCATGGTTATCTCGTTGGTGGTGTCGTAACTATAACCTCTTGTCGCTGATAAATTGGTAATCGTTCCAAGAGGAACGATACCAGGATGGATCCATAACCAAATTTTTTCAGTTTGGCCTTCTTTCATTTGGTTAGTTGGCACTTCATGTTGATGGTCACGACCTCTACCCAATCATAAATGGTCGGAGCCATGCAGTCCACAACAAGAAGCAACTATGTCTTTGTTGCTTCGTGCGGTGCTTGTGATCCCGCAGCTCATGTGATGGTATGAAATACCACGCGTAGTGTCAAATCAGGGATATTTTTTATATCAACTTTCCTACTATCTGAACCTTGTCGTGCTCCTCGACATACCCTGTCGATTACCATGGTCATGTTTTCCATGCAGGGCCGGTTGCCGGTTAGGAGTGGTGTTGCACCCGTCTGCAATAATACTGTGATGAAATATACATTAGAGACATCGATCTCAAGCTCTTGATCTCGTAGGATGAAATTCTGTTGATTTTCGTCCCATATACTGATAAGATATTGTAGCAATTCTGGTTGGGTTTGGAGACATGGTGTTAGAAAGAATTTTAGCAAGCCACAGTTTCTGAGGGCTTCCATAACTCCCTCTTTTTCCATGGCCAACTCATCTTCTTCACTATGTTCCCATTCTTGCCATTCTATGACCATTTCGCTCCTTTCTACCTACAAACACAGACATTTGAGTGGTATTAGTCAATATTCATCCTTGAATTTGTAAAAAATTGGGAAAATTGGTGCATAATTTTGCTAGAAATTGGTTTGCACCGTTGGCATGACTATTTCTAAAATAGTCGCGCCAATGGGCGCGCCCTAGTGTAAAAAATCAGGCGGTTAGCGCGACTCTGTGCCCAAAACCTGCGCCAACCATGCAGCCCTAGTTTTTACAATTTATCCCCCAAAATTCAAAATTGACAAATGTAGGAAGTAAGAAATAGCTTAAAATGACAAGAGGGATCTCAGCTCTTACCTGGAGTTGACAGATTTGAAATTGATGTACTGGATTGGCCGCTATCGTTGTCGCAATATTGCACAGTAAAATGGGTAAAAATTGCTCCACAAGAGGTAAAAAGTGAAAAGTAATTATTTTTTACCATTTTTGGCATTTATAACTTTTTCACAACCCTAATTCGGTTTTAAGGCATATTTTTCGATTATTTTATTATTATTTTTCAAAAAATATGTTTTACACATGTCTCTTGTGCAGCGATAGGTTTTTTTCATGCGACAATGATGAAGTAATGAGTTGTATTTTATACTTTTTTGGACTCGGTAAAAACATGAAAAAGTCACTACTGGAGTTATCTTTCAGCTCTTTTCTGACTCTCTAAAACTGAAAATATTTCTGAGATGCTTGTCATTTTGAACTCGTTAAATGGCTATGAAACGATATCTACCCAATATACATTTACCCCTTTTTCGAGCTGGGATGAATTATTTACGAAAAAGGAATACCTTAGCCTATCGTGACTAAGAGGTTCTTTCAGACTTTGTTTTCTACCTTTTTAGATCTGTGAGTCTACCTACGAAAAGTGATTGCTGGAGTTTTCTTTTCTGCCTTCTTTTCAAACTCTCTAAACATGAAAAGATGCCAAGTTCTTCCTTTGTCAGACTCGTTGAACTCTGATGACATCGAACTTTGTCACCATGACTTTATTCGAGTTCCTCCTTCCTAGAGCTCGTAAACTGTACTAGGATGGATTTTTCTGAAGGAAAAACTTACAGTGCAAGCATATTCTATCCCCTTCAAGCTTGTTTTCAAAAATAATTGGGGTACTCGCCAGAAATGGTGGGGGAAAATGGAACCAGATTTTAGTTATGTCGGCAATATGTTGCTCTTGAACATGGCACTTTTTTGCATTTGTGTCGGGTTGGGGACATATCATTTCGTCATTTTTTGCCTCCATGGGTTTGGGTAATCTCTTCTGACCTCTCATTTTCTCTTTGCCATGTCATCATGACCTCATATCCTTTGATGTCAAATACTGCCAAATCCAGTGTCGTGCTGCTGATATGTTCAAGAGAAGTTTGCCTCTATAGTTTTCAACCTCCCTCTGGTTCTTTGTTGGTCCTAATTCAAAAACATCATATTACTCTGTCTTGTGTCGATGATGTGGGAAAAATTATGGCCCACCTTCGATCGGATGACTTCCTATCGACTTCAGCTCGTTATCCAGGAATCTGATCTAGAGACTCCCTTTTGGTACCTTGGAGCCTCAATGCCTCAATGGCAGGTTCTTCGCATTTGACGTAAGGTCCACATCATTGGCCTTCGATCGACTGACTCTGTGGGTGTTCATCGCCAGATTACTGTTCACATTTCGTGGATTATACCTTTCGTACCTTGAGAGCCATTGTCAATATTGGTGGTTCCTCTCGCGTCTGTTAACAACTTTCATCATTGGCTGGTAATCAGACGATTTTCTTGCATGTTCAACTTCAGCTCATATATTCGCATGCTTGAATTTGTACTTGTTCGGATCGAGACGGAGCACAAGATCCTGGGTTTTGTCTGTTAAAATCTAGGCTGCGAGTTCTTTGTGGATTATCATAACTTATTACATGACTCTTTGACTGGATGGCTGCGACCATACCTGAGTCTATTTAGTGATCTTTACTGCTGGATGGCTGCGTGCATACCTATATCTCAATTTTTATATACTCTATTATGGATGGATACACCAATGCCACATGTTCATGTATCAGAGATATCATTTGTATTTGTAATTGCAGGTTCTCTGACAGCGGTGCTTGGTTTGAACGTGTTCTCATAAATCATTTCACCCCTCCCTCTCCCTCGGACCTCATGCTTTAGGGGGCATCTTTTACACAAAATTTTGTCATTGTTCCTGAAATCCCCATCCCGCACATTGGAGGGTCATTTTTGTTACTTTTGAAAATTTTCTTGCCTTGCAAAGACCTTCATTGCATCCCTCTACATGAAAGTAACATTCCTCTTGGTGAAATTTTCTTGAACAAAACATCAAAAATCCTTGTTTTTGCCTTGGCGCGAGTAGCCAGTTCTACCCTCGCGCTGATGTGAAAGATTAGCACTAGGGCTTGTGCCACCTGGTGCTCTATCCCAGTGTAATGCCCATGCCAAGCTATTTTTGGAATGTTTTTTAAAAATAGAGGTGGAGGTTCCATTCCAACCACCTCCGGGATGATTCATTAGGAGTGGTTGAACTGAAACGACCACATAATCCTTCCTTTAGTTAGTATTTTCCACCTCCCTTGGAACAATCCTAAAGGATAGGCCTCCCTTCCACCTTTGTAGGGATCCCAGCCTCCTCTTTCTCCTCTATATAAACAAGCCTTCTCCTTTATGAAAACTAGCTAAACAAAGAGAATTATACAGCTGAAATGCTGAACTTGGAGAGCTAAGCTATAGTTGAATAACTGAGTTATTGAGAAGGTAGATCAAGAAGGAACTCCATCAAGAGGTCCCTTATCTCGTCTGAATTCCCTGACGAGCTTTGAGACGTGCTTCTCCCGAGCCCCGCTGGAGGAGACTGCAACATCAGAGCATGGTTATATCTCTTCTTTCTACCTATTAATATAAATAAGTATTGGCTGGTTCCTATCTTGTGTTTTGTCTTTATAGAATGCAATATGTTAGTATTCTCTAACTGACTAGTAGTTTTTGGATGGAATTAATATGTGGTATTTGGTTATCATTTTCTGATCTTTGTGCAGGTGTCCAAACGCGATAGGTGGAGAGGTTGTGACTTGCCTTCGATCAGGAGTGAGAGGTTCTCATCATCACTACAAGTGTCGACGAGGTTCTCTTTCACTTTTAAATGCACTTGGTGTCTTAATCACTATTGAGGTTGGATTCTTGCTTGTGGGGCAGACCCATGAAGACATAGATGGAACCTACAAAAGAATTTTTTCCAACCCAAAAGTAAAGATATATATTCTTTACCTGAAATGATGGATACATATTGCATAATTGAAGAAAATCGAGTGTTTCAACCTACACTTATTGACAAGGACCATGATTGCAAAAGTTTCATTAATGGATACATCAAGGAGGGAAAATTGCGCTAGTTGTACATCTTAATGTTCATTACTTCCAATTTCTTGTACTCAATGATATTCCAGTACTAAGGTGCAAAGAATCCATTAGAGATATTGAGTGGCCAGAACCAGTTGAGTAATGGAATATAGATGATGAAGGTTGACCTATATCCGATAAGGAACCCATCTTTCTTAGATTCCAAAAATAATGATGCCTATTTCAAATAACTAAAGGAAGGGATAACATCATACATAAAAATGTGGAAAGACACTATCGGGAATGAATATTCACCAATTGTTACAGAGGAATGGAAAAATAAAGTAGTGTATTGGGAAAGAGTTCTTGATACATTAGATGGAATCTATAATGATCATTGAATAATAGATGGAAGTGATTCATCTTTTGAGGATTTTTGGCCCAAGACAAGGCACATTGTTGATGTTGATCGTAATGCACTCCATGTAATCTCAAGTATTATGGATGAAGATTTTGATGATGCAATAGATGAACTCGTATATGTTGGACCCAAATGCAACAAGCCAAAGCCAACATTCAATCCAAAGTTTGATGTTCAGAAAGGAAAGATGTTGCTAGTTAGATTAGGAAATGAGAATGCAGGAGAGATGATTTGGATGGCAAAATCCATCTCAGATATACTTAGGGATAATGAAAGTGAGAATCTTCATGTAAAGGTTGATTGGTGGAAGCCTATTTCAGGGAAATATAATGGAAAATTTTTAGAGTAATATTGGATACCAAATCCTGATGACACGGAACTTGGCTCTATTCCAATTAATACCATAGTTTGGGCATGGCTGCCAAAGAAAGAACATTGCAAGAAGACCAAGATAGATAAATATGGTCTAGAAGCTTTTCTTGACCTACTTGGGCGAATATCTTAAGATTAGGTTTATATGATTCATGAATGTGATTTTTTTTAAGGATCTTTTAATATTCATTCAGACACACTTTTCAATATTTTTTGTATATCAAATATTCTCTTCATATTATTTTTGGAGGAGTTTTATATTATTTAGTATTTCAATGTAATCATGTGGTGATACAAATGACATGACTATGCCATAAAATATTTAAATTTTCAAAGCTTTGTTTGACCAACATGACTTGTCACCATATCAAATATGCATAATCAAATTCAATAATGCACTTAAAAACAACATCTTATAAACTTTGTCTATTAAAACAATAATGGAGTAGCTAATCAGTATTCTATTTAATATAAACCATTTAAACATTTATGAAAAAAAGTTAGACATTTGTAATAATGTTTGAAGTGAGTTTTCCTTAATATTCCTTATTATAATTGATCTAAATCAAATTTGTTGTTTTGTTGCACTCTAATTTAAAAAAATAAAAATGATTTTGATCATTGAACAACACAACTAGACTTGTAAAATATTTCCTCTTATAGACTTTGAAGTGGTGCCAACATTGTACTAGTATAATAAATTTGTACTCAACAGAGGAAAAGTAGTTAGTGTCAATTTAAAATGGTTAATAATAGTAAGAAACACAATATTCATATATCATTAAATAACTTTATAGGTAAGAATCTTTTTACAAAATATATTATTCACGAGTCAAATTCAATACATAAATATAAATATTAATGATAATAGAAATAATGTAACTTGGAATCTAAATTTTAGATGAATGTCAATATGTTCTTTTCAATATAATATCCTTAAACAATCCAGGAATAAAAACTAAACATTTGTAGTTAATAGTTTAGTCAATTTTCTCTCTTTCCTCTTGGATTTGAAAATAATCAAATTGTATTACTTTTTTATTGTTCTAATTCATGATTGATTTTGATAATTAAAATGATTAGTAATTGAGTCGAGAGGCGAGGCTCATTCTACAACCTAGTATGAGGGGATGTGTAAGTTCGACTATAATTTTTTTTGAAGGATCTATTAATATACATTCAAAAACACTTTTCAATATTTAAGTTTTCAAAGCTTTGTTTGACCAACATGACTTCTCAACATATCAAATATGCATAATCAAATTTAATAATGCACTTAAAAATAACATCTTATAAACTATAAAAACAATAGCTTTTAACTTAGTTTTTAACAAAAAAAGTACAAATAATAAATAGTAAATAATTATACTACTACTCTCATTCAACATTTAAATCAGCATTGAATTCCTCTAGGCTCATGTTAAATATGTATTTAAGGTGGATCTATGCTGGTATATATTGGACACATTACTATGATAATTTGTCATTAAATAACTTTATACTTAATATATAACTTGCATATTAATCTATTATTCATCAAGTCAGTCTCAATTAAGCTAGTTTTTAACACAAAAGAAGAAATAATAAATAAATTATATTACTACTCTCATTCAACATTTAAATTGATCGTAAATTTTTTTTTTCTCATGTCAACTTTAAAATGGTTCAAACTTCCTACAATAGTATGTAATAATGATGGTGATAATGATGATTATCATCCACTATGACCAAATAATATAGTATATAAGAAGCCATAAATATATTAAGCTAAATTCTTAAGAATTTTATTGCTATGCTAAAAAAATATTAAAATAAGTGTTTCAAGATCATCATAATTTTGTTTAGTTAAAAGATCAAGAAGGTTGATAGTGCCACAAATATTTTGAAATTTAAATCCAAATTTGAGTATAAAGTGGATGATCTAAGAGGGTTTTTCATCTTCAACCATATTACTAGTGTTGCAAAGGTGATAGAATTTTAAATTGTGCCAACCTTGTCTTAGTAATAATCGTAATTTAACACATACCTTGTCATGATATTTACTATATCAATTATAATTAAAACATACAAAACATTCTTTTCATATTAAATTTAATCATAATAAAATAACTTTAACAAACTTAGCTTTTAGTACAAACCATAAAAAATATTAAAAGAGATAATGTAAGGAAACCAAGATTAAGATGTGAAATATTTTCTTTTGCAAGTTTATGTAAATTTGTTTTATATACTTTACCATGACAAAAGTTTCACCAAAAATGGTGAATATCTACATTAAAATTAGTAAACTAAGTTATTTATAATTCCACATTTTGAAAAAACTTAATCTAGTTAAAATTTCTAAATTCTAGATCGACGAAAAACTTCCAAATTTAATGAAATATGTGTTAACTGTCTAGGTTTGGCTGTCCTAGAAAGATCATAACTGATAATGCTACTGCATTTGGGTCTAAAAAGATGGTAGAATTCTGTCATAAATATCAAATTATATTGGGTCATTCTACAACTTATTACCCTCAAGGTAATGGGCTGGCAGAGTCCTCAAATAAAAGTTTGGTGAACATAATAAAAAAGTTGCTGGAAGATAACAAGAAATCATGGCACAATAAGCTAGTACATGCTTTATGGGTAGACAGATTGATAGTTAAAAATTCAATTGGGATGTCTCCTTACCAGCTAGTTTATGGCACTTATGCAATATTTCCAACCAGTTTAGGAGTGCCGATCATGAAGCTGATGATGATGAATACAGAGGAAGTATACATCAGAGCACAACAACTACAAGAAAACATCAAGAAGCTGTTTGACAAAAGAACCAAGGCCAGTGATTTTAAGATTGGTGATAAAGTATTGAAATGGGATTCAAGGAGAGAAGATAAGGGAAAACATGGAAAATTTGATAATTTATGGAAAGGCCCTTATCTTATTCAATCTTCCATTGGAAACAATGCATTTTTTCTGCAAGAATTGGATGGAGCTAAATACTTTGGAGGTCCTGTCAATGGCAAGGTTCTCAAACATTATTTTTGTTAACTGATATTTTTAGTTTCAGAGCTTTTTTGTTCGTTGTATATAACACAGTTTTTTAATTTGAAAAAAGAAAATAAAAAGACAATAGAAAAGGAGAAAAAGAGGGCAGACATAAAAGAAGAAAGGTACAGCCCCATACCAAAAAAGAAGAGAAAAAAATCTGAAAGTGTGCAAGCTTAAATTCCACTACTTGATAAAACATTGCTATTTAGTCATACAGCCTAATCATGACTAGATAGATTTCAATTTACTGTTGATAGGTTAGTGAAGAATGTTTTCCAAACTGTTTAATCTTGGCTTATCAATAGGTTAGATTAGGATAGAAAGAAATGGATCTAATTAGACCAAAATTTGAGCCAAAAAGAAGAAAAATAATTGGTTCTAACATGCTTAAAATCTGAACCAAGAAAAAAAATATAAAAAGAAACAGCTCAAAAAGATCAAAACCAAAGCTGAAAGAAAGAATGAATGATGTTTTTTTATTTTTTAGATCTTAAGCCTTCACAATTTTGTTTTATTTTATGCAAAATTTCAGTCTATGTGCAGCTTGTTTTTATGCCATAGTCACTTCAACAAATTAGACAGCTTAATCCTGGTTTGAATATCTTTTAAATTTCTATTTTAGAAAATAGATAATAAAATATGTCAGACAACTTAATCCTGACAGATAGTAGCTTAGGTAGAGAATTTATGAGTTCAACAGTTTAATCTGAACTCATGGAAGAAATAAGGGTAGATTTAGATTAGTTTTTCCTGTTTTCAAAAGAACAAAATGTTGATGTCAAATGTTTGAAAGTCCAAGTGCACCTTATGAAAAAAAAATGTTAGGAAAAGTAGGCTGTGTAGGTAGTTGTTTGGGAAATAAATAATTCTGTTTGATGTAAGTATTGATCATCTTTTAAAGCAGCATGATCAAACAAGAAGCAGGTTGTCAATGGATACGGCACAAGTCTGCATCCTAGAGATCAATTTTTGAAGTTCTTGACACCTCCAAAGAGCTGTCATCCCCAAGTGGAGCCACTGTTAGCCATGAATAAATTTTTTTCATGGAAAATGATGGCTAAAATAGGTCTTGAGCCTTCAAGAGATTATTTTCATAGAAAATTACTCATTCTTGAAGCCTTATGGTGTTTTCTAAAAAATCAATCTTCACTGCTGTTCCTTCATTAATGTTCCTTCGTTATTGTTCCTTCACTTCTATTCCTTCACTGCTATTCCTTCGTTGTTGTTCCTTCAATGTTGTTCCTTCGCTGCTGTTCCTTCACTATTGTTCCTTCACTGCTGTTCCTTTACTGTTGTTCCTTCGTTGTTGTTCCTTCACTGTTGTTTCTTCACTGCTGTTCCTTCGCCGCTGTTCCTTGATTGTTGTTCCTTCGCTGCCGTTCCTTCACTGTTATTCCTTCACTGCTATTCTTTTACCGTTGATATTCGGCCCGAAGATCTAACGGTCCCAAACACATTTCGCTTTCATTTCAATAATAAAACCAATCGCTCGTTTTCAACGTGAAATAGGAGGTTTTCGCCTAGACACGTGTCAATCAAAGACTTGTATCACGTTCATTCCCAGCTAAACCGCTTACCACTCATTTCATGCTCAAAAACCATTCGTGGTTTTCTGAAACTGCCTATCCACTATTTCGCACCAAAATTCAAATTAAACCCTGTTTTCGTAGGTTTTGTTCGTAGAATTTCATCCGCATGAAATTTCTTCTCTTCACTGCTCCTTTCACCCCTCGCCCAACCTCTGAAAGCAGTTTAACCCAATACGCGCAGGATTTTATGTAATAGTTTTTTTATGTTGCAGGTTTCATGGCGGATGAGCTGTAAAGCCATCCTACAGTCACGAGTAAGTAACGAAGGGTTAAGGATGACGATCCTCAGGCCAAAATCACGAAGAAATAGATTCCACAGGTTCAAAATCATGGTTTTACCGGTGCCTCATGAGCATTGGTTATACAATGAAACCCTCGATGCGCCAAAGACACCTGTACATTAACAAAGGAAACAAAAGAAGAACAGTGAAAGGCAGTGGAGATTAAAGTTAAAGGTTAAAGTTAAAAAACCGAATATTTAAAGACTTAACCGATGATTTACAAAGATAAAGACACAATGAATAAAGCAGAGAAATGCTTAAAGGATAAAACAGTCAACATAAAAGGTTTAAAGGCCTGAAGATGATTATAGAAGTCCAAAAGCAATAACAAGGGTTTAAAGCAACAAAGATAGACATATCAATCAAGAAAGCCTCCAAATGCCACATCAGTGAGGCAATTAATCCTCAAAATTCCACCTACCAGCTAATTTGCCTCAAAAGAATACACAGTTAATGCACAGTCAGAGATATTTTCCAAAAGACAACTCAAAAGTAATTTCCAGCTACTAAAAAAACCTCAAAGTCAACAAAAGTGACTAAAGTTGATGAAACTTAATGCAAAATTCAATTAACAGAGTTAAAAACAACAGATAATTTCTCCATTTGGCCCGTTAATGGCCGAGAAGCACTTACTCTGTATTAATTGAACAAATAACCCTTTCTTTCACTCCACCTCCTCATTCTTCTATAAATACTTCTCTAAAAGTCAATATTATTATTTGTTGAATACTTGTTGAAAGTAAATAGCTATTGAGGTTGCTGAAGCTCTGTTTTGTAATTGAAGAATGATAAGATGAGATGAGAAGTTTTGAAGCTGTAAAAACCCACCGGAATTGAAGATTGTAACTGGTTTGAACATCAAATACACAAGCTGATTTATGGGATCCTGGTCTATGTCAATGGTGATTTTTTTATTACTGTAATTGTTATTTTTCTCATGTTTTCCATGTTGTCCATTTTCTATGATAAAGAACAAAAAATATAGATTAGGATTTACTTCTAAAGTACCCTAAATCTCACTGATAAATCTTTATCTTTATGTTTTCTTATATTTGTGTTTTAAGGATAATTCAATAGAGTATAACCAGTGAAGTGTTGGTAAGCCCATGTTTCCTGAGTACAACTTGAGATATTGTCTTTGAAAGTTCTTGAAAGTCTGCTTATTAAAGTTAAACTAGAGAATTTTATGGTTAGCCATGTCCTCTAGTTTGTCTCCAACAGTTGCTTTGAAAAGTTCCCTTAAGAATATGTTGAAAGCAGGTTAGATTCAAAGTTATTACTTGATCTTAAGCTATTCTTTGTTTTAGCTTAAAATGTTTTCCTTTGAGTATGCTGAAAGCAGGCTAGGTTAAAATTCCTTACTTGATCTTAAGCTGCACTTTTTTTTCTTATATGTTTGCTTCTTTCACCACACTTTTATGCTCCATACCATAATTCAACTTAAAGAGATCTTTTGATATAGATGACTTGCCCCATGGACCACTCTTGAAATTTTTTGTGCAATTAAATCCTTTTGTGACTCCATAGCCCAATCGGTTGATACTGTTTCTTACTTATCCTATCAGCTGAACCATTTTTTCAACCTACTCACAACTTTACCCTTCAAAAAGACTTCCTCCATTTTGATGATATTCTACCCAACCAAAAACAAACAAAACCCTTGTACTTCATAACTAGCCTAATATCATATCATAAGCCTTAAATAAATATCTTTGAAAAACAATCATATAGAGAGATCCCTCTTTGAATCTAGGATGGCTAGATCCATAGATTCCAAAGCGGTTTTGATGTAGGATGTGTAGCGTTTATACTTGCCAATGTTGCAAACTACGTAGACCTAACACCCTGGATTCCAAAAACTACATGTCAGCATCCAGAAATGTCCACAAGCTATTTCCAATAGCCAAAAATACCTCCAATATCCAAAAGTGTGGAGGTAATGCTAGCAAACGAACCCATACCGGAATCTCATCCATCCTCTTCCTGTTAGCATGAAAGAGAGGCGTCAACCGCTTGAAGAGAATGGATGCAATACCAAACCTCCATTGTCGTGCCAGAACCCATTCCAACGTTTCAATTTTTTTGAATGTTACCATGAACCAGCCTTTGGATAATGTGATGACCTCTGCCTCACAGTCGAGTGGCCCCAATCTCACTAACACTGACGCCTCCCTTAAAATCCAGAAAGCCCCCACTCAACCCTCCAAGAGAGAAGCTAAAAAATCCCATCCCTGGGCCCCACTTTGGCCTATAGTTGTTTGCTGACCCTAGTGGTGTCGAAGCCCCAAAACCGAGAACAGGTTCCAACGCCAGACTCCGATCTACCGTAGGAGGTAAAACTGATGGGATGGAGGTGCAAGAAGTACCACAATCCCTTGTTCCTTCTACACCTGCCCCGATGAGAATGTCCTCCAACCCCCGGAGAAGTAGTGTTCACGGGGAAAATCTGATCCCAGGCACCAAGGAATGTCAGGCAAAGGAAAAAAAGCAGAGGTAGAGGAGAAATCCTAACCCAAGGGTTTTAGAAGAGAACCAAACCTGGTCCATTCCACTGACCGACAGTGAGGAAGGGAAAAATCAAACTTCTTAAGGGATGCAAATTCTACCATCAGGTTCCACTTAGCTTTCTCATCCCCATTATTAGCTTCATATGACCGAGAGGGAAGGGACACTTTAGCCAGGTTAGGGCTCCTGGGTTCTAGGCCCCAAACATACAATATATATTCAGCTTGGGGCTCCACATCTATGAATTCCTTATCATTACCGATTATCCTAAAGCCAACAGTAAGCCCAGAAACAACCCCCAACCACAACCACCAGAATATCTGGTGGATAACTCTGACCCAATGCGGGATACCTGGGAGTCTAGATAGAAAACGACAATAGACAAGTAACGGCCAAAAAACCCTGACAATGAAAGGCCCAGAGAACAGAAAACCCCCCAGGCCTCCCCACATAGTCGGGCCCTATAAACCCAAAAATCCTGACACAATCCTCAGTCCCAACCGACTGAAAAAAGAAATATTCAAACCGTAAACCGTAACAGGTTTTACCTCCACCAAGAAGAAAACTTTTAAAACTAGGTGAAACCCAAACGAAAACTGCAAATTCAACTTGATAGAGAGACAGACGGAAAATGCTCCTCTAAGCACGTCACTACTCCAGCTTCCCAGACCGTCAGAGACAAACAATACTAGAGCAGCATCAATAACATAAACCACCGTAATAAACAATGGTGAAAAAATAAACGCAGGTTGTAACCCATTCAACAAGCCATAGACTAACCCCCTTCGTAAAAAAACACTTCGCAGAAAAATAAGGGAGAAAACCCCCCGTCACGTGAACAAGGGTGTTAATAAAGGAACACGGTGGTCGGGCAACTCGCCAAGTGTAAACAGCCTTGAAGAGATGAGTTCACTGACAAGAGTTGTCCCGTCGGCCCATCAACAGGTGTCCCACATGCCAAGCATCACGAGTCTCGTGACCAAAGCGCCATTTGAGGCACCAAACACAGTGGGTTACGTGTCAAATCTTAGGGTTCCGCCATTCACGAGTTCCTACATGGATTTTTCCTTGAGTTCAAATATTTTTCCATTTACACATTGACCTCTCTGATAAAGTTTGGTTGACAATATATTTAAGGAGAAATAGGAATACCCAAGTTATGGGGATTGTAGAGACTTGAGCTTTTAATTTTGTACCTTTCTTTTATTTTTATTTGTATGTAATTTAACAAATTCAAAATTCTTACATGATTTTTATTTGTATGTAATTCAACCAAATCAAAATTCTTAAATCATTTTATTTGTATTTAATTTGACCAAGTCAAAATGCTCACATCACAAGAGATGACAGAAAAATACATTACAACATCTGACGTCTCCACATGGAATTGGTAAAAAATAACTATATGGTGCTAGGAAATAAAATTAAATTTGGGATGGGTGCTCCTCAAGCACCACCTACGAATTTCTAGACTTCATGTTTGAATACAATAGTTTAAGAGATCTTACCACACTCGACAGTAAAATGTTAGTTTAATAACCGCACATTCGTGGGTTTTCCAACTCCCATTTCTTGTGTTAACTTCCTACAGGGTATTGTATTGAAGAGATAAAGAGGAATACCCAAGCTGTGGGGATTACTGGCGAACACCCTAGTTGATTTATTATTTGGTATGGAGACAATAACACAAGAAATGGAAATGTGAATGGTGTTAAGAAATGTCATTAATTCTGTAGTCTGTTCTTATGAACTCATAACAATACCCATATTTCTTCTTTTGTTGTTTTGTGGAATCCTATTACCTTTTTAGAATTTTCTCATGGAGGATCAAACAAGTTTAATTTTCTTGAAGAAAATTTTGAAGATGATTTAAAGGTCTTGATTTTTTTACTAATTTTATACCCTCAATTCACCTTCACAAAATTTGGCTGATGACACCTTTGTAGTGGGGTGCGGAGTTATGTGTGACTTATTTCTTGGCACCTGAATCATATTTTAGATTTTGATGTTGAGGTGGTAGTACAATTACTCTTGAGGATTTTTTTAATTTTTCTCATACTTGTAATTTACTCTAATACATTTTTATCTTATTTGTGCAATATTCTTGGTTAATATTGGAGGAGGAGCACCAAGGAGATAGCAAAGATTATCTAGATCAATAATTGATGATTTGATTACGATGTTTAAATTCTGTAAATTGAGTTGATTTTAATTTAATTAAATTTAAAAATATTAATAAACTTTAATGAAATATAATTTGTTTAAATAGATATTTAATGAACCATAATTCCTTAAATAAATGTTGCAAACAATTATCTTAAAATTAATGGTTTAAATAGATATTGAAAATAACTAACTTAAAACTAATGAAAACACATTGAAAGGAAGAGAATCTTAAATCATAAGAAGTTAAGGATTTCAAATTATAAGATAGGCAATGTAATTTCCAACATATTCAAGTGGTATATAAGGAACATGCCATAATTAATTAAGCATTTTAACAATTTGATACAAAAATTAAACTCAAATTCTTTGTCACAACTCGCATTTACATTGAATTCATAGTACAAGATACTTCATGCAAAAACCAACATAGATAGCTAATGGAAATTCCAACGTGTTCAAGTTGGTATATGAAAACCATTCACCATCCAAGGAATTTAACAATCTTTTACCAAAAATACGAGCTTTCTTATTTTCTTAACTCAAATTTACATTCAATTCAAATTAAAAAATAGCTAATAGAAAAATGAACATTATAAAGTTTCCATTTAGAGGAATCATTCACCTTTTAACAAACCGGAGAGGGCTTGACAGAATTAGCTCCAAGTCCCTTCACATTTTCTATAAATTTAAATTAAACTATGAGGAAGGATTGATATGAGGAAGGATTGATATGAGGAACAAAGGATCTGAATTTGTGTTATTTTCTAGGAATATTGCATTTTGACTATCACAATCTATCCTCATAGGCTGGTGTACCAAACCATACTTGAACACAATTGATGTAGCCGACTTCTTCCTTGCTTTCACGAGTGGTTACCATGTTTTCAACTTCTATAGTTGAGAGTGCCACTATAGCTCATCTCTTGCTCATGTAACCGATTGCTCCTTTGAATAGATTAAACACATACTCACTTGTATATATTATTTGATCTAGATATTTATCATAGTCGATATCATCAAAGTCATGCATGTCCAACACTCTATCCAATTTTGGTATTCCTCGGTAGGACAATTCATAACCAATAATGCCACAAAAATACCTAACACCCCCTCTTCACTATTGCTTGATGCTCTGTCCTTTACTTTGAAATATACTTGCTCAATAATCCCACTTTGCATATGCAATGTATGGTATAGTTCACATCATTGCATACATCAAACTTCCAACTACCATTTGCAATACAGAACATGGGACATGTCCTCCTCTTCTTCATGTGCCTTGGGACACTAACTTACAAACAACTTTACACCTGTAGGGATAAATACATTTATCGGTGTTATAGCATCATTTCTCACCTTGACGCAGTTCATAGTTGCTACATGGCTTTGTAGGCACCCATTCCTACGGACTTAGACAAATTCACTTCAACATTTGGAAAATCACTTCATGCGGCCCATGCCCGTGTTTTTTTCGCGTGTGTACGCTGTCTGACTAGACTTTTCATGTGCCATTTTTAATGATTAAAAAATATATCGCGTCCTAATTGTATTGTGGGTTGATAGTTACTCGGTGGTTCAACTATACCAAAATGACAGCAACTGTTCAATGCCGAAACTACTTGGAGGGACTATAAAGACCTCATATGTATAACCTGAGAGAAAATTATTATTATGCTACGGCGGTTCCCTATCCAAGTACACAGTTCCCCCGTGCCTCCTTGCTTTCCAGTTCATTTCGGGGAAACCCTTGTTTCCTTGAGATACACATCCCTTTATGTGTTATCTCGTATGCACTCATTTACACGGAAGAGTCTTAGCGAGCGAAAGTGAGACGGATCAGGACGACGAGCACGAAGGCCTTGAGGTGATTGATCTCTCCCTTGCGCATGCATTACTATTTTTATAATGCAAGTATCTGTCTCTTTGTTCTGATAAACGTGTTAGGGTATGCTTTAATGTGTGAAGATATTTATTATGTAAGCATTTATGATAGTTTATTTAATATTTTATGTGAATCGCTGCTGCCTGAAGTAGAAATATCTTTTGTATAACTTGTCTTTGTCTTTGGTTTCTTCTTGTATTTCGAGGTGAAAGAGGAAGGACGGTTGCGAGGAACAACTCGCGTGGATCTCGCCAAACGTAGGACCAACTTGAGTAAACCTCTAGATTATAACGCTCTATTTCGTTTTCCTTGTTGTGCATGATCGTGTGAGTCTCTTGTTAAATAGTACGCCCACCTTTCTGTGGAGGTTGAATCCCAACCAACCTCTCGGTGTTAAATCCCCGAAACGAGCTGACGTCTGTTTGAGGATCCACATTTTTGTGATTCTCCATTGAGTTGTTGGTGTTTTGTTGGAGGTTGCCAACGGTTTCATACCTTTACGGTCGATTTGCTTTCTTGCGGTCGGTTTGAAGCTTTTATACCTTTCCCGAGGCTTGTACTTTTTATTTTCATTGTCTTTCTTTGTATACGCGATTTTCTTGCACAGTCGCGTATGCCATGGTTCATGTAGAAGGATACGCGTACACGTTCCCCTCAGCTGGAACGCGTGTCTGTATGTTTCATAGTACAAAATCCCCATGTATACCTAGGCCGAATTTGAAATTTCAAGATTACGGTGTTTTTGGTCTTCTTTGTTTTGTGGGCTTTGTGTTTATGATCTTTGTGCTTCTTGAGTGTAGCCAGTGGTTTTAAGTCTTGACGTTTATATTTCGTTTGCCCGGCCAGTCTTTTAACCAAAGTGTTCTTGTTGGTGCTAGCACTCCTGGATTGAGTTCCAAGATCGCTTTTGCGAGCGTTCTTGGGCATTACTCTTTATCGAGCAGAGGCTTTTGCTCATTGACTAGCTCTGTCTTTGTGCTGTGCTTTGCATTGCGTTCTTTACTTTGTTTTTGAGTTGTTTCTTGAGTTTCATAAGCCTGAGGTTTTGTTATTTTGATCTTTTCTTGTTTCTTTGGGGTTTTTGTATTTTAGCATTTGCACTATTTCTCTTGGCTGTTTGATTGAGTTTTTAGTCTTAGTTACTTGTATTGATCTTGCTATCATTGGTTTTATAGGGTTTGGGGGCATAGTTGAAGTTTTGTGCTTCAGGTCGGTCTCATTTGGCTTGGATTGAGATAGTTGTTCTTGGTTTTTCTTGAAGCTCTTGTTTTATAAAGCGAAAAACTAAAACATTTGTTTGCTTTTTGTTTTTATATCAAAAACTCAAAAAACATTGTTTAACTTGTTTTTGTTTTTGTTGTTTTCTTTCTTTTCATTTCGTTTGGCTTCAACTCTTTAGGACTTTAGTGAATTTTCTTGCTTCTAGTTTCACAGCAGTTGTGAAGGGGTTGTCTTTTGATTTCTTCTTTTTCTTGTTGAGTATTTTGGTGTCTTATATTAAGAGTTCTTGTGAAATTAGCTTTACGGATATCAAAGATTAGTTGTTAGAAGAACCTTTGGGAAATTTCACCTTGTTTCAAGGGACTTTACGCATCTTGAATTTACATGTTAGTGGTCATTTGCATTAGGTGCATTCTGAATCATTTAATTAGCTTCTTAATTTTTGTGCGTGTGAGTTTGTAATTGAAAAGAAAAATACATTTTTAGCCTCGTAGAACTTACATAGAAATTGCTCTTCATCGAAAGACTAAGAGCGCATGTGCATGTAATCGAGTTTTTATTAATTTCTTTTACGTCGAACATCATTGGTTTTCGCTCTCTTGTGACTTAATACAACGACCCTTAAAATAGCGATTAAATCTAAAATCAACTAGCAAGTTATTTAGTGTCAATGCCCAACTAGCTGGGTTGTGGGGCCTTGGAATAGGAGAGAGAAGTTAACTCTCGGCGCTCAACAGGACATAGAAGTTTACTAATTAGGCGAAATCTAACTCCGTGAAGTGAGTGAGAGCTCTCCTCCGGGGTCAGCGCGGTGAAGGTTAAGAAAGGGAATGCTGCCCCCTCCGATTAAGCTGATCTAACCTCAAGACCGTTCGCCCGACCGAAAGTACGGATTGGTGTCCATGAATCTTGTTCCACTAGGTTCCACAGGTGATAACGAGGGGAATAAGTGGTGCACAGGCGGAACGTACGCATCACTTCTCGGCGGTATGCAGGGGGTGCCCTTCAAAACTTGGGTGTAGCTTGACGGTGTTGTTGAAGGTCGGCGTGTTGTTTCGATACTGCTCGCTAGTTGTTAAGGCCCCTAATACGTACGAGGCGCTTTCGGAAGGTCCACCATACTTCGCTTTCTACTGTATTTTGATTATCCCAGGTCTCATCACCGTCGTAGAAATACTTGGAGGTGTTTAACTAACTGTTCTCGAGGTTTCGATTTTAGTGGGTGCTCTTTGTCCTAGCTTGCCTAGCTTTTCACTTTCGCGAGTCTAATATAATAAATTTGTAAAAGTGGGCCGGTCGAGCGCCTCGACGTTCGAGGAGAGTCGGGGTTATCTCCGAGAGTGCGACCTTCTTCGAGAAGGCGTAAGACGTCTAGCGGTGGTTTTCACCATGATGCGACGCGTGGAGAGAGATCCTCCACTAAGGTCGAAGGTTTCTTCGTTTGATTCGATGTGATTAGAGAGCGTTGCATCACCTCGGTGTTCCTGGGGAGGAAGATTTTGAATGAAGATATACACACAAACTGTGACTACAGTCCATCTCCTCTTCACCAATCATCGGTGGTATAGTACATCGGACGGATGTAAAACGCCGGGATCTTCTTGTCTTTCTTGTCTTTCGATGCTTCCCCCGAGCGCGAACGCGGCTTCTCACAACGGTCTTGCGAGCAATGGAACCCCCGCTTGCAACAAAGCGGTGCCTCTTGCTCTGTCTTCGGGTGCTTCTAGCAACTGTATATTTGTTCTGGGTTCACTGACATGTCTTCTAATCTGGTCCCCTTTGTTTGAGGATCTCCATTCTTGGAAATCCTCTTTTCCTTACGCGGTCTTGGTAAGATCTCGCCATATCCCGGCCTGGCAGTGGATACGACTTCTTTTCGAGGAATTTCCCTTTGGACGGGCATATTCCTCGTCCCAATCCTTTTAAGGTCGTTTCCTTTGCGTCCCGGACCCAAAGATACACAATCCTTGAGCTCGAGGCCAAGTTCGCTTCTTTTATGGGGTGGAATCTGTGTTTGCAACGTCGAAGCGAGGGGGGTGCGATTCATCGCGGTCATCCCGGGGAATACTTCTTTCCTTGCATCGAGTGTATCCGGGTCTTTTTTCTCCTCTGCTCAATGGCAGAACCCCCTGCGAGGAGCATCTTCGGTCGATACTTAGAAGTGAGGGGAACTGGTACGGGTCTTGGTAACTCGCGTGGGGAGGAGGGTTCTTCTCCGTTTCTACGGGTCCTTTACGGCAGGCACGGTGCCTCCTTGGTCCGAGCTATTCTTTTCGAGAATGTGGGAAATCCGTCACATCAAGGATGGAATTCTCGAGCCATGCATGGATGCCATTTACGCGGCGTTAAACTTGCCGGACAGCGAAGGTCGCTTGTGACCGATTCGGTATAGTCGGGTTGGCCTCACGGTTCAACAAGCTTCCTTACGGACATTCTGAGGTTTGAAGGCTAAAGAATAGTGAAGATGGCCAGACCATGTCACCACATTCCATATGGTGTTCATCGCTCTTTGATCGACGATTCGATTAGATTGAGGGTGTTTCAACGCACATGTGGCGGAAACGCTTGGCCGAAGTGGTATATAGAGCTGCGAGCGATTTCGCCACATTTGGAAGCTGGTGTCCTTTTCTTAACCATTTCGATTTACCGTCGGATATGAGCGGGACGAACTCTGGCTAATTTTAGCGAGGATGAGGCAACTCACCATTCGGTCATATTCGGGGAATGGAGGAGAAGAAGAGGCTTGTCAAGCATATTCCGGAGTGAGTTCCTTCTCGATGGTTTTGAAGTCGCACTTAGGTGGATATTTCAAAAGATGTATCCATGTCGGTATATTAGGGAGCGAGGCCATCTTTAGGGCCCGGCTGGAACGAAGTTGATCTGTTCTCGATCCGGCATGCTTTACAAGTGTTTGCCTAATGCTCCTCGCTCCAAGTGGATCTCCTCGAACCTCGCTGTGATCGCATGGTAGCGGACTTGTCCCGGATCGGTCGATGGTAGTGCGGCCGACTGCTTTCGATTCACTGATTGTCTTTACAATACAACTATGCAATCATTGCTGCGGTTCTTCACCTTCCGGGTCTTTGTCCATTAATCTTTGTCAATCATACGAACCCAAGAAATCAACGGTCATAGATGGGAAGAAAGGACGTAATAACTGAAAGAAGGGCAAGAATGGGAAGAAGCGATACAAAATAAGACCAACAGCGTCGTGGTGAAGGTAAGAAAAAAAGTTAAGTTTGGTGCAAGCTTTGTCTTTGGAGACCATCTCACGCATCTTTGCCCGAAAATTGAGGTCTCGGCGCACATTGTCTCGGCGGGGGTTCTTCTGGTTCCCGGTGTCTTTGCGAACCCTTTTCCCCCGAGGGCGACGGTCGGTGGCGCGGCGGCAGAATCAAGTCACGAAGCTTCCTGCGGGGTCCTCGAGGAGAGAAATTCCGTGGTGTCTTTGTGATGAGCGCTCACGTGGATGTGTGCGAGGATGCGTGATTGTGGCGAGGAGATGTTGACCTACTGAGAAGTTTACCCGTCTGCGGCGGCTTCATGTCAAGCCAGGCGCTAGGGTCTGTGCCTGGGATCAAGAGACGTCCTGCAACGGTCAACGATTAATCGAACATAGGAGCTGCCCCGAACTATCGATTGTAGAATGCGCGGTCATAATGCTATGTCGACTTAGAAATTATCCCGGTGCTTGTCGACTCGGCCGTTAACTTTGTCACATGCATTGAGTATGGTCCAGAAAAATTCTCCTTACGATTACCTTTGATATGAAGAATTTTGAAAGAACTTCCTCATCAACGTGTAGCCTTCCATATTAAATCATCGTATCGGAAAGCTAATATCTTTCGCACGGTGGGTGATGAGGGTGCTTCTGCTTGCGTGATGTCTGTCTACTTGTCTTGCAGGCGTTCTGCCCTAGGATGTCCCCAAAGCGACTCCCTTTCTGGCAACTATTCTTCACGCATTCGATGGCTACATTCTCTTGTTATGTGTGGTATTGTCCCGGCTTTGCCCATACGTATTGGGGCAAAACCGTTAACATAGAGGTTGAGGTAGTAGATGTGACCTTGGACTACAACCTTGTTGAGAGCGAATGTATGATATGGATGCCCATTGCATCTTGCTATTTCGGATAGTATGTTTCCCCCACGAAGGGAGGAGATAGTTACGGTGTGGATCAATTGGTGTCCTCCACCAGCCAGGCTTTAGATGCGCCTCTGACTCATCGTCCCTGCGGGATGGGACATACTAAGGCACCTAACTGAGAATCGGGAGTTGGAATGTGTTGTTCCCACTGATGGGATCTTTTTGATCTTCACTCCTCCTAAGGTGTCTATCAATGCTATTTCATCCTCCGAGGCTCCCCTTAAGAGAGTTCTTTCGAACTGTTATTTTCGGACCCTTGGACTGCCTTCCACAACACGCCACTTTGGAGGAAGGGCAAGTGGGTGGAATGGCATTCCCGATTACGGTACGAGATTGCATATCGGTCATTGTTGACATACTTGCGGTACGATCGACTCCTCTTTCGCCGGAAGAGTTCGATGGTGATGTGGCTCCGCTTGGACGCTTGCCTTCTTGCCCGAGTTGTCCCGAATGCCTCTTCCATCTGAAGGGGCCATCCTGGAAAGCAATGACGAATGTGCGAAGACGGTAGGATGACTTTGCATCCTTGGTCTTACTTCCTGCGACAGCCGAAGTAGAAGCTGATTTTTTCCAAGTCCTGGGTCTTACGGAGCTGTTCTTGGGTCGAGCCTTAGCACCGGCCGAGTTTTATAACGAAGGAACATGGTGGCCAGTCTCTCAAACTGTCCGGTGAACATCTCGAGGAATCCCAACATTATTGAAAAGGCTTTCATTGAAATTTGAATATTTCTGATAAAGAGGACTAAAATCTATCACAAAACTCTTGAAAAGTATAGGGATGTTTTTTATGGTCTTATGAGGAAATGCCGGCATGAATCCATCTATTGTCCGGCATGAGATCAAGACGTATGAAAACGCTAAGCCGGTCGGGCCAAAAACTTCGTACGATTAAGCTCTAAGGCCAAGGCGACTATCAAAATTTTAGTGAAAATTTGTAAGGCGAGATTCATTTTCAGTTCTACGGTGAATGGGTTTCAAGCCGTTCTTTGTTGATAAAAAGCAAGGAACAATTCGAGTGTGCATCGATTTGATTTGAATAAGGCGTGTCCTAAAGATAATTGCCACCTTCGTTAGGTACGGTTGACAGTGAATTGTACGTGTGAATTTTCCTTCATGGACGGTTTTTAAGATTTATGATCAAGTACTATGTCCGTCCGGAAAGTCAACATGGGCTTCGCATTTATTTGTCTTTGAGGTACGTTTGCATATAAGAAAATGCCTTTTAGTCGAAAAAATCACGGAGCCACTTTTCGATGAACCATGTGCCCTACGCACGACATCAAGAAAATTGTCAGAGCATACTTGAATGATCTGTTTGCTCATTCTCGAAAGAGGATGGATCATCGAGACACCTCCGGCAAATATTTGAAGATATAGGTTTTATAAGGTACGAATCCGAAAAAGTGCGTTTTCGCGGTAACATCAAATTAGAAATTTGTGGGATTTATCGTGTCTAATGAAGGGATAAGGGTAGATCCCTTCAAGGTTGAGGAGCAATACTTCGGTTGCCTCCCGAAGTCTTAATCCCGTCGACTTCAAAGTCTCGAGGAAGTCTAACTTTCTTCGGAGGTTTATACGTTAACTATCTTTGAGATTACAAAAGGATATGAGGCCATTGAAGAAGAGTCCCTTTTTAATATTTGGAGCAGCTATGTCAACATTTCATTCGATGCCTTGAAAAAAGGCATTGACCTACGCTCCTTTCTTTGAGTCGACCCGATTATAGCGAGAGATTTTCTTTTTGTATGCGGCTGCGGTAGGAATGCCATTGGTATGGTTGCGGTTCGGAGGATGATGCTGCAGGCGGCATGTTGCCTTACTACCTTAGTCGCGGTACAGCGGGACACCAGACTCGATACACCGATGAAAAAAATCGCCTTAGCAGGCGAGTTCATCTTTGTCTGGTGACTCGGCATTATGTTGTTCTTCGCAAAACTTATGTCTTGGCATTTGTAATCATTTCGATTTGTCCTCGTGACGGTGATTGGGGGCAAATATAATAGATAGTTGTAATTTTACAAGGGTGATCTAGAGTTCATGTCTGTGATCAAGAGGTCATTGATTTTGCGGAATTGATCTCAAAGTTGCCTTGTGGAGAAAGCGATGATCTGTGATAGAGTCCTTTAGGACGAACACTTGTTTCTAATCTCTCCACAAGATCTGTTGGTATGAGGACATCATTGTATGTCTCATTTCTTCGAAAGTTTCCCTCTTCTTTTCGAAAGATGACGTCGTAGTGCGTCACTTAGCTAAAAGTTGTCTGATTATTGGTGATGCTTTGTCTTAGTCGAGGTTGATTCCAATCCCTAAGATCTTGCTTAACTTTAAAGAAAGCCGAAGGCTGTGCTTAATGATTCTCACGGTGGAGCTTGTGGGGTCATTTATCGAGCTTACTACGACCCAAAAGATTTTCTTGTTGCTTCCTTACGGCCCTGCGATTTTCAAAGATTGTGATGAATCGGTACAAAGTGTCATCCTTGTCCAAGTGTATACTAAAAAATACTGACTCACCCGACTCCACTCGATGCGATGCCTTGGCCCCTTTTAAGTAGGGTATGGATTATACTACTTGTAACCACTTGTCCAATGATGCAATGCATTGTCGTAGCGATGAACTGCTACACAGTGGGCCAAACTACCTACTTTTGGGAACGATGGTGAGAGGCTGTGACTCTTGTAACTTCTTCAATCAGAGTGCGTTGCTCGTTTCGGTATACCTGGGGAATTGTCATGACCATGGCGGTCACTTTCGAACGATGTGATGGGCCGAGTTGGCTCTTAAATTGAGTTTCACGGCGGGCCCATTCATCTCCATATTGTCACGGGGCAATGACAGTGAAGCCGTGAATAAGTCCTTGAGCAGTTGTCCCCAACGGACGATTGATAACATAAGTCAGCGGCATTATGCTATATCTGCACTGCGGGCATACGGAACGTCGATGAAAAGCGCAGCGGCTTTACTCGGGTTCGGTTGGTCACCGAGTGGAATGTTCCATTGAATGCGATTCCTTCCACTAAGCCAATTTCGCTGAGCTTCTTTCACAACACTTCTGGTACAGCGAGAGCGGCTTCTTCATCTGGAACATCTTCGATGAGCGGCGTCGCGAGATGCCGCACGTTGAACGAGCGCATAAAAAACCGAGTCAAGTCCGGTACGATGCGGCCCGGTTAAGCCTGGGGTCTTTTAAAGCGACCTTGTTTTGGTACATGCCCAAGAAAAAGGATGCCTTGAAGACGGAAAAGTTTAAGTACGATGTGGTATGGCCCCTATGGGTAAAAGGTCCTTAAGAAAGGACGTATACCTTGGATGACTTCGAAGAAGCAAGAGTTGGCGAACCCCGAAATGGGCTCTGTACGAAGAAAGTATTATGCCTGAGCTTTGGCACCATTTCTTCATCTTAGTGATTTTGTCTTGTACATGTCTGTTTGATTTTCGATTTTTGATGGGATGGTGATGTTTTTGATGTTGCTTTGGCGATTTGTGTTGATGTCATGAGTCATTATGGTTTCACCGATGGTGCTAGTGAACACACGGGCATGTGGCAACTTGGGTGCTTCATTATCCTTAAATTAAATTTTGTTGGTATCGAGGGTACGCATTGGTCTGCTTCCAATACTTGTCTGGCAGAATACTGCTGCCGGTCATTCACATCTACTCTCGGTATCTTTGGTGTGGATTAGTTGGTAGTTTTCTTGGACTCTCGGTGGTGGTGTCATAGGTTGAACAACACTTATCGTTACGAGATCCGTTTTATTACGATTGTTCTTGATCGTTTGTTACAAGTCATTTTCAATTTTTAACATTCATTCATATTCCTCGGTGACAATTGGTTTGGCGACTCATTAGCTAATCAAGCTTTAGATTGGCATATTAATCATTCAATACAATAAAATCTAAATCATCAAAAACATCATACATTTGATACATTATCACATCACATCAAAAATATGTTTGTATATATATCATCGATGTGTCAAAAAACACCAAAATTTTGGATCATCGATGCCATACAAAACTTGAAGCACCTGCCCCATCATGTTCGATCTCCATCTCCCAGGTCATCTAATATGATACGCCACAATCCCGAGGACACGCAGTGTTCCTGGGGCATCCTTGCGGTGGCCACTGCAGTGAGCAGTCTAACCCAGTCCGGGGTACTCTACAACCGTCTCACAGACGGCTTCTGTCTAAGTCACTCCTGGCCCGGCCAGAGGGATTGTCCCGGGTTAGTCCCTCCAATTCTCGCACGCTGTGGTGGGGTTCTGTCGAGAATCATTTGTCTGCTTTACCTGTGGTAGCTTGCTTGCGTGCTAGGCCTAAGACGCCTTTGGTCGCTTATCTGGTTATGATGTTTTGTCGGTCATTGAATCAATCCAAAAACTTGTGTTGTTTTTCATTTTCATACATATTTGAAAAAACCAAAAAAAATCATATAAGTTAAAATTTTGAAAAAACTTACATTTTGCTCCCCCATCTTTGCCACGGGAGTGAAGTATAGATACGGTCTCCCTCGGGAAATGTCCGCTTTGAGATAGTCATCTACGCGACGTGTTCTCTCCACCATGAGAAGAACTCATGTCCAGGGTAGTTCGGGGTACCTCGCGCCCCGGTCTCTTCATCATGTACGCAATGAGCGATTTCTTGGGTCCCGAAAAGAGGCTGCTTTGATAGTTGAGATGACTTTGGGTCTCAAAGTGGAACTCTCGAAAAATGTAGTCAAAATGGTTCCATAGCCAAGTGTTTTTGTATGTGTTTTGCGAATAGAAACGTCGGTTGTTGTTTCATGTTGGGTGGCCGGGCGGTGCAATCATACACATGAATTAAGCACTCTACATTGTATATGTGTCTGCCTGAGCGCGTGCGGTGGGGCGGTCCACCGCCCTTTCTGCAGGTCGGTGAACGAGGAGGATCTTCCATGTGCAGTCACGGTATCTACCGGTGCAATCTGTGTGCCTACTTTTTGGAATCTTCTGTGCGCAATGAGTTGGACATAGTCTCCCATGATTCTTCTCCAAGGGCTTTAAAATTTTTAAAATCCCCGCTGAGTCTCCCTGCAGAAGTCATTGATGAAGCTCTATGTCTTCCACTACGTAGTGGCATTTGATCAATGATGGAAAACAATCACGATCCAGTTTAATAATTTGTGCATTTCCATGATACCATTACTTTTCCTCTGTTGGGCATTTTGAAAAATTGAATAATCCTGGGTTGGAGGACATTTGTCTTTACTTGCGGTCTTCCATGACCTCTTGGTCTAACACTATACTCGCACGTTCCTCCATGAAATTGTCATCTGAAAATTCATTAAAATTTGCATTAAAAACTCTATTTTGAAATTAGGACTTGCGCATACGCTGATTTCGCGTACACGATGCGTGTACAGCAGCTTTCATCTTTGAACACAACGTGTACGCAATTACGCGTTTTTTTATCAGGGTTTTCACGGATAAAAATCACTTAATTTTAAATTTTAAACGGACAAAATGAATCAGGGATGAATAAGGAGCCTACCGAAGTTTATTTCGAATTAAGCCGGTCGGTAATTCTTTGGTTTGACGAAACAAGTTTTTAGCTCCGAAACTCTTTTTCCAAATCGGCTATGCAATAATGAACCATTTGAGAGGTAATTTGTGTGTTTATGGCTAAAAATTGAAAATTTTCGCAAAAAAATTTCCTTGTTAACTTATTTTTTTAAATCTTGTCTTATCTTCTTATAACTGCGATTGTGGGGGGGGTGCCCGATTTGGTATATTTCGGAAGTACATTTTGACATTTTAAAGGGTTTTCCGGAAGTTTTCGCTTGTGTGTTCGAACTCTTCACAGCAGGGTATGGTCTTCAACAACCGCCGGTTGAGAATCACTGGTGCCATCTTGCATTCATATCGTAAGTCACTTGCCTTAGGGTCGATCCCATCGGGTCATGAGTATACCATTTTCTTTCATGGAATTTTTAAAATCATGACTTGATAGTGAAGCCTTCCTTTCATAGGCTTCCTAGTTAGTTCCTCGCTATCGCTTGTTGCCCATGCTGCTTTTATGTGAGCTCGAGGTCTCCGTCCCCGCCATGTCTTTCGTGTTGAAGCTTCATTCTTCTCCTTCATACTTATCATTTTACATTATACCCTCGGCTCACTGAGGTATCGTTAAGTTTGTATTCTTTGCGTGCATATTGGCTACTTGTTTATCTGACGCTACATGGCGGCTTCATTTGGACTCGATGTTTAGTAACACCTGACCTTGACTTCCTGTGTACACGTTAACGTTTGCATACACTTAGCTATCACGACGACACCTTTGTACCCATGGATGAAACGTTCCTGCGGTATCCTTGACAGTTTCGCCACCTTGCATTGAGCATAGGATTGTTCCAAACACGGAACTGGTGCATGTTGCTTTTTTCGATACTGGAGTTCTGTCCGACTTTGTATCATAGCATTTAACATTCTTTTTACGACTTATTGTGAAAAGACAAAAAATCAATATAACAAAGAAGCGAGGCCGAGATGTGTCTTGGGTATTTCGATGGCGATCTGATGGGTTTGTCGCCCTTGAACAAAGCACATGTATACTTATATATATTTCCCTTCATTTGGGATGGTTTTCTAGTTTGACCTAGGTTAGAGGCCCCTTTACCATGTTTCACTTATCGGTTCTCCCAAGTTGGTTATCTTCCAATCATGTGGAGAGTTTGTTTTTTATACGCGAAGACGGACTTATCACAGTGTCCTTTTTACGCACTTGGTGTTGCGGTCGTGCTTTTGTTCAGGGAAGTCTAACTTTGAGTCGGCTTCGTGCGGTGTCTCTTGACTCATTATTAATTGGCTTGTTCCGGTCTTGTCGGCATCATGTTCTGTCACATCGAGATGTTTTGATCTTCATCGTCTTTGGTTTGAGGAAGGTCTCCATTGACTTCTTGCGGCGAGTTTGTCCATGTCGACTACGACACATTGCTCGAGAGCAAACCTGAAGCCGCACCTTGGGCCACTATTTCCATCATTGATAGGTGACCTCGTGCTCGACATTTGATCATCATCATGGGTCTTTGGCTGGGTGGTTTCCTGGTCGACGTACGACACATTGTACTCACTTGGGATTCGTGCGATTCAAGTTTCCATTTGACCCTATCGGTGGATTTCCTTTCTGTGTACGACTTTCATTATTGGTTGGTTGGGAGGGTTTCTTTAGTGTGCTTCATCTTGTTAACGTCGGAAAGCAGTACTTGATTTTGGTTCATCACTTTGACCTACATTATAGACCTCTATGCAACATTGTCTCAATATACTTCCTCTGACTAAAATAGAGTTTCATGTTTGTTCAATCTCTTCTAATTTACATGCCAAAAATGACATTTTTAGCACCAAGATACTACAAAAGGATAATTGAATTTTCACATCATGGATGATTTCCTTATTTTTTCCAATCAACCACATATCATTCACATACAAGACCAAACAAATAAGATGAACACCAACTAATTTGAAATGCACATAGTGATATTCTTTTCTCCTTGTGAAGCCAAGTTCCAATATATAAGTATCAAAGTTTTGACACCACATCCTTGGTGATTGCTTTAACCCATACATGGACGCTTTTAACATGCATACAAGCTTATTCTTTCCCTTCACTACAAATCATTTTGGTTGCTTCATGTAGATTTGTTCTTTGATATGTATTCCTGTCCATTTTTTGTACTTTAAAATCAAAAGAAGTAACATTAGACAAAATAAATATAATAGAAGTTATCTTTGGAAACAAGAGAAAAAATATCACCAAGTCAACTCCAAATACCATCAGTTGGGTATTCTCGATGAATATTTTCTAATGAAAATTTTCATGTTTCGATTGGAGGAAGATGCAAGAAAGTGGTACCAAGATTTTCCTATTTCTAACATCAAATCTTTATCAGATTTTCACTTATATGTTTAATAAGTATTACAGGTATTTCTATCTAGGTCAACCTATATTTGAAGTTTATCTTGTTGTTGAAAGGAAAAAATATTATTGTTTTGGTGAAAATGAAGTATATATTTTTGTTGAAGAGATATCATTGGAAGGTGATTATGTAGAGACATCTAGAAATTTTCAGGAAGATTTAATAACCGTTTTTTCTTTGGAAGAAGCAAGTCGTGATTATCTCTACTCTTGTGTTCTTTCTTCCAACCATAAAGAATTTTTTTTGTTATTGACATCTTTAGAAGTCTTTAGCAGTGAACCCAAGTATGATGAGGAGAATTCTTCTTTTTTCACAGATTGTTGTTCCAAAATATTATGAAGATGTTCTTGTCCAAGAGGACTAGGAACAAATTCGAGATAAGCAAATTTATAAATCAACATCTTCAGAAAATTTTCCACTTGTTTATGATGTGTTTTAAGATTTGGTAAAGAGTCACAAACAAACGTATTTTAGCATATTTTTACTAATGGGATGAAGGTTCAAAGTCTTGAAAAAAAATAGTTGGTGGAATTACTATGAAAGAAGAATATCTTATCAATAAAAAAGGGAACCAAAGCTTCCACAAAGTAACATCAACCATTGGAACCAAGCACAAAGTTTTAGGAAAGAACCAGAAGATGTTTTTTTATCAATATGAAGATCCCCTAATGGTTTTCTTAGAATCAACATGTGAAAAACGTTTTTCAATCATTCTTTTACAATAACTATGGATTCAAGTTGTACATGGATTTTCAATTGTTTGTACAATGGAATCATTACGTGGTAGAAAATATTTAGGTCCATTCCCCGTAAAAAAAAATGGTTTTCTAAAACCTTTATGTTAGACCCCATAAATACATAGCAAGCCAACATGTGGCACAATGGTTTCCTCGTAAATATTTCAAAAGTGGAAAGATAAATAGTTGAAATGTGGGAGGCCATTCATGCCTTTCATATGTATCTAAAAAAACTAAAGGGAAACTAGAATATGTATTCTACAATGGGACTCCTAAATTTGGACTATTATGGTCACATTGTCACTAGCATAATAAAGGACATAGTGACCCACCATAAAACCAGAAGAGGGAACCATCTAACGAAGTGGTTTGGATGGAATTGTCACAATCTACCCATGGAATTTGAAATTGACACCAAATTAAGAATTAAGAGAATAAGATGATGTCCTAACTATGGGTATTGAGATAATGTATAATGAAGAATGTTGGGTATCGTGATGTTATAGCAAGAAATGGGAGAAACTCATTACCTAGGTTAGTCGATGAAGTGATTTCAAGAATGTAAATAAAACACGCAATCTACATCTCATGGAGAGTGTGTAGTTGGTAATTTTATATTTTCAAAACAAGTAATTATTAAATGTTTATGACTGTTAAAGAATATTTTGTGGGAGATATTAACATTGAGAAAGGTTATATTGCATAAAAAATATTTCAAGCAAATAAAAAAATCCTTATATTTAGTAAGGTGATGCAACTAATCTCTTGAGGTGTCAAGAACTCCCAAGTAATATATTCTTTATAATATTTTTATAAATTGGTTCCAAAATTGAAGGTGGGGACTTAGCTTTCAAAAAGCATAAAATACAAAGCCAAAAGCAAACAAAAGGTAGGAGGAAGGTGAATAAGTTGATAGAGCCGTATATTCTGTTCTTTGTTGAAAACTTAATTTTTTTTTCTTCAATTTTCTTAGGTTGTAAGAATATTACATGGATTCATAGCTCATTTGTGGCAGAGCCTTATTCTCTTTTCATAATTTTAGTGTTAATCTTCTTATGTTTAACGTTATTCTTTCCCAACATAATATATATTCATAGGATTGACAAGTGGTACTAATTCGCTATTTAAAGCACATTTTTTTTAATTTTGTTTATGTATAAAGTGTTTATTGTTGACACCTAATCCTATGGGTTGGGTGTGGATATGTAATATTGTATAATAAATAATATTAGGAAATAAGGAAGGCCAAGAGTCATTGGGAGATGAATCCCAATAGCCTCACCTCTATGTATAAATACATGTTCATTCTTCATTCAATAAAAATTCTGATTTGAGGAGTTACCTCCTGGTTTGACATGGTATCAGAGCCAGTCCCACTATTGGCATTTTTGCCTGTGGTGTAACTCCCTCATTCCTTTGCTCAGTCAAATTTTCTGTATAGTTTTGTTGCTCCATTAAATTGATGCTATATACTGTTATTCTGCATTTTTTTTATCTCTGCACAGCTCTGACATTTGCAGCTCCTGAAGATTCTGCAATTCTGCAGTTCCTGAAATACTGCAAATTGTAGCCCCTGCACACTCCTGCAAATTCGGTAATTAAAGTCCTGCAATTTCAAAATCTCACCTACCCAACCCAATACGTTCGCCCTCACTTCTCCCTCACCTACCCAACGCACCTCACATTTCCCTCACCCGCCATCTGCTATCCCTACTCCATTCAGCACTCTGTCATAGTCAATAATACAGCGTGGTATGCATCGTTCTGTCCATATAATAGCGCTCTCACTGCAATACAGCTTTTTCATATTTAAATAATACAGTGCCACCGCCTACAGCTGGTTGTAATACGTTGCTCCTCTCTACATCATTACGCCCAACTGTAACGTGTCGTCTCCATATCTACCCTACCTCCGCTATCACCCCACCCCCACTACATTCTACACGCCCCCCTCTCTACAGCATTCTCCTTAAACCACATTCAAACACATTTATTCACTGCTATTCTACCCCATTCAAACGTATTACCCATGCTGCTCTGAACGCTACCTCATCCGCGAGCTCCCTCTCCATGCATACACTCCCTACGACCCCTCCATTTTAAACGACTCCTCTCCGTCTTAACTGTCACTATCCCTGTCGCTTGAGGACCCTCCCCCACTCTGTTGTATTATATACAATACAACGCTCTCTTATATATATTTAATACGTTGTCGACTATTCCACTGTTCAACATAATACGCACTATTTTTAACACCACTCCAGCGTTTTATTCCACCCCTCCACCCTGTAATACACTGTCATACCTTCTGTTCATTAATACTACCCTCTGTCCACTATTTTCGCCCCCATTAATTTAAAGAAGCCGCCCTCTGTCCACTATTTCATACCACCGCCTGTCATTCACTCCATACTACTCTCTGTCCGCCTGTCATTCACTCCATAGTTCGTTCAAATTTGTCATATTATACTCCATCTCCTCCCCAACCATATAATATAGTACCCATACAAAAAAAAATTCTCCAAACAAAAAAAAAAAAAAAATATATATATATATATATATATATATATATATATATATATATATATATATATATATATATATATATATATATATATATATATATATATATATATATATATATATATATATATATATATTTGGTGCAGAATTCAGTATTTTCAGCAAGAGTTTTTGTCCCCTTTAATTGAGTAAATTTCCAGAATTAACGATTTTCTAGCAAAATTTTTCCTCTTCAAAAGAATTTTTTTCCAGCAAACTAATGCATTCTCTCATATCTATTTTTGGGGTGGTTCTCTCCGTCAAAGAGAACTATCTTGAGTGGTCTCGGAAGATTAAACACACACTCATTTTTAATGAGTTGTGGAAAGGAATCTGTGAAGGACAAGAAGGAAATCCACCAGCAAAGCCCACTTCAGACAAAGAGCTCGCCATTTGGGAAAACAAGAACTGCAAGGCCTATGCCTTGATTGCAGCTTCCGTAAATGAAGAGGTGAGTCGCCATATTTCATCATTCTCAAATGCTTATGATGCCTTGAGCAAGCTAAAAGAACTCTATGACTCACATTCAGAATTAGAAAATGTTCAATTGATGATTAAGCTGTTCAGTCTTGAAATGAAGAATGATGATCCCCTTGCTTTAGCTTCAGAAGTTAGATCTATCATGCATGATATTGAAAGCACTGGTGTAAAAATGGACATATCTCTCATAGCATATTTTAAGGCATTATATCCGACCTACTCACATTATATTGAGTCTTTGCAAGCAAGTGGGAACCTTGAGCATATCACCTTTGATACACTTGAGAAAAAGTTTGCAGAAAGGGAGAAAGCTTTTGGGAAGATGAAATTCCCTTCATCTTCTGAAGAGGCTGCATACTTGGCACATAGAGAAAAGATTCATGCTCCAGATTCATCCAGAGGAAGAGGTGGTAGAAGAGGAAGAGGAAGAAGAAACTTCACAGAAAGGGGGGGCAGACAATCTGACAAATCCAATCTTCATTGCACACGTTGCAATAAAGATGGACATGATGCATCCAAATGCAGAACACCTTGGGAGAAAATTGAGCAGCAAAGAAATCAAGAAAAAGGTAAAACTAATGACAAAGACAAAGCTAAAGCACATGAATCCGCTCATTATGTTCTAGCACATTGTAACAATGGAGTAACTGAAGACTTGTTTGATGTTTCATTTACTTCATGGAGATATGATTGGTTGCTAGATTCAGGAGCAACATGTCACATGACATTTAGAAAATATTTCTTTGAAGAATTCACTGACAAAGTTGATGGAGCAGTATATTTCACAGATAAATCCAAACTCAAGCCATCAGGGCTTGGCACAGTCAAGCTTAAGTTGCCTGGTCTTCCAGATCATATCCTACATGAGGTTCTATACCTCTGTGAGTTGAGGAGAAACTTGCTGTCCCTAGTCCAAATCCGCTAGCAAGGACACTCCATTCACTTGTTTGATGGCAAGGCAGAGGTCAGAAAAGCATCAAATCACTCACTTGTCATGGAGGGAATAGAAGAAGGGAGACTCTTGAAGCTGAAAGGTTCATCTGCTCATGCTCAAAACTTTGCATTCAGTTCACATCATGATGAAGGTACATTCCCATCAAGTCTTTTATGGCATGCTAGATTTGGAAACTTAAACTATGAAAGCCTTCGTTTGTTGAAGAAAAATGGTGTTAATGGACTGCCTACAATTCCTAGGAAACCTAAGGAATGTGATGCTTGTATTCTAGGAAAGCATAGCAAACAGCCATTTCATGATTCACACTCCAAAGCACATAGAAAACTTGAACTTGTTCATTCAGATTTATGTGGCCCTATGCCTATTGCTTCTGCAAATGGAAACAAATACATGATGACATTTATTGATGACTACACCAGAATGTGTTGGATTTACTTACTGAAGAATAAGTCTGATGCTTTTCAAACTTTCAAGAATTTTCATACATGGATTGAAAATGATGCACAAACACATATTGGCTCTCTACGCACTGATAATGGAAAATAATACACTTCAAACGAATTTGAAAATTATCTTCGTCAACATGGAATCAAACATCAAACAACTGTGCCATATAATCCACAACAGAACGGTGTAGCTGAAAGAATGAACAGAACTATTTTAAATATGGTCCGCTCCATGTTATATTTCAAGAATGTAAAATTGATGTTTTGGGCTTATGCAGTTCTATGTGCTGTTTACATAAAGAATAGGTGTCCTTCAAGTTCAATTAGAAACAAAACTCCTTTTGAAATGTTGCATGGCCACATTCCTTCGATAAATCATTTCAGGGTCTTTGGGTCCACCTGTTATTCCTTGATACCCAAGGGTCAAAGGAACAAACTTGGTGCTAGAAGTTGCAAATGTATCTTCTTGGGGTACTCCAATACCTCCAAAGGATATCGTCTCTATGATGAAGCAAATAAGAAGTTTGTGATAGCAAGAGATGTCATATTCCTTGAATCTTCCAAGAGTGACAAGGTTGTTGAGCGGCAACTTGATCGCCTAGATAGATTCACACATGCAAAGTCTTTCCAAGAATTTGATAATGTCATTCCACATCTTGAAGGGGGGATTCCGATATTGAATCAAACTGTGGAATCATGTCCTGAAGCACTCTCTCCCCCACATGAAGAAACAACCACGGATGACACATTGGATGATGTGATTGACAGAATTGGGAGATTGAATCTTGAATCAATCCCAACTCAGTCAAATGACCAGCTTGGGCCATCTCAGAAAGGTCCTCCCAAATGGCGGACAAAGACACTGGAGAATGTTCATCCTGATGAGGTTGGAAAAACAGGAACAAGAAGTTCCACTCAACAAATCAAAGGTGATGTAGATAATTCTGATTCCCCTGTTGATATGGATATTGCTTATAACTGTGAATTGAGTTTGTCTACAGATCATGAACCAAATTCCTTCAAAGAAGCCACTTCTCATGATGAATGGAAAGAAGCGATGCAGAAGGAGTATGATGCCTTGATAAAGAATGGCACTTGGAAGCTGGTTGATCCGCCTTTGGGAACAAAACCAATTGGCTGTAAGTGGGTCTACAAGAACAAGTACAAAGCAGATGGCTCACTTGACAAGCACAAGGCCGGGCTTGTGGCAAAAGGATTCGCACAAAAAGAAGGAGTCGATTATGAAGAAACTTTTGCTCCCACAGCAAAATGGACCACCATCCGGACTCTCTTTGCCTTAGCAGCTCAGAATGGATGGAAAGTCCATCAGATGGATGTAAAAACAACTTTTTTGAATGGAGATCTAAAGGAGAAAGTTTATATGTCCCAGCCAGAAGGATTTGTGGTAAAGGGTCAAGAACACAAATTTTGCAAACTTGTAAAATCCTTGTATGGCCTCAAGCAAGCACCACGAGCCTGGTATGAGAAATTAACCGAGCATCTTCTGAAACTTGACTTCAAACATTTTGATCTTGATGATGCAACTTTGTTTGTTAAGAAAGTTGGAAAAACAATTGTATATCTTGTGGTATATGTAGATGATCTTTTGATAACAGGGAACAATGAGAGCTATATTGCATCCATGAAGAAAGAATTGAAGAAAGGTTTTGAAATCACTGATTTGGGTCATGTTCATTACTATCTGGGTATTGAAGTAATTCAACATCCTAAATATATATTTCTTTCTCAAAAGAAGTAAATTAGAGATCTCTTAAACAAGTTTGGCATGGATGAATGTAATCCCTTAACCACTCCAATGGAACAAAACTTGAAGCTCACATCTGTTGAAGGTAAGGAATTCGAGGATGCAACTAAGTACAAACAACTTATAGGAAGCCTTATCTACCTAACCACCACCAGACCTGACATTTCATTTGCTTTTGGAATCCTCTCAAGGTTCATGCAAAAACCTTGTGAAGGACATTGGTCTGCTGCAAAAAGAGTGTTAAGGTACTTGAAGGGGACTCAAGACTTTGGACTCAAATACACACAGGTAGGCGACTTCAGCTTGATCGGATACTCTGATTCAGACTTTGATGGTGACAAAGAAACAGGGGTGTCTACTACAGGTTACACCATGAGTCTTGGATCAGGAGCTGTCTCATGGAGATCACGCAAACAGTCAGTTCCAGCAGATTCCACAACTGAGGCAGAATATGTGGCAGCAGCTGAAGCAACAAAAAAATTGTGTGGCTCCGGAAAATCCTGGAAGATTTGCAGATGAAACAAATGTATTCCACACCACTCATGATCGACAACACTTTTGCAATAAATTTGGCCAAGAACCCAAAGTTCCATGATCGAACAAAGCACATAAATACAAAATACCATCTAATTCGACATCATGTTCAGGCCAAAACCATCCATCTACATCATTGTTCCACAAATGAGCAAACTACTGATATCTTCACCAAATCACTTGGAAGAGAAAAGTTTGAAAAGTTCAGATCAATGCTTGGGCTCACCAACATCCCTTCGGATTAAATGGGGAAATGTTGACACCTAATCCTATGGGTTGGGTGTGGATATGTAATATTGTATAATAAATAATATTAGGAAATAATGAAGGCCAAGAGTCATTGGGAGATGAATCCCAATAGCCTCACCTCCATGTATAAATACATGTTCATTCTTCATTCAATAAAAATTCTGATTTGAGGAGTTACCTCCTAGTTTGACATTTATACATCTACATGATAACAATGAAAGTATTTCAATAATAACCATTTCATAAACCTTTTCCAAAAGGCTACTATTAAATTACATGTTATGAACATTATGTTACGGATCCATTTATTTATTGCCCAAATTAACATTCATTTTATTTCCAATTTCATTCATTCCCAACAAAATTATATTCTTCATATCTAGTTAGCAGAGAATTATTTACTCTTTGTTAACACTCAGATTCTTTGTTCTTCTTAAACTTATTCTATCCTCCAATATTAAGATTTGTGT
This sequence comes from Pinus albicaulis, assembly GCA_034641835.2. NCBI lineage: Eukaryota > Viridiplantae > Streptophyta > Pinopsida > Pinales > Pinaceae > Pinus > Pinus albicaulis. The sequence goes on from CM076582.1 coordinate 374,053,717, forward strand.
TATGTTCTTGAGACTCAATGCCAAATGGACAGGATTTTGATATGATATTTATTGTGTTTATTCTAGTCATCTACCAGCTCACCTCCAACCCTTTTTATCCTTTTATTTCACTATTTCATTTCGAGCACTGTGAGCTTAAAGTCAAATGCTATTGTTTAGTGATAGTAAGCAATCAACTATTGTCGATAGCTAAGGTCTACCCCCTTGGCCCAGTAGAAAAATTTGTTCCTAAAGTGATTTTGCAGACTCCCTTGATATAGTTACTAAGTATCTAGGAACATATTAAATAACAACACCTTTCATACCATATTTATAGCCAACAAAGATCAAATTTATAGCTTTATTATCCAACTTACCACTATTTTCTTTTGAAACATATGCATAAGAATCAAAACCAAATACCTTGAAATGTTTGAGACATGGTCACTTACCAATCCTTACCCTATGTGGATTCTTATCATCCAAGGTTTATGAGGGTGATTTATGTACTAGGTAACACACAATACTCACTACCTCTATGTAGAATTGTTGTCCTAACCTGGCACCACTAAGTATGCTCCTTTATTTTCCATCAACATCATATTCAGCCAGCTTGTAACTCCATTCTGCTAAGGTGTGCATGGATTAGTCTTCCACCTTGCTATACCACACATCTTATAAAATGCATTGAAGTAATTTCCACAAGATTCTCCACCATTATTCATCCTAAGCACATTTAGTTTCTTCTCTGTCTAATTTTCCACAAGAGCCTTAAACTCCTTAAAATTTTCAAAAGCATTAGATTTATTCTGAAGGAAAAAATCTATGTATTACTCAATAATTCATCTATAAATGAGATATAATACACAAATTCACCTAGTGATGGGACCGACATATGTCCAAAAACATCATGTTTCACCACTATAATATTCCCTTTGACCTTGTAGCACTACAGGAAAATATTACATGATTTTTCTTCCTATATGAGCGATGTTCACATAAATCAAAATCTAGAGAGAAATTATAGATATGTTCTACCATACCTTTACCATGTAGTACTTCAAGGCCCTTCTCTCCAATATGTCCTAGTCATTGATGCCATATCATAGTCTTCTTTCTAAATATTGTAGGAGCTTCTACTCCTTCAACTCCACTCTTCGAAAAAATGGAACTATTGCATTCATCACTAATAGTTCTTACTAACATATTATATAGAGTTCTAATCTAAAATCTCCTCACTAATACCATTTCTCCTCAAACCATCCTATAGGTTTCATTTTCAAACATATTTTTATACCTACATCACTCATATTTCTTATGGTAATAAAGTTTCTAGCCAATTTCGGGATATAGACAACACCAAGGAGTGTTCTAGTATTTCCATCCATGATTCGAACTTGAATTTTCCTTATCCTATATTGTTGGTTGTCGAGTCATCTCCTAGGGAAACATCACCACCATCATACCTTACATACTTTCAAAATCACTCCTTGTGAGGATTCATATGATAAGATGAAACTAAGTTGACCAATCATACGTCATGATTTCATAATGTTCTTAAAGAATATAAGTACACATCCTACCCTTCATATGAGTATTTTTTTTCTTCTATTGAAGGAGTAGCATTAAATCCCTTCCTTTTCTCAACAAATTTTTATCTACATTGTTTCTTCTCATGCCCTATTTTCCACTTCTCCAACATACCTTTACAAATTTCCCTAGAGATTCAAATTCACCCCTAGATTTAGATCTTCCATTTTAGGGCTTATTTTTATTTCTATCCTAGGAGCAGCCTCTTACAAATAAGGCTTCTACATTTTGAATTTCCATGTATTTTTGTTTCGGCTCCTCTAAAAATAAAGACGAAACTATTTCATCAAAACTTAAGGTAGTTGCATTACTACCTATGGCAAGAATGATACTATCCCATGAGTCTAATAGAGGACAAAACAAACTAAAACACTTATATTCATTTGAAATATTAATATCAATAGATAATCAATGACTTAACATAGTAATGAAGGCATTCAAATTCTTTGTCACCGAGTCTTTGTCATTCATCCTCATGTTATACAACTTCTATAGGAACATTTTTTTTACTAGGGACTTAGACTGATACAAACCCCCTAACTTGTTCCACCAAAGTTTTCATTGTAGCTTCTTCTGAAAAATTTAGTAATACTGAAGATGAGAGACATAATCATATTTTTCTCATTCCCTTCCGATCCAAATTGGTCCAGTCTTCTTTTGACATCATCATTGGTGAAGTACTTATATCCATAGCGATTCATTGATCTTTGTCCATTGAATTTCTCAATTTGTATCTTTGAATTACTAACCATTTCTTTCACCAAAAGAATCAATACTGCAAACCTCTTACTGTAACAAGTTTTTCCATATTCTCGAGCCAAATCCCTTAACCATAAAGGTATCCCATTGAAGCCAAACTATTATGACATCAAATGTTGGATTTAATGCTACATAGTTAATTGTTGAAAAAAAGTTCTTAATAAAAATAGAAAATATGCAATTACACGCGCGCGCGCACACACACATATATTTTACTCTCGAAACCCAAAACCAAGAAAATTAGAAATATTTTTTAGTATATTATATCTTTGCAATGTTACAATATAATATGTATATATTGTAGCATCCATAAAACCCAAATCCATTAACCTTGACTAGAATACAATAGTAGTTCCTTAACCAGAATTACAAAACCATGTGTTAAATTAGCATGCACCACAAAACCACTAAAATAAAAGACCATATGCTAAAAATTACCAAAAATGGATGCAAAAAACTACCCAATTTTTTTCAGGGGCTCCACCGCCCCTGAAACTCCCCTGTAACCTTGACATTGTACCTCACACAATGTACAATGCTTGGGGCTAGTATTGTAAAGAATATAGCTCATACCAAGTAAATACATTACAAAGATAAACTAAGTTAACAAACATGACTAGAGAAAAGAAGTTGACCAAGAGAAGAACTCAACTAAGTAAATATAATCAACCTACACTTGCATCCCAACTCGACCAACCAGTGAGAAGAACCAGTTGACCAACACATAGCCAATGGTTCCTCATGTTGCTTGCATGAACTAATGTTATCACTTTTAATTAATTTCAAGGTACACTGACATGCCATTCCCACATGTGAATTTAATTGTGACAAGCCCCGTGCTAAATCCTCTTGTAAATATTATTATGAATTTTAAATTCATGTAAATAATACTTCATTATAGATGATGACTAGACTGAGGAGGGGATAGAAATTCAAAGGTTTGAAGGTGGAGGAGGAGTTTTTCATAACCCATACCTTGCATTTAAGTTATCACCTAAATAGCCCTACTATGCAGCCATTTACTAAAGATAATGGGCTCCTAAACTAGAGGATGAGAATGGATACTACCTCATGGATTTTGTTGGCAGAGACAACACGCAGGAGGAAAGTTGGGGGTGTGAAGGATGCATGGGATCATTAATAATAAGTGTTTGAGAGATGATGGATGGGGAGGGATTATGCAATGGGCATAAGAATGAGAGACTGGTGTTTTTCTTTCCTATGTATTACCTATGTTCACATAGGCTTGTGTGATTTCCTATGTGTTCCTTGTGTTATGGGAGGTTTGTAGATGTGCTTGAGTATTTCTTGAGTTCAAGAGGCTAGTATTTGTGCATGTATATTCCATATGTTTGCACATGATTTTGTGATTGCCTATGTTTTCTTTGTGTTAAGTGAGGGTTGTATATGTGTTTGAGTATTTCCCTAAGTTCAAGAGGCCAATATTTATGCTTGTGTAATTCTTTGTTGAGGCCTAAGCATGTATGTATGTTGAATTCCATAAGAGATTTCAATGGAGTAGTGATGCTTTGGTGATAGACAAGTTGAGAAACTCGTGTGGCTTGTTTGTTGAGAATCACCTGAGTCGTGGCTTGACCCGGGGTTGATAAACCACTGGGAACTAGTTGGTTTGAGAAATTACTCTTAGGCTAAGGCACTCAAGCGATAGTTCGGCTAGTAAGAGCCGGTGAATATTTGGGCTGAGAACACAGGTGCAAGTACCATTGACAAGTTATTGGACATGTGCACACTTATACAATAGTAATATAGTTGATAAATCTCTTTTTTATTCATATATACCCTTCTCCAAGATTGAAGATAGATATGTCACTAATGGGAAACAAGGAGAAGTTTAAGGCTAGGATGTTAAGTAGAATGGACTTACTAGTGCGACCTGGAGACATTATATAGATGGACCGATGGGTATTTTTGACACTTTGGATAACGAGGCCATGGTTTTTTTTTAGGAGACATGGGTAGCCTATGAGAGTATTCATACGACAAAGAGGGAAGAGGAAACTTGTGATGGAATTTGTGACCAAGTCTAGTATGCTTTCCAAGTTGTTCGATGGAGATGGTTCATAACAATAACAAAGCAATTAAAGGGTCCGAAAAAAAAGGATGCAGAAAAGGTAAAAATTGAAGCAATAAAAATCCTTATCACTATCCTCATACTTATACTCGCCCTATTCAACCCCCACCTTATGCTAGTATGCACTAATTTCATCCTATTCAACCCCCGCCACCTTAGGTTGGCCCGCACTAATTTTCTATGTATACCTTGCTCTTTCAAATCCAATTGCATATCTATTTGATATCTCAAGAAAACTTTAACGGATGGAAATAATGTGGTAAGAGTATATCTATTTGATATCTCAAGCAAACTTTAATGGATAGAAAGAATGTGGTAAGAGTTTTCGAAATCTGGGTTAACATGGTGCATGTTTTTTCTTGAGTTGGAAGAGGTTTCCATTTACACACTGTCCTATTAGTTCAAGTTTGTCTGACAAGATATCTAAGGAGAATTTGGCAAGATATAAAACATTCATTCATCTGAACTCCCGTGCCTTTGGATGATTTCTAAAGTTCATGTTTGAATACCATAGAGTAGGAGATCTTATGACACACGACGAGAGTAAAATGTTAGGGAGTTACTAGAACCATCAATATAGTGGACTAAACCATCGAAATAGTGGACTAAACAAAGATAATAGGCCTGACAAGATATTTAAGGAGAATTTGGCAAGATATAAAACATTCATTCATGTGAACTCCCTTGCCTTTGGATGATTTCTAAACTTCATGTTTGAATACCATAGAGTAGGAGATCTTAGGAGACGCGAAGAGAGTAAAATGTTAGGGAGTTATTAGGTATGAAAAATGGATAACAATATCATTTCAAAATTATAAATTTCTATATAAATTTTCAAAGAACATAAAGAAAATCATTACTTGAAAAGAATCTCAAAACCACTAATTATTTTTTTTGGAATTTTCTGCTTTTAAATAGACTACATTAAAGAAGAAAACCATGGGAAAAACCATGGATTGTCAAAACCTAGAATCTGATAGTTTAATTTAACTTTACAACTTTATAATTAAAATTAAAATTATTAAATTTATTTATAAAATTTTATTCATGCATAGATTTGGACCTCTTATTTTTTTTCTTTATTTGTCCCTCAGCAAAAGTCAATGGAAAGAATTTAAGAAATCTTACCACACTCGAGAGTAAAATGCTAATAATTTAAAAAGTCTTATCACACTCGATAGTAAAATGCTAATTTAATAACCACATATTGGTGGGTTTTCCAACTGCCATTTTTTGTGTTAACTTCCTACAGAGTATTGTATTGAAGAGCGAAAGAGGAAAGGGGATTGTTGGCGAACACCCCCGTTGATTTATTATTTGTATGAAGACAATAACACACGAAATGGAAATGTGAATGGTGTTAACAAATGTGAATGTGAAATGTCTGTTCTTCTAAATTCATAACAATACCCAGGTTTCTTCTTCCGCTGTTTTGTGGAATCCTATTACCTTTTCAGAATTTTCCTGTGGAGGATTAAACAAGTTTAAGTTTCTTGAAAAATAAAATAAAGGGAATTTTTTCATATTAGGGGTAAAATGATGATCACCTGGGCAGTACAACCTGGGCAATAGTATTGGTCAATGATGATTGGATTTGCTACATTGTTCATTTGTATGTTCTCAAATGTTATTCCCTTGGCAGTGCCCTTCCCTCCTTGCAATGTTTTAATTCTAACTCCATTGTCAGTGCCGGCGAAAGAAGCTCCATTTACAGTGACATTGTTGACTCCATTAAGAGAAGAATATCTCCCAAGGCTTCCCACACTTTGTAATAACAACATAAGCCCATTGTTAGTGAAATGCAATGCATTGAATTGGCATATCCTTTGCCCAATTAAAATATTATCAAATTATTTCACCTGATTCCATGACCAGGTCCACAAGTAACCTGTTCAATGTAGAGATTTGAAGTCCCTTCCAAAATACCAATACAATCATCTCCTGCATAACCAATGTTAAAGCTTTTATCTTTCATATAATAGCTACCCTTCCTCCAAAAAATTTGAATTGTTGATGGGAAATATGGTACCTGTTCCGATGTTGAGATTTCGAAGATGGACATTAGAAGAGTCTATGTGAATTCCATCCGTGTTGGGGCTGTCCGCAGGGGCCCTGATATTTAATCCCTCCACCAAAACCTTGTCACTTCCATCTATGCTAATATGGAACCGCTTGCTATTAATGGAAGTCAAATCTCTCACCACAGTATTCGTAGTGCCCAACAATCGTAAAGACTGCCCATTATCATTTCACAATGTCAAAATCACACTCATGATAAACTACTTACACTATAAGCTCCTAATTATTCAACACTTGAATTAATATGTGAAAAAATGGGTAGAGAATTTACCACAGGCCCAGATTTGCACTGCACGAAAGACCAGTGTATTCAATCAGTATTAAGTATGAGGTTGTGTATCCAAATCACTATGAAACAACACGAATCATTGTAAAACTGATAAATTTATACGTACTTGTCGATTGTTTTTACACATGTTCCACCATGAGGCTCCTTGTCCATCTAAGGATCCCCCGCCATTCAGAGTTAGACCATCTACCTTGGAGAACTGCAACCAGTATTGATTTGGAATTTGTGCATTCCATAAGTTATTGTTGGATGGTGCAATTAAATTCCCGGCTATCTGCCAAAACACATCTGATTAATCAAAATAAAGAAATATATAAATATTAATACGAGGAAGGATTGAATATTAACAACGTGCACCACAATATTAGCATAATATTAGCATTTGATATGAGGAGAGAGTGAATATTAACAATTTACCTGCACCATAATATTAGAATTCTTGCATGGCCCCGTAAAGGAAGCTGGACCAACCAAAAATTTTCTTTTCGGTATGTAGACAATAGATGGTTGAGTAGAAGAACAAGATGCATTCCGGAAAAGGATGGCCCTACATAAAAAAAAAAAAAAGTAAATTTAATTATTATGCATTATTACCTCTATCATTTTCTTAGAGCATAATAATAATGAAGTGATAATAATATTTATTTTGTATTAAATGCTGATTGATTTAACTCTCCACTACAATATCTACTCCATATTATACGGTAAGACACCTCTCAATATAATCACCTTTGAAAGCTCATTCCAAAACTAAAATAAACTATTTAAGAAAAAAATTGATGCAACAAATCAAAATTAATCATCTCCTCTCCTTACAATGCAAATTATGGTGGAGGATATCTTATAGAAATGATGCTGGTGAAGGATATCTTATAGAGATGTTGGTGGAGGATATTTTATAGAAATGAGGTAGCAGTACAGTTACTCAAGGATTTATTTACGATTTATTAGGAAGAATAACATATTTTTTTAAGTTCAATTTCATTCCATTATTTCATGGATATAACACAAAAGCACTTTTCCAAGCGGATACTTTGATTATTTATACAATTTTTGATAGAAAAGAATAATTTTTAGGCTTAACTCGAGGTTGATAAACCATTGGGAACTATTTGGTTTGAGAAATTGTTACACAACATTTTGTCACTGTCCCTGCAATCCCCATCCCGCACATTGGAGGGTCATTTCTGTGACTTCTGAAAAGTGTCATGCCTTGCAAAGACCTTCATAATTTGCATCCCTCTACATGAAGGTAACATTCCTCTTGGTGACATTTTCATGAACAAAACATCAAAAATCCCTATTTATGCCTTGGCGCGAGTAGCCAGTTCTACCCTCGCGCCGATGTGGAAGATTAACTCTAGGGCCTGCGCCACCTGGCGCTCTGTCCCAGTGTAATGCCCGTGCCAAGCTGTTTTGGGAATGTTTTTTTAAAAATAGAGGTGGAGGTTCCATTCCAACCACCTCCAGGATGAGTCATTGGGAGTGGTTGAACTGAAACAACCATAGACTCCTTCCTTTAGTTAGTAGTTTCCACCTCCCTTGGAACACTCCTAAAGGATTGGCCTCCCTTCCACCTTTGTAGGGATCCCAACCTCCTCTTTCTCCTCTATATAAACAAGCCTTCTCCCTTTATGAAAACTAGATGAATAAAGAGAATTATACAACTGAAACGTTGAACTTGGAGAACTAAGCTATAGTTGAATAACTGAGTTATTGAGAAGGTAGATCAAGAAGGAACTCCATCAAGAGGTCCCTTATCTCGTCCGAATTCCCCGATGAGCTTTGAGATGTGCTCCACCCGAGCCCTGCTGGAGGAGACCACAACATCAAAGCATGGTTGTATCTCTTCTTTCAACCTATTAATATAAGTGACTATTGTTTTATTCCCATCTTGTGTTTTGTCTTTATCGAATGCAATATACTACTCTTCTCTGACTAACTAGTAGTTTTTGGATGTAATTAGTATGTGGTATGTGGTTATCGTTTTCTGATCTCTGTGCAGGTGTCCAAACGCGATAGGCGGAGGGGTTGTGACTTGCCTTCGATCAGGATCGAGAGGTTCTCATCATCACTACGAGTGTCGACGACAGCTTTGGACCAAAGGTAGGCCATCTTATCACATCCTCTTTCATCAAATATATAGGAACCTACAATCTAGCATGATTCCTTGTTACTAGACCCACCCTAGGGCTAGAAGGATCGTCTCTGTCCGCAGAGAGGATTTACCTACATAACAAGTTGGCGACTCTGTTAGGGATCAATGTGAGTTTGTCTTTGATCTTGTTGGGTCATTTTTTGGGTTTTTGATCTTGTTGTTTACCTTTATGGTTGTTTAACTGTGTTTCAAACCCTTGTTCAGCCCTAGAGTGTCACGATTGACCTCTGCTATGTAAAGTTTTTCCTTTTTTCTTAGTTAACTGGCTTGGCGCGGTTTTTCCCTGAACAGTCGTGCCGATTGGTGCAGGTTGCTTTTGTAGCACTCGCGCTATCGCTTGTTTGGCGCTAAATACCACCTCACATCCGTGCTGACCACTATAGGTTTTCGGGTGTGAGCTTTTCGATGAGTTTTTGGTCAGTTGTCTTTGTTTCTGGGTTATTTTTAAGAGTAATTGAAGTGTTTTGGACTGTCTTTGATTTCTGGAGACTTGTTTTCCTTAGTTTTTTTTCCATTTCTTATCAGTGTAGCTTGAGGTCTTAGGGTTTTTGAGTGCCTTGGTGCACTAAGCCTTCTGTTTGGAGATCGAGTTTCTCGATAGATGTCAATTTCATCCCCTGTTTAATTTCTCTTGGTCTCTTTGATCCTGTTGAGTACATTCATTAGTTGAATGATCATTGCCTTTCTTGTTTTGATTTTTCTTCCTCTTACTCCAAGCACCGATTACATTGCTTGTATGGGTTATTTTCGAGATTTCTCTTTGATTTTAAAAGTTTGTAGCATTAGTTTGAGCCTTGTTGTGTTTGTTTCATATTGCTGGAGTCATTTTTCTTCAAATTTTACATTCTCTCTCTCAAAATAGTGTTTAGTTTTGCTTTTCATGTTATATTAGTGCATTGTTTGCTCTATTGCATTGAAAAAAACAAAAATATTACATTATTTTTTCTTTGAAAATGAAACATTCCGTCGCTTAATTTGCATTGTATAGGCTAGGAAAGAGTTTTATTTTCTCTAGATTGCATTAGATGCATTAGTGGTTGTTTTCTCTTGATTTCGTTATTTTCTACTGCTTGAAAGTTTCCTTTCCTTCTCGTAGATAGCTTTCATTGAACAAAAATGGTATCTTTCTACATGTAGTTTTGCATTTAGGAAAAATTCAGATTCAACATATGTTAAGGCCTGGAAATTGAAACCTAATCCAAGATCAACGTTAAAATTTATTTCAATTAACCTAAGGAAAATTTTAAACCTAACGAAATATTCTAGTGGTCTAAGTTAGAGACGTGTTCCGGTGTCTTAAAACCTAGTAGCTATCGTTCGCCATCTGGCTCCAGAAAACACTAGTATGGACTTGTGCTCCCCGTACCATTGAGTATATAAAGGGAAACCCTTCTAGGTTGAAATCCTTTTATCCATAGGAAGCCAAGTCTGCCGCCTTGTAACCGTGATACATCGAACACAACATTCGGGGAGACTACCTGCACGTACATCAAGTCCTTGGTCATTTCTCTTTCATTTGATCACCAAGGTGTATATGGTAGTTCACAAAAACCTGGCATACCCTCCTGCTTAGAATACCCGAGCAATCATTTTTTGATTTTTAATGACTCTTTAAATTTGAAAAGATCATCGAGCACTTTTCCTTTCGCGCTCGTTCAAAATTGAAAGTGACTAGAGTCATATTTTGCCTATTTCTTGACTCTTAAAACATGAAACAATGAATTTTGGTTTCAGTGTTTTAAAATAAACTACCCACGATCACACTCCCATTATAAATTTTTAGTACTTGGCTTGTTTTTTTTTGCCTTGGTTTTTTGAGTCTTTGCTTGGATCTCTTTTTTTATTTCTTGTTGTGGAGCGGTCACGGTGGTGGAACCACCGGTTTCGTCGTCCTTGCTCCCTTCTAGAGGTAGTCCTTTACCGGAAAATTCATTTGAAACTCATCAATCCTCTAGGTCTGCCGAGCTTCAGCAGCCTATTCTCCCGTCTATCACCCCTTTCTACTCAATCTCCCACTGATGAGCCAGTTGAGTTCAATTGGCCTCCCTTGGGTGCTTGGTCTAGTTTTGGGGACGAGGAAGAATTCCCTCCTCTTACGTCGGGATCGCCATTTTTAGCTATTGTTATACCTCCTATTTCCCATAGTATTTTCGAAGATCTTACAGAGGATTCAGACATGGACACATCAGGTCCTATTGGTAGTGATGGAATTCCTATTTCTACTGAAGAATATCAACTTTTCCCTGAAAACACCCCTCATGTGTCTGCTCAATCTTCACCATCAGTGTCACTTCCAGCCGGATATAGGTCTCTGGGTCAGATTATTGCTAGTGTTGCATCCATGGTAGCATCTACTCCATCCAGGAGTCCAGTCCTTCCATCATTAGGACTGTCACTAACGACACCTGCTTCGTCGCTTTCAGTTACATCTGTCCCAATTCAACCTACTGTCTATATGGCTGCGTCTGTGCCAGTCACTCTGTCACCAGCAACCTCGATTGAGATACCTCGTGGCCTCACTTTTGAAGAGTATCTATTAGCTATTCATCAACAAAACTCTCAGGTTTCCTAGCAGCCTCATGCTCTTGTTAACCCACCACACCATTATGACGAATATGGTAATCCTGTCTATTTTCCTTATCTTACTCCTCATCACTATGATGCTGTTGGTACTCCCATCTATGCGTTTCCTACTCCCCATCATTATGATGAGCGTGGTGTTCTTGTTTATGACCCTTATTAAATCGTTCCTGAAATTGGAATGACTTATCAGGTGCAACTTCCTGGCCCACAAGGACAACCCTTTCAGGGACAACCTTTGATTCAGTCATGGCTTGCATTAGGTCCGCAGGGACAACCTTACGGTTCCCAAGGCAAAACTTTACAAGGTCAGCCTATGGTCCAACAAGGGAAACCCCAGGGGCCTTCTGGTCAACCTTTATATCAACCAGGACCTTCCTATGGTCCTGGGGGGAAAATCTATTCATCGCAGGGAAAACCTTTTGTACAACAATCGGGATCATATACTCAAACTGGTCCAAACGTTGGGCAACAATGATAACCCTCTGGTCCTCCTCCAGGACAATCGCAACCATCAGGCCAACCTACTTAGCAAGGGAAACCTGGTTTCTCTCAGCATCCAAGCCAACCTGCTCTGTAGGGGCAACCTGCTCAATCGACCCAACAACCTGCTCAATCTGGTCAACAACAATTTTAATCTACTTCATAGCAGGGTCCTACCTTTCATCAGCCTTTTCAGTTTACTCAGCAGTCGGTTTACCCTGTTTATTCAGCTCAACAGGGTCCCACTTATCAACAGCTAGTTCAACCCCAAGGTGTTTATTATCCTCGTGGTCAATATAGACCAGTATATAGTGCGCCTCAAAGCTTTACTTATCACCCTCTATCTCAGTTGCAATATAATCAACCACAAGGCCATGCTTACATTCCGCCACAAAATCCTTATGTTGCTCAGTAAGGACCTCGATGGTATACTCAGAATTAGTATCCTGGTCCTCAGTATCAACATAATTATTCGGCTTATCCCCCATATCGTCAGAATCCTTCGGGATAGAACCAATGGGGGCAAAAATTTTCTCAAACAGGATGGAATGTGAA